>MEHQ01003773.1:39009-111076 GCA_008828725.1 Saccharina japonica | reverse complement strand
GGGGGGGGGGGGGGTGGGGGGGGGGTACTCATGTCGTGCACGGCCATAGTCGTATGACCATAGACCCTCGCATCGAAGCAATGCCGGGACGGAGCACGTTGGGTTCTCACCAACCAGACAGACATTGCATGCACCAAGTGCGAAGCGTGCGGTACTGGGCGAGTCGCATGGAGGGTGGGCTGCATCCTGCTTTAAGAACCGTCTGTGAGGCGAACTTGCAGATGGACGACACCCTCCAATGAATTGATTTAATTTATGGTGTGGCCACTTCCAGAGACAGCAATGATGGGTATTACTATTAACATGTATCTGCCTCGTGGGTGCCGTACCATATACACACTAGGTGGCGGGGGGGTGTGCTCCATTTTCATGCATGGCCGGCCGTAGTCGTATGACCATAGACCCTCGCACCCCTGCACTACCGGGACGGAGCATATCGAGTTTTCACCAACCAGGCAGACATTGCTACGTAGCACCAAGCGCGAAACGCCGTGAGGTGTTGGACAAGTCGCATGAAGGGTGACCTGCACAAGGGGGTATACTCGTTTGTTGCCTGCCTTAGTAAGTTTACCATCGACTACGCATCCCTTTCGAGACGGAGCGCCGCTCCTACTTCTAATAGAAGCACCTCCAACATTTATTTGGGCGCTCATTTCATTTTTTTCCCATATATTAGATAGAAACGTATACAGTACCTGGTAGCACATATAAACATTTCCCTAATAGCACCCCCTACCTGTTTCGCCACCTGTGACCACCATTGGGGGGGGGAGAGAAAGCTCGGTGTATCGTATCAAATGTGTGTGTACGTATGCGCAGCAATAGAAACAAACCCAGGGCACAGGTAAACGTGAGGGAACAGGTTAAGGCTGACAACTCGTTTACCACAACTGTTTCAGATCGCCCCCGCGCGTATTCGTTAGCGTGTGCCTGTGGTGCCATTGTGTACTACCTGATGTATACCATACCTGGAATAGGTTACACAGGCGTCGGCAAGCTGGCGGGCTGTGAAACACAAACACAGCAGGTCGGCGGGTGGGTACTACTACAGTCTCTATGACGGTTCAATATGTCATCGTATACTTGGCATAACGGAATACAATCATAATAATAATAGCCTGATCAAAGGCACACCGGCGGCGTGGTGCATTAGCTTGATAGGGTTGGCCGAGACGTGCGCTCGAACGTCCGCGCTACTGGGGTGGCACAATCTGTTAGTAGTAGTAGTAGTAGTAGTAGTAGTAGTAGTAGTAGTAGTAGTAGTAGTAGTAGTAGTAGTAGTAGTAGTAGTAGTAGTAGTAGTAGTAGTAGTATTTAAAAAAATTAAGAAAACAACAGCTGTGAGCTCGAGGATTTCGTCGAAGCTCATCTTTGCTAGCTGAGTGTATTACTTCGATCGCGCGTACTTACGGATTTTATATTGTAGTACTGTAGTAGTAGTAGTAGTAGTAGCAGCAGCAGTAGTAGTAGTAGTGGCAGTAGTAGCAGTAGTAGTGATGGTACTGTAGTAGTAGTATTAGTAGCGGTGGTGGTTGTATTAGCTGTATGAGGGGGGGTGGCGGCGGTAATCGCGCAGGTTCCAAATTTCTACGTAGTTGAACTGTGAAACCTTACCACACCATTATCTGTGTTCTCCTGTGTGTTGGCATCGGTAGCGTGATTAATCCCCCCCCCCCCCCCCCCCCCCCGCCCATCCTCCCCCTTTCCCTTCTTTGCTGCCACTGTTATTCCTTGGCATTCTCTGCTGCTTGACATAAGCCAGCTCCTCTCCACCTCCTCCTGCCATCTCACCATGAAACGATCCGCTGCCTGTGGACGACCCCCCGGAACCATATTGCCCCACAACGCCATCTCTACTCCAGTCAAAACAAAAAGGTGTGCTTCCCGTGGATTCCTCGGTGTCACTTCACCCACTTCGAGTTCGTCCGCTAGAATAGGCATCGGATCCACATTTATTTCCTAACCAGTCTGATCACGGAAAAATCCCCCACCGGCCATCGTCCCGAACATCACACACACATCAGCGCCTTAGCCGCTTGTTGTTCGCGCGCTGTACTCCCCCGCGTATAGGGAGAAGCCGCTTTGAGGTAGTAGGTGGTCGTCTCGACGCTCTCTCTCTCGCATTGTGCCTTCTTGCTTCTTTTTGATTGAGATGCTTTTGGCGTACAACATGTGACGCGATCTTATGATGATTATGTGGTCGGTGCGTTGGTCGGCGCTGGAAAGGCCAACCAGTCGTAGGAGGAGAAGGAGAAGGAGCGGAGGAGGGGGCGGTGTGGTGCTGTTGTGGTGGTGTCGTTCCGTTCGGAGCAAGGCGAGAACGGTTCCTGGCTGAGCGTCCACGGCACACGCAGTAAGTAAAATACTACCACTCGTATTAAAGTGGTACCAGATACTACGACTCTGTTGTAAGATTTAGGAGTGAGTATAGACAATACGTGACATGTTTCAATCGTCGGCCGCCATGCGAAAATAGGGAGGGGGGTAGACGTTTGTTTGGGTAATACCATGTATGGGGGGGGGATACATACTACATGTTATACTACATGTCATGTTTGTGGGGCTAACAACAGAGTTAGTTTGTGACTGCATGCTGTGACATGGAAGGGGGGGGGGGGTATTCTACAGGCTGTGAAACAGCATGATAACTCTCTATATGTCATCTATACTACACTACTAACTGCTCAACACGACAACAACGACGACTAACAGCAGTAAGTAAGTAATCGTCCGGCATCAACAACTAACAGCAGTCGTATTTACGCATCAACACATTAACAACACGCACACTTAACCAACCTGACCTACTACAAATACTGTTGTAGTAACTGCGGTTTTGTTACTGCAGCAGCAGTCAGTGTTGTAGCCGTGCGCCGTGTTATTTTGTAATAGTATAGTGTTGTACAGTGTAGCAACTGGTTATTATACTGCTTGCTGCTGCTGTAGTGCAGCCCAATATGAGCTACACTCGTACCAAACGATGACGGTCAATAGGTGCAGCCCAATGTGTGTCTTCCCCGAATGTCCTGTTCTCGGCTCGTATAATTACGACGACGGTACGTAGACGGTATAGATACTACAGTAGAGGTGTGCAGCAGCCTCTTTTCGTGATATCATACATACTACACAGCAGTACTATTAATAGTATGATATTTTGTTGTCTTGCCTGATTCCTGTTCTTCTTCCTCTTCTTCAGTAAAATGAACAAAATAATCCTTCCTCTTCTTCAGTAAAATGAACAAAATAATCCAAGTGGTTTCGATTCTTCCCACCAAAATAATCGGAGAAAAGTGGCTGGAAAAAAAAAAAAAATGCACTTCAAGAAAACGGGAACGTATACGTATACGTGCAGCTGAAATGTGTACCATTTATATATATATAACAGTATCGAAACATAAGGACCATTCAGTATGAACACTATTAATAGTATACAAAATAACCTTATATTTAAGAATATAGGTGGTATTTTCGTATTTTCGTAGAAGCCGGGACGATTCTCCTACGTACGAAAATCATTTTGGGAGACCGCGGATGGGCGGCAGGCGGCACAGCTTTTTGCAGCGGAACATTCGCGTGGGAGAGTGCACAAAAAAGTCCCTCATCACGAACGCGTGCTGCTGAAAGTGGAAAGCCCAAAAGAAGAATAAATCCTGGAAAATTATGTCAGTGTCCTTCGTAAAAGATCCACCGTTTTAAAAAAAAATGGCATATGCTGAGTTTTAGACGTTGCGGTAAATGTGGCTCTATAGTGCCAAATATTCAATGGCCTGACTCTTCCCTTTGGAAGGACATAAGGCATAAGCTCGAGTTTCAAATAGGTCTAGTAACTAGACGTGTACCTGGTACCAGGAGTAAGCGGGTGTACGCGTATGATACGTACTACAGAGCACGCACATATCATACGTAAAGGGCTTTCCTGCAGAGGAAGAAACGCTGTTGTTCCTGCAATTGATTGCACAACAAACAGCCAGACAGAGGCAGAGCAGCCAGAGACCAGAGGCCAGCTTCTTATTTCATCGTTTCGTTTCCTGAGTTTCCTCGTCGTGCGAAAAAATCTCCACAGCCCTGCGGCCTTCAACATCACCATCCAACCAACCACACGGGCCTCACTTGTGGTGCGGTGTTGTTGCCGTGGTGCTGGTCTTGCTTTGGTCTGCGTAAATTTGACGGCCCAGCGAGCACAGCTGCTGCTGCTGCTGCTGCTGCTGCTGCTTGCTGCTATTTATTGCTGCTACAGCGAGCTACAGCAGTAGTTCTGCTACAACAACAGCACTATCGCGTCGGGGCGACGTGCTTGCTGTTGGACAGCCCGCGGCCGGAGAGAGAGAGGGCTCTCTTTTTCTTGCTGGGTGCTGCTGCTGCTGCTGCTGCTACTCCTACTACCCCTGCTTGCTACTACTACTGCGTGCTGTACTGCTGCTGCTGCTGTAGCATTCTCCGTCCGAAGGAGAGAAGAACAAGTCGCACACTTGGCTGGCGGGCGGGAAAATAGGCGACTACATCATCATGGAGGTACGATGCTACTACTCGAGAACAGGCTGAAAAAAGCGAGAGGGAAGATAAATTCTACGTACGAATTATACCAGGTGCAGCCAGGTGCATCTTATGCCTCGTAGAGAGGGAGAACGAGGAGGACATGCCAAACATACACTCAGCAGTCAGGTCTTGTATCTCTGAGACTTCCTTCAGTCCAATACGACACAGCCAGCAGCAGTGTATCGAGTAGTTTAGTGTGGCGCTTTACTTGAAGTACTCGTAATATAAGAAAAGGCAAGCTGAGATATGCGTGATAATACGCGTAAGAAATTCGGGAGTCAATTGTACTGGACTGCTGTCTGTACGAGAAGGCTCGCCCATTCTCAAATAAGAAATCCGCACATATCATCAAGCTGCACTGCGCAGCAGCAGTATCTTCACTGCGAATATGAATACTACGTACAGCAGTACGTAGGCGTCATATGCTGGCTAAGGCTCGCGGCTTACTGTGAGGTCAACGTTGAGCATATACGAAGTAGCCCGTCATATTGGATTTAGACCAGCGTTCCTCGCTGAGCACTGATGAGCACAAATAAATGCAGTGCTTCGTATTATATGATAGCTGTAAAAAATTCTTAATTATTTTAGAAAAAAACAACCGAGACACATGTCCCGTACTGCTGTCGGCATCAATACGTCGTAGTACAGCAGTTAGTATATGTATAGTTATGTTTGTGAATTTTTCGCACTTTTCGCATCTTTTCTCTTCGCGCGCACTTTTCGGCAAAACGCTAAGAACCCGACACGGGAAGCCCGGCCGGATAATATTTATATGTGCAAACTGGAAACTTTTCGGGCAGAAGCACCCGTAGTTTTAGTTCCACATCGATAAACGGCGGCATTGGGTTTTGTATCGGCCTGTCCGTCTGTCTCGTCAACTCGTCACAGCAAACAGGGAAGGACCACAGCGCTCGCACCACCCTGCTGCAGGGTATCTCCTGCCATCCATAACATTTTGTTTAGGGCAGCGGCCAAAAACAGGTATACCTGGTCCGTTTGCGGCCAAAAACAGGTACATACTTAAAATCAAGTCAAAAACGCACTCCACGTGCCCTGCCATTGATCCAAAACTCGTTGTACCTGTTTTTGCCTCTTTAAAACCCAGGTATACCTGATTTTGTCTACTCTGCTTGACTTTCACTTTTTTTGTCGTTTTTAAGCCAATCAGAGGCCCTTAATAGTTCCACCTTATGCTCCCTATACAAATGCCGACGTACGCGGAGACCCCCTACTCCCTTCGCACCTCGCACCACACGCCACACTCAAGCGACACACATATCTGCCTGCACACCTACTACGCCTTTCCTACGCCGAAATAATACGAGATAGAAGGCTCCCCTTCGGGATTGTGGTTGACTTGGAATACCGGGGTGTCGCAAGCTGAGAAGGGAGAATACAGCACCAGGCGTTCGTTCCTCGTACTATTAATAGCAGCTACTCGTATACGTAGCCACCGGGCGAGCACGAAGAACATGGAAAAACTCTACTTTGCGTTGCAAGGAACGGGCAGGTTCGTGGGGTGCGTTTTTAACTTGATTTTAGTATGTACCTGTTTTTGGCCCCGAACGGACCCGGTGTACCTGTTTTTGGCCGCTGCCCTTTTTTTTATCAGTCAACAAATTTAAGCGCTTGGGTTTACGTTTGGCTTGTTTCGCTGCTGTTCTTGAATCGACGCTGCATTTCCCCGCTTATGCTCGGCTATGTCATATGACGTTGATACAAAAGTACGTACTGCCGCTGCTGTGTCTTCTGTTCGAAGTACTCGTAGTACCAGGTAATACACTAAATATCGACTTGGTGGGATTTCCCACCTAGTCGATATTGATGTCGTGATAGCAAAATATCGCGATATCGTTATCGTGTGCCAGAACTCCGAAAGTAATTAATTAACTCTATTTCTGGTACGAAATAATAAAATTGGAAATGCGATCTAATTATTTTATTGTTTTGCCCAGATTGCACCCCCGCACCTGCAAATAAATAATTAAACATCAACACCTTTTTGTTGTGCGGTTTAATATATTACGGCCATATCTGACGTTGGCATAAAACTCGATAGGCACTAATTTCGGAATATAATCGTCCATATCGCGATATGCGCACCTGCAAATAAATAATTAAACATCAACACCTTTTTGTTGTGCGGTTTAATATATTACGGCCATATCTGACGTTGGCATAAAACTCGATAGGCACTAATTTCGGAATATAATCGTCCATATCGCGATATGCGCACCTGCAAATAAATAATTAAACATCAACACCTTTTTGTTGTGCGGTTTAATATATTACGGCCATATCTGACGTTGGCATAAAACTCGATAGGCACTAATTTCGGAATATAATCGTCCATATCGCGATATGCGCACCTGCAAATAAATAATTAAACATCAACACCTCCTTTTTGTTGTGCGGTTTAATATATTACGGCCATATCTGACGTTGGCATAAAACTCGATAGGCACTAATTTCGGAATATAATCGTCCATATCGCGATATGCGCACCTGCAAATAAATAATTAAACATCAACACCTTTTTGTTGTGCGGTTTAATATATTACGGCCATATCTGACGTTGGCATAAAACTCGATAGGCACTAATTTCGGAATATAATCGTCCATATCGCGATATGTTTTAGTTTTACATGTGTCTATTAACCCCTTAAGAACTGGTACTACGTGTTTGGGGACAAACTACTTGGAAATAGTGTGGAATAATGTTTTCAGTTCTGACTGGGTTAATATTACTATTAATAGCACTCGCATAGTGTTTGTACATACACAATACAAGGCTTTCCTATACATAAGAAGTACCACTCTGTCCCGAAATATAATAACCATTTTTGTAACAGTATTCAATGAAAGTGGTGCTTATATTTCGGTACAGAGTGGTATATGCTATAATTGCTGGTTAGTATGGCAGCAATTAGTTGACGCCTGCGCTTCAAAAGAAGTACCTGGTACGTCGTAGTCAAGGAATAAAGGTTCGGCCTACTGCGGTATCTCGAAAAGTATGAAAACTTGTGCAAGAAGCACACCTCGATGTATGATGTATGCGGCCTGTCGGTAAAAGAAAACACGATCACTTGCAGGTACTGGTAATTTTAAAAGCAGCAGCATGGATATAACTGGGATGGGCGGTTACAATTAATACGTACCTGGTATCAATATTCGCAGCATGGATGGTGTTTTCGGCTTACATTGCGAGGTCAGGGTCGTCCTGTGTGAGCTTCTTCTGTGCACAGCAGTACAGTAGTAGTAGTAATACTCGTAGTGCAGAAGTATACTACTCTGGGCTACTATTTAAATAGCTCGTTATTCTTGCATCTCGTGGTGGTGTGTGGCACCCCCCCCCCAACGCTGTAACAATTCATATTAGTGGCGGTGTCCCCTCCTCCCCTGATATATCTGATAGGCGTTATCTTCCCCATTAAAAATGGGCTCGCACCTGCGTTCTGTCAGAAGGCATATATACGGGCGAGGCAATCTGCTTAATAAGCAATCTAACACGTCTTGTGAGGGAGAGATCCCACATCACCAAGAGACAATCTGCGTACATACAGCAGTAGTGGGTACCCCCTATTCAAGAGCGCCCCGTGACAATCTTAAGCCAAAACAAACACCAGCCGTATAATTGCACGTACGTGCTGTGGGCTGTTAGAACTGCACGTACTTTTGCACCATCTTTACCCTTGCTCCCACCCGGACCTGATCCGACCCGGATCTGATCCCATTTGGCACCCTGCTCCCACCCACAAGGTGCAGGAATATAATCAGCCCTCCTCAGGAGCCGCCGGAGGCCCACCTGGCACCTCGATCCCATTTGGTACCCATGTAGGCCATACATAAATATAATCAGCCCTCCTCAGGAGCCGCCGGAGGCCCACCTGGCACCTCGATCCCATTTGGTACCCATGTAGGCCATACATATCTACAACAACTCCTGCTGTACATATAACCGTATTGAATGTACGTGCAGATCACGCCGGGTGCACCGATACAAGCTCGCCCTGCGAGACCGGCAGGCCGCCAGGGGGAGAAGGGAGGAGGAGGGAGGATTACTTCCCATGGCGTGGGGGTGGAATGTAGATGCAGAGTAGGAAGCACGGCGAATAGATATATAGCAGGTACAATAATTGGGTAAAGGGTGCGTATTCTATTGAGTACACGCAGAGGAGGAGAAATGGTTGAATGAGAGTGGTGGTATTCGATGAATTGTGTCAGCTTTTTCATTCTGAATGAATAACGCCCTGCACATTGTCGGAAGGCAAATAATATAATAATAATGTACGTGCAGATTTATTAGACTCGCACGTACGTGCAATTCCTCCGGAGCCGCAAAACAAGCGCTCTTAACTACACATCGCTCTTATCTGTGGTGGGCAATATACAGTTTTTGTATAATTGGCGGGGCATGCCCATTTGACCGCTCGTAAATCCCGACTGCTCTTATCTTGTGCGCACTATATTGAATCGGGGTACCCACTGTATATAGTATATAGCGGTAGAGCTCGCGGGCGCGGGACCTAAGGCCCATTCTGCTCTCTCGTATGTACACGTAAGGAGGCATTGTTAGAGATGGACACCTATTATTGCAGTAGTCAGTCGGTATCATAGAGTCGCTGCTGGATAACACAGGGCCATCTGCTACAAAGTAGCTCGTACTACATCAATACCTGGTAGGCATTACCCATGTAGGAGTAAGTGTTCCGTATCACGGTTTGCATGTGATAAACAGTACCAGTATGTAACAGCAGATAGTAGTATACGTTATTGTATAGTCTACACTCGTATGTCTATTCCATTTTGGGAGTCAGAGATAAAAGAAGTGGGGCGAAATGAGTCAAGTCACGATTACAACATCCCACACCGAACAGCCAGAGTTGCTATCTATACGTTATATGGGGAATATCACAAATTTCAGGGCTGTATTCGGCATAAAATGCTGATACGGTAAAGATCATGGCACGGTTACCCTCGCGATTACGGTATCCGCACGGCACGCTTCCGCAGTAAACGAAAACCACGGTGGCAGTCGCGGCAAAATCTCGGCATTTGCACGACACGCTTCCGCGGTAAAAGCGAAAACCCCGGTAATTCACGGAATCGCGGCATTTACCTCCAACTGTGGTTTAATCGCGGTAGTTTTACCCCGGTAAAATTACCCAGGACAGCCCTGGTATTCCTGGTATTTTTTTTTCCGAAGCACAGTAGGGGAGAGGCTGGCCACCGCGTGGGCACGCATGCACGGTACGAGGAAGGACGGGAGTGTCGGCGTCGGCTGGGACGGCTGCGCACCCAGACAACCGCAGTCAAAGGCGCGTGCCGAGCTAAGAAGCAGATAATAACCTCATGCGGTCGACGGGTAAAAAGGACGCTTCAATGTGAAGAAGAACAAGCACACAACAATACAACCAGGCTATTAGGAGTTGTACGATGCGCATGCATGCATGCATGCATGCATAAAATCGTACCGCGAGTGATGCTCGCGCTCACAGACCACGGCACCTATATATNTAGTCACATGTTTCTCACTCGACTTCGCGGTTCGCCTGCTGCAAAAAAAGTCGTGTCGATGATGACTTGGCAATAATCCCCAAACATGAGCAAGTCGTAATAATCCTGGACAAATACCCCGCCATTCATGAGCACCAGCATGAGCATCGACTTTCTTGTTTTCATTTTTTTTTCCGAAACTCTTTAATATAATCAGCCCTCCTCAGGAGCCGCCGGAGGCCCACCTGGCACCTCGATCCCATTTGGTACCCATGTAGGCCATACATATCTACAACAACTCCTGCTGTACATATAACCGTATTGAGTGTACGTGCAGATCACGCCGGGTGCACCGATACAAGCTCGCCCTGCGAGACCGGCAGGCCGCCAGGGGGAGAAGGGAGGAGGAGGGAGGATTACTTCCCATGGCGTGGGGGTGGAATGTAGATGCAGAGTAGGAAGCACGGCGAATAGATATATAGCAGGTACAATAATTGGGTAAAGGGTGCGTATTCTATTGAGTACACGCAGAGGAGGAGAAATGGTTGAATGAGAGTGGTGGTATTCGATGAATTGTGTCAGCTTTTTCATTCTGAATGAATAACGCCCTGCACATTGTCGGAAGGCAAATAATATAATAATAATGTACGTGCAGATTTATTAGACTCGCACGTACGTGCAATTCCTCCGGAGCCGCAAAACAAGCGCTCTTAACTACACATCGCTCTTATCTGTGGTGGGCAATATACAGTTTTTGTATAATTGGCGGGGCATGCCCATTTGACCGCTCGTAAATCCCGACTGCTCTTATCTTGTGCGCACTATATTGAATCGGGGTACCCACTGTATATAGTATATAGCGGTAGAGCTCGCGGGCGCGGGACCTAAGGC
Organism: Saccharina japonica; assembly: GCA_008828725.1. Classification (NCBI taxonomy): domain Eukaryota; class Phaeophyceae; order Laminariales; family Laminariaceae; genus Saccharina; species Saccharina japonica. The sequence goes on along the minus strand of MEHQ01003773.1, from coordinate 100,153 downwards.
CCATTCTGCTCTCTCGTATGTACACGTAAGGAGGCATTGTTAGAGATGGACACCTATTATTGCAGTAGTCAGTCGGTATCATAGAGTCGCTGCTGGATAACACAGGGCCATCTGCTACAAAGTAGCTCGTACTACATCAATACCTGGTAGGCATTACCCATGTAGGAGTAAGTGTTCCGTATCACGGTTTGCATGTGATAAACAGTACCAGTATGTAACAGCAGATAGTAGTATACGTTATTGTATAGTCTACACTCGTATGTCTATTCCATTTTGGGAGTCAGAGATAAAAGAAGTGGGGCGAAATGAGTCAAGTCACGATTACAACATCCCACACCGAACAGCCAGAGTTGCTATCTATACGTTATATGGGGAATATCACAAATTTCAGGGCTGTATTCGGCATAAAATGCTGATACGGTAAAGATCATGGCACGGTTACCCTCGCGATTACGGTATCCGCACGGCACGCTTCCGCAGTAAACGAAAACCACGGTGGCAGTCGCGGCAAAATCTCGGCATTTGCACGACACGCTTCCGCGGTAAAAGCGAAAACCCCGGTAATTCACGGAATCGCGGCATTTACCTCCAACTGTGGTTTAATCGCGGTAGTTTTACCCCGGTAAAATTACCCAGGACAGCCCTGGTATTCCTGGTATTTTTTTTTCCGAAGCACAGTAGGGGAGAGGCTGGCCACCGCGTGGGCACGCATGCACGGTACGAGGAAGGACGGGAGTGTCGGCGTCGGCTGGGACGGCTGCGCACCCAGACAACCGCAGTCAAAGGCGCGTGCCGAGCTAAGAAGCAGATAATAACCTCATGCGGTCGACGGGTAAAAAGGACGCTTCAATGTGAAGAAGAACAAGCACACAACAATACAACCAGGCTATTAGGAGTTGTACGATGCGCATGCATGCATGCATGCATGCATAAAATCGTACCGCGAGTGATGCTCGCGCTCACAGACCACGGCACCTATATATTCCCTTTGTCTTGTTGCTGTATATACATGCGAACCCCAAAACTCGTTGTGATTGAATCTCCCCTCTTCCGGACACTATAGTATACTATATACCCTGGTCGTCCCAGAAATCGAGACACTATTTTTTTGCAGCCCAATTTCAGTTTGCAGCCCCATTTCAGTCGCAGTCGAAACCCGCTTCCTTGTCGCCCCCCGCCCCGCCCCCCAACAGCCTGCCCGTCCAAGAGGCAAGGCGAGACCTGCCGCCGTCGCGGGCGCCAGGAAAGCTCCACCGCCTGGAGCAGGGCGACGAGCGCCTGAGGGGCACGAGCAGCTGAAAGATCTGATCAAGGGGTACAAGGGCTTCGGGATCCTGTCTCTGATCCGAGCCCTGATGTTCAGGGGCTGGCGGTCGTGTTTGCTGGCTCTGACCGGGGTGGTCCTTCTGTTGGGCCAGTGGACCGGGCCGGTCGGGTTCATCGCGTTCAAGGTGACGACCGAGAAGTACGAGTTCTGCGAGAGGTGAGAAAAAGAAAAAAAAAAAAAAGAGAGCGAGTTAGTGAGTGAAAGGCGTGTACGCATCAAAACGTGTGAATGGCAATAACGTTCACAGCTCGCGCAGTCTGGCCTGTGTGTGCTACGTACCCGTAAGTAAGTTTAGTACTGCACTGTACAGGTACCTACATTTCACTCTGATTCCAGGTGATTTGTCCCCACAACGAGAGCCCGGTCCGAATAAGCCGCATGCCTTAACGGGTCAATATGGTGCCCACCCGCGCGCGTGGAAATAGTGTATTCACCCGAGCCGACCTGCAGAGAGGCAAACGCGAATCACCTGCGCAAATTGTGGTTGTCCAAACCGGGGCGTATTCGAACGTACTGTAGCTCGCGCGATATAGTCTGCTTTCACAGGGAGCAGGGGGGGGGGGGCGGGGGGTACTCATGCTATGCATGGGCGTAGTCGTATGACCATAGACCCTCGCATCCCTACAATGCCGGGACGGGGCGGGGCGGGGCGGGGTTAGTGCCCCCTCTTTGGTTTTCGCAGCCTGTCACTACACCTATAGCCAACCCATACAAGAAGGACGCAAGCAAAAGCAAACGCACTCCGGGAAGACATTTGCCGCTTAACAATTCCCTTTACATGGGCATACACCGTTCGGCGACAAACGTACGTAGGACTACATTGCGTAGAATTGGATACTTTTAGCCCCGTTCAGTAAGAGCACAAAGCCATGATGGTTAAGATGTAAAAAGCCTGCCAAGCCGGCCTTTCTAGCCAGCTCGGTAGACAAAAGCCACGCTGCTACTGCTGTAGTAGTGCTGTCTATTCTGTTTTTAACGCTGCTGTGACATGAAATTGTGCATCCAAAATCGATGGCAAAGACGTATCTCGCCGCATTTCCTGCAGGGGTGGTGGACTGTGGGCGCAGTTTATTATGGGCTCCGTGGCGCTGATCTACTTCGCACGGCTCTCCCTGGCGGCTCTCTCCCACAAGCAGCAGCTTCCCGCTGAGTTTGCCCACTATAAAATCCCCAAGTGGTGGGGCATCTACCGACACACAGGTGGGTGCTACGGGATAAAATCGGATCCCACGGGACAAGCGTGATCCCATGGGATATCCCATGGGACGAAATCCCATGGGAAAAGTGTGATCTCGTGGGGCATCCCATGGGACAAATGTGATCGCATGAGACATCCCCATGAGATGAATGTGATATCATGGGACATGCCATGTTACTAATGTGATATCATGAGACATTCCATGGGACAAATGTGATCTCGTGAGACATCCCATGGGACAAATGTTATCTCATGAGACATCCCATGGAACAAATATGATCCCATGGGATATCCCATGCGGAAAATTTAATACCATGGGATGTGATCTCGTGAAACATCCCATGGGACAAATGTGATCTCATGAAACATCCCGTGGGACAAATATGATATCATGGGACATACCATGGGACAAACATGAAATCATGGGATATACCATGGGTCAAATATTTTATCATGAGACATCTCATCTCGTGAGACATCCCATGGTACAAATGTGATCTCATGATACATTCCATGGGACAAATGTGATCTCATGAGACATCCCATGAGACGAATGTGATACCATGGGACATGCCATGGGACAAATGTGATATCATGAGACATCCCATGGGACAAATGTGATCTCGTGAGACATCCCATGGGACAAATTTAATCCCATGGGATGTGATCTCGTGAAATATCCCATGGGAAAAAAAGATCTCGTGAGACATCCCATGGGACAAATGTGGTCTCATGAGACATCCCATGGGACAAATATGACCTCATTGGACATACCATGGGACAAATATGATATCATGAGACATCCCATGGGGAAAATGTGATCTCGTGAGACATCCCATGGGACAAGTGTGATATCATGAGACATCCCATGGTACAAATATGAGCCCATGGGGTATCCCATGGGACAAATTTAATCCCATGGGGTGTGATATCGTGAGACATCTCACGGGACAATCTCATGAAACATACTATGGGACAAATATGACCTCATGGGACATACCATGGGACAAATGTGCTGTCATGGGACATCCCATGGGACAAATGTGATATAATGGGACATCCCATGGGACACATTTTATCTCATGAGCCATCCCATGGAACAATATGATATCATGGGACATCCCATGGAACATGTTGTGATACCATGAGACAACGCATGGGACAAATGTGATATCATACGACATTCCATGGGACATATTGTGACCTCATAATGAGACATCCCATGGGATCCCATGGAACGTTCCATGGTAAAACCAGAAAATAAACATACATACCCTCGTACTATGCGAACTCTGCGCTGTTCTGCGACTGGTGGCATTTCTTGCGCTGGCAAGCATTCGATGTATCGAATGACTCCCCCACGTCGTTTGCCACTTGCAGCCGGGATTCCGTCATCACCTCGCCCATGTCTAACACGTATGTACATACATGTACAAGACAAACTTAGAATTTCCTAACATTTCTTTCTCGCCTCTCCAATCGCGCTATCTAACATCACCAACCTTTCTCCCTCTCTGTCTTTTCTGTCTGCTTGCCTCTCTGTCTGCTTGCCTTTCTTGTCTGCTTGCCTTTCGTGTCTGCTTGTCTGCTTGTCTCTCTCTCGCACACAACATTTTCTCGCGCTCTCTCTCTCTCTCTCTCTCTCTCCCGCCCTATATCTCTCCGCTTCCGGCCGAACGCCGGGAGCAGACCTCGTGGTGACATCGCTGCTCTATGACACGTTCATCTTCCTGGCCAACCTCCTCGTCGTCTTCCAAGACCGCGCCGTCGAGCAGATGATCGTCGACGTCCTCGCCCTCGAGTTTTTCACCCTCATCGACGACGAGTTCAAGGCCGCCGTCCTCGAGTACGACAGCACTTTCCTGTACGATATGCTCATCCCGCCGCCGGGACCCTCCGAGCTGTCGGGGCCCCAGCGCCAACCGGACGACTACACGGTGCGCTCGTCGAGCTATATGGCCCCGCCCGTTCGCCGCGCACCTCTCAGGGAGGCGTTATTCGACCCTGCAGAAGACGGCGGGGAAACCGGGCTGTCCGGGACGGCGGGGTGTACCACCTCCGGTGATGAACCGAAGACTTGCGTCGACGTGGCTTGCAACGCTGCGATTGTCCCCCTTAAGATGGTTTTGCTCATTGTTAGGGCTGCTTGCCGCATCGGCGGCCCCCTCATCGCGTTTGTATCGATTGTCTACGGACCCTATTGCTTGGGACCACCTTAAGTGTAGGGGGGCGCGTCGGGGCGCCAGCGATTGTCTCCCCTGGCTTGCCATTTCTTCTTGGGGAGGACCTCCCGATCTTGAGAGCGCTAGGCATGCCCCAGATAGATGCCAGGGGTTTTGTTCTGTGCCGCCCTCGTGAAGCTGATGGACTCTTCTGTCCCTCGTAGGGCGGTATGTAGGCATGCTAGATGCCGACGATTGGTCATGTGCCCCTCACGTTGCTTGATAGCTCGCGATTTCTAGAGGGCGTTGGACTAGTCATGCTACGTGCCGGCGATGTATGCTCTGGCCCTCGTGACATGGGCGCTCTCTGTGGCTAGTCTCTACTAGTAGTCCTTAGCGCTAAGTAATGCTCGCCGCAACCACCGTAGTTTTTTATATGGTGCCTCATTGAATCACAGGTGGCCTTGACCCCCCCCTCCCCCCCCATCTTGCACAATGTGGGGGTAAAAGAAAACTTGTGGATGCATTGAAGAATGCATCTATATCATAGCAAACCCCGCAAGGTGTCGATAACCTCTTAATTCGGTCCGCCTAATGGTGTGATGCGCTGTTCGTTGTCTCCATAAGAGGACATTTTTGCCCCCATACTGTGCACGGCGGGGGGGGGGGGGGTCCCGGCCACACCTGTGTAAAGGGAAAAAGCCGTTAAGTCTACCGTGCGTCTAGCCTAAAAATTGAAGATGCCGGCCACCACTTATATATACCTCGTGAGCATAAGTACTAGTCAGCAGTAAAGCGGAAGTTTTGTTTCGAGTACATGCCCACCTCGACAGGAGTATGTGGCGCGTTTCGCGTGTTTGTGCGGTGCTTAGGCCTCGAAACGTCTCCCAAAGACTGTGGAAAAGGGTTGCCCTGGTAGGCTGTACGGACGCGGGTGATGTTGAAGGTGGTAAGGAGATCAAATGGCGTCGATGTGGGCTCACACCATATTTATTTTTCTTGCCGGTGTAGGTCTTCGCCGGGCCCTCTGGGTATTATGTGGTTGCGACTCCGAACCCCTCGTAGCTTACATTTATTGTTAGCGTTTTTTGTAGATTATATTTGCCAAGGGGTTAGCGAACCCCTCCTTGCTTCCTCCGCGTCTGGGTCGGTATGCTTACAGAGTGCGAGTCCCGTTTAGTAGCCCGTTCTATTTGTGTCGTCGTAGCCCGTGTTAGTGAAGTGTGTTTCTGTGCGTAGCGGAGAGAAATCTTTGAAGGTATTCCGACTACTCACTACTGTAGTACGTACAGTAGATGCATGTGCTGCATTCACTCTCGAGAAACGGCTCGCTCTTTGTCGTACCCGATTTTGTTGTTTTGTATTGCTGTTGTGAAATATTTACCGGGAATTAATTCCAAGTCCCCCCCTTTGTTTGTCAGGAAAATGTCCCGGTGTGCATGACTTTGGTGTGGGCCCAGCGTAATGTTGCCGCTCGACGGTTAACTTCAGGGTTGAGCCATTTTTTTTTGTGGGGTGTACTGTTGTCGGTGATGTCGTCTGATTTTGATGTTAGAGATTGATCGGACTTACTCCTCGCTGGTTGCTGGTTAATACAGCGAGCGGTGGTACAGCAGTGTAATGCGCAATGGTGTATGTTAGCAGCGTTGATGATCTCATTGGGAGGTGAGACAGACGACGAAGAAGAGCACGTGCAACAAGCCCCGTCGTGTAGTAATACATGGCAGTTGTGTAATGCATGCCGGTTGTGCTCTCTAGGTGACGGTATACGGAGTGTTTTTGGCCTGTTAAGTACTACTACTGCTGTGTACATCGCAGGGTTTGCGCGGTGAGTACTGCAAGTATCCATGCAGACGATGGAGCAAGAGTCTGTGTCCTAATCAAGGGTGTTAAGCACGAGACACATCCTTTGCGGGGGCATTTACTTTCCAGCTCAAGACTTTCTGTGGTGGCGGTACTGCGCTTTATGTAGCTATGCAACCTGCTTGCTTGCAGTTTTGTTCCGTTCAGCGGACGCCGCAAGCTAACCAGATACCTGGTATACTATATTGGACTTCGTCCAAAATCGTTAATTTGATCATGGGACGTCGACCTTGAGCACGCGCCCTTTCTAGAAAGAGAAGGGGGGGTAGGAGCCAGATTTAGGCTGTCACAAGAATATCAATGTGAGAAATGCTGAAGCAGTCATCTAGTGCGAATGGCTATGCAGGAGAATTCCGACTTTGATTTGACTACAGTGCGTACGTACAAGATAATTTGTATTTCGAGTATGATTTTGAGCGTAGACGAACGAACATATGATGAGAGAGAAGGGCGGAGAAAGGACATCGCGTGGGGTAGGCTGATGGTAACCCGGCAGTAGGTGTCGAATGGAGCTATTAGTAGGCTACTGATTGTAATGGAGCACTTAATTCGATAACAATGGAGTATATAAAGTGACAGGCTACTTTTTTGCTGTTGTTGTAGCCCAAGAGTAGTTTTGCATGATTTGCTGGGTTTTCTTCTTCGTTCTATACGAACTTCGTAGATGGGTATTCCAGTACTGTATTGATCGACACAGAGGTTCATGCTACACTTTGTCGGACGGCGTATATACGTGATTACATCAAAACATACCATGTGTACTGTGGAAATGTTGCGGATTCAGTGACAGTTTTAGTGGTTACGATGGCAGAGAGAGGCGTTTTCCTAGTAGGGGCCGCGTTACTTCACGGCCCCTCCCCATTTTTGTGTGAGGCCTTCTTTTGCCTCTCACTCTTGTCGGCTTTTCGTTTTGTAATCGCATCGACCTGTGGCGCCAAGCAATCAGTTTACCACCTGCGTTAATTCCAGGGAGACACCCTCTCCTACACCGAAAGCAAGCTCTACCCCTCTGGGGTACGTACGAGCGCACCTCATCGACTTGGTCGAAGCGTCGCCTGGCTCGAGGTGGGTCTGATTGTTCTCTGTTCCATGCATATTATCGTACTGATGTACAGTAGGCATGTTGTGTTCTGTGCATCCTCCTGGTCTATATCCGATGCCAATATCTGCAAGCGCTTGCACGGATAGCCAATGCAGGGACTGTTTGCCTCATCCTGACCCTAGACTACCTGATCAAGGGCGGCGTTTCGCCACCGAAGTCCCACGCTTTTATCCCAGGTCTCAGATGGACAGATGTCGTGTGTCGTGATGAAGCACATCACGAGTCAAGCAGTACTACTGTAATGTCTCATCGATCACCGCGTACAATAGAAAAACCCTGGACATCGCAAATGTGCGCGGGACGAACTTACCCTGCATGTGCACAATATGGGACCTATACCTTGAATGTTACTACCTGCAAAATTGTGCCTTGCTTCTTAACTCTACTCGAGTTCCAAGGAAGTTTTGTTCCTGAGACATTTGTGCGGGTGGTGCGCTTCACAGAAGCCCCCCCCACCCCGCGCGCCCCCCCCCGGCTGCACAATATGGGCTTGCACAAATCCTTGTAGATAATTTTAACACTATTAAGCACGTCGTTTGAAGTACCGAACTGAGATGTTGTCGGCACCTGTTGGGCTTGCTATATACAGTTGTTGCAATGTCTCCACAACAATGCATATACAGAAGCAAACCCCGTAAAGTGTCGACAACCTCTTCGAGTGGGTATACACCTAATGGTGTGCTACATTGTTCAAAGTCTCCACAGTGAATTGTGTATCCTCACGTTGTGCGAGGGCCGGGGCGTCCCGTCCGCCTGCGTTGCAAAGGGGTATACTGGCACGTAGTAGGCAATGAGACGATGATGGTGATGATTGGTGGCTGTACTGTATGTCCCGACTCGAGGTTGTTCATGTCAAATATAGAAATTCAAAACAGGGTTAGGGTTCGGATCTACATTATTTGACCTTTTCGTGGCACGTGTCACGACACGCCACGGACGCTGCCGCGGCACGCCGCGACACGTGCCGCGGCATTTCGCGACATGCCGCGGCATGTCCCGACAAGCCGCGACACGTAGGGTTAGGGTTAGGGTTAGGGTTAGGGCTACCGACACTCGCCGCGACACTCCCCGCAACACTCGCCGCGACAGGTCGTGGGGTGTCGCGACACGTGCCACGAAAAAGTCAAATAATGTGCATCCGGTTCAGGGCTAGGGTTACTCACTGTAGTGACCTGAGTGGCCGTAAACCCTAGTGTAGTGTCGACTACCTGTGGTAAGTGCTGTAGTAGTAAGGTGCCCTCTTCTGGAGCCTAGCTTCGACCATGTCTCCGGAGTCACCATTATCGTCAGATGAAAAGTTGACCAATCAGAAAACTCCGGGCACGAAATCCCTTTCTCTGTACCAGTAGGTACCCGGTATAATTAGAGTCTAAGTTGGTATTCGTCGCTGATTGCGTTAGTTACTGATAACAAAGCACTGTACAGCAGCAGTAGTTCCCATTGGATGCCCTGAACACGATGACGATGATGCGGATCCCGTCGAAAGTGCTGATTGCTGCCTGTATGCGAAACCCTTTGGTGGAGATGCCGAGGTCTTGGTCGAGGTATGGTGGTGTGGGTCCGTCGTTGAGCGGGGCCGACACGTGCTATGACAACGGGGGTAGATATGTTTTGCCAAAACGTTTACGACTGCCTTAGCTCCCAGGAACAACCCAATATGAGGGTTTGCCTCTACCTCTACTGTGCGGTAAGAGGGGTATTTATGTGCCCCAGGCGTGCCTGACTGAGCACAACGCATTCGTGGGCCATGCCTCTATAGTGCGGTGTGGGCGCTTCTGGCTGACGAGGCTCCTTCAACTGAGGAAACACTCAATAAGGCGTTTGCCTCACAAGGCATGCCTTATCGTTCGAAAGCCATTATGATTTTACTATATAAGATAGCTTTCGTTGTGTACTTTGTATATACCTACAGTCAACCATCGCGTTGAACTTTCTGAGTGGAGTATAGAGCTGCTGCTTAAGCCAGGAGCCTTGGAGGGAAAAACGTAGGTGCACGCCCCAGTCGTAGCTCGCGCCCCAATCAGCCTTGCCCGAGTCGCTACGTACATGTTGATGAATGGGTGTTTTCTCTTTTTTAACCAGCCACCCTCTGATTTATGAAGCGCAGTGTGGTGTGAGTCGTATTTGAAGACATACTACTGTGGTGATCCAGGCTCCACTTATTCCGTAGTGATTCAGGCCCCACGTATTTCATAGTTGATTGGAACTTACGTACTGCAATCCAATGATACGAAATTCTACTCAATCATGAAATTGGAGAGATACACTGCTGCATCTACTGTACCCCGTAACCGATTGCCACCCGTTCTGCCTCTACTGTAGATTGGGCGTATAGCAGATGGAGCAGGGGTAATATGTGCAAGGCGTTATACCGACTTCATGATTCCCCCGAACTCCGAATGGCTCCTCGATCACATGTTCCTCCGACAGTTCACGTATGTGCCCCGATGCGTTGTGTCCCTCGGCGTGTCCCTCGCAAAGTCTATCTATTATCTAGAGCGTTCCGTACGAGAACCACATCCAGCAGATAGATGCGGAACGTACTCCCATTTGATGGTGGTTGCCATTCCTTTGTCGTAGTTTCCTGAGAGTCATGCCAAGAATGAGCCTAACTTCGGCCATGTTCTTCATGGCCCATGAAAGTATGTTTCAGTCGCGCATCTACTGCGAAGGTTTAGTGGCCGACAGGGTGTCGTCGACGTAGAGTGTCATATGAATGAAGGGGTCATCACGCGCACCATGGGTACTACGGTCGTCGTGAGGCTCTCCGCCTTGTGTCCAGGTGAAAGCGTTTACGCTAGACTCTAAGGCGATCCGTATATCGATCTGGTGAACCGCCCGCAGTCGTGCTGGTATGATATCGCTACGTGGCTGTACGCGCAGGCTATACCGATGCGGTACACCTGCACAAATGACTCGTCGTACCGCAGTGATGCGTGTATTTAGAGTAAGGCGGTTGCGCCTGAAATCTGCCGGCTGCCTTGTGCTTGAACACAGGGACCTGGAACCGTGTTTCTGTTTGTTCGCCACGCTGGTGAGGGGTGACATTTTCGTGGTTTCACCTCCTGCAAGAACCATGTGTATCTATCTAGGCCTGCCGGCAAAACCTAGGGACAAGGGAAGACGTTCTCCGTCGGGATCATGATTATATAGTTGTGCCGATGCGATTGAATGAGGACTCGCGGATGTCCACGCGCATCTATCTCCGGTGCGACCCGAGGTGATGCAGACGATGTCGATCCGCCGAACCTACGCCATGATTCTCTGACGACCCCAGGCGATGGGGCTCTATTAATAGTGACCCCAGGTAATGAGGGCCCGGCGTCCTACCCCAGGCGATGACGCTCCGGCGATCCCAGGCGGTGGCGGTTCGGCAATCCCAGGAAATGAGTGCCGGCGACCCCCGGCGACCATACTCTGGTGATCTCAAATGATGTGATACTCGGGCGATCCCAGAATATGATGCCCCAACGACCCAAGGTATTGATGCCCCGGTGACGCCAGGCGCTAGCATTCGCACAATCTCATTCGACCAAGAACTCCGGCGGATCACAGCCGATGCCCCCCGGTGATTCCGGGCATTGATGCTCCGGCGATCGCAGGTTGATGAGGCTCCAGAGACCCCAGGTGAAAATGGCCTAGCGACCCTATCGGTGCTTGTTCCCGCGCTGCGAGGCTTATTGGGTTGCGATGCCGGTGCCAGTTCACGAGCAGTACGTGCGACCCTTGTTGATAGCGCACACCAATGTGCTTAGCGCCTCTTGATCGGACGTCTCCGCGGGTAGCCTGATATGTCCTTCCATTGCGTTGTGAATGTCCGGGCAAGACATTCTCAACATGATGCCGATTTGTTTTGGTCCTGTCAGGTATCGAAGAGCGTGGGATCCTTCCCGCTGAATGGCTCGGGCCCCCTCGTGACACAGGCGAGATTGCTTCACTCTACGTTCTGCCGCCACGTTACGTTGTTGTTGTTGTTGAAGTTTAGCTGTGTTGATAGAGAACGTTGTATTTCCCGACCCCTTGTTAGGCAGCTTGTGGCCCACAGTCTTGGTGCCGTCTGGCGTATGTCACCTTTTAATGGCGTACTTTGCCTTTCCGGTCTCTTTTATTGACCAGCGCGTGACTTACCGTTTTCGTCCCGTCTCGCGCGCCTCGCGTATGTATGTGGTGTCGTCGTATTTTTCCTGCCCGGTCCCATGCTTGTCAGCTTGTGGCTCACTGTCTTGATCCCGTCTCCCGTACACCCGCCTGTAGCGTGTCGTTATTTTCCTTTTGCGACAGCCAGTGGCGATAAGCAATACGTCAGCCCTGGTGGTGTACAGTGATTTGTGCGGCAGCCTGGGGAGTGCAGAGTGCAGACGTATGTCAGCCCGTAGTGTGGCGTACTTTGTATTGTTCGGCAGGCCCGTGGCTCGCAGCAACACGTCAGTCCCTGGCGGGGCGTACGTTGAAACTTTGAGCTCTGTGGTCATCCCGTGGAGGGCAGGAGTTCGTCAGCCCTTGGCGTGGCAGGCTTTCTTATTATGCGGCAGCCCGCAGAAGGCGAACGCAGGACATCAGCCCGTGGCGTGCCTTGGGTTGGACTTTAGCCCATGGCGTAAAGCAGTGATGTTCGCGTTGTGCGTGAAATCGATGTCACACGCGAATCTTATTTTCCGTACGTCAGTCCGTGGCGCCCGTCCCGGTGTATTTCACATATATCTATATATGAATCAATCAAGTATAACATTCGTTCGAATCAGCTCTAAAACAGAATGGTTTTCGGTCCGGCGCAGTTCGGCAAAAGCAACCGTTCTACGTGCAGTAGAGAGACACCGGAGTGCTCATGCCGTATGCAGTGTCAAAGCAGAGGTCGTGCTTGCCTCAGATGACGTGTCTTTCTCTCTACAAGCAGTAAAGGCGATCGCGGTCTTGGACTTCGAAACAGCAGCACTCATCATCCAGACGGGTTTGTTGGTCCATCTGCATTTCGTTGAGGCCGCCGCATATCAGGCAACATAACACACGCCCTGAGATGAATTCCCGGACCGAGTTACCCCAAAAACCAAGCGAGATCAACACAACGAAAATGATGGGTTTGGGAAGAGATCTGACGCATCTGCTGGCGTGCGTGCCCTCCCCATTGCCGAGAACACCAGCTTCAAAGTTCGCCCGAGGGGGTGTGATATGGTACATACGTATGTCGAAACTCGAAGCACCAACGAGCAGAAGTAATGGCTCGAAGCATTGGTGCCAATACCTATGTAGATATACACCGGACACCGCCGAAGAAGTAAGCCCGTGGCAGCAGACAGGAAAAGGTATGTTGACGCAGTCCCATGGTTCCCGCAGTCCAGTAAGGTAGCGCGAGACGAGGCTCATAACCTTTGAGCAACCAGGTGTGAGGATGGCTGTCCTATTAATAGGTCGTCTGAAGGTGGCTCCCCTCAAGCTGTCTTACGGTGACTGTCCTCGGGTCGTCATGAGGTTGCCCTCTAAACGATGGCCGTTTACAATATTTGGAAGCTACATAGCGTCGAGCTCCAGTCGTAGTTAGACAGCTCAAGCCGCACTGATCGTGCGTGTAAGAAGGTGGTGTCGCATTCACAACTGGCGCTCTCGAGATGAGAAAAATATCGCCGCAATGAACCGACAGATGTTCAGGTCCGGGGGTTTGAAGGAGAATTAACTTGGGCGTGTGAAAACACTCCTCCAGTTACAGTAGGAGTACAGTAGTTACTCTATACCGTGTCTACTTCTTATGGGATTTTAAAATTTTCGTTGCCGCGTATTGAGCTGTCGATCGCAAAAATAATTGGCCGCGTTGGAGCCTCGGGGGGTGATACGAGGGAGGAGGCTTGGTGTTCGCCGATGAAGGCAAGTCTGGCACTTCGATACTCGTAAGGCCGTGGCGGGGAGTCTGCTGCGTCGTTGTCGTTAGGCTTGCGATTGAGAGTCTGCTGCTTCGTCTTTTCATGGGGTAGTTAGTTATAGTTCGAAAGGGTCACAAAAGTCGATCGCGGACCACATACAGCAGTATACGGCTACTTCCATGAGCATGTTTTACGCGCAAGGTGTTATTTCTGGTTTGTGGCGCCTTGAAGAGCTGCAAAGTCCGTCAGAGTACCAGTACCTCCGAGTATCAGTCATTTCGTCTTTCGGTACACTAGGGACTCGCGAGGACTCAGTTGTTTCAGTTTCAGTACCCTAGGGACTCGCGAGGACTCAAGTCATTTCAGCTTTCGGTACCCAAGTAACTCACGAGGACTCAGTCATTGCAGCATGCGACACCCAGGGTCTGGCGAGGACTCAGTCATTTCAGCATTCGGTACCCCAGGGACGCAGTACAGCAGAGTACGTAGGTGAGGATCATGGTGCTGCTGTATCCTACTGGGGGAGTTCCGTTTTTGTTTACCCCCCCCCCCGCCTCCCCGTCCCCGGGAGGGCGTCTTTCCCTGCCCCCTGCTCGCCGAGTTCGGCGTTGGCGCCCGTTCTTTCGGCGGGGTCGCCGAGTGCTGATGAGTTGGGCGGGCGTGGCACGGTCGTGGCGGTGAGGGGGGTCGGGGGGCGTACGATAGAGCCGGTGCCGAGCGGTGTGTACCAAAACCGGCGTAGTCGTAAAGATTCATTTTACATCATCAACATCACCATCGCCGCCGAGCAACATTACGTGATAAGTATTGGTACCCTAGGGGCTCAGTACTTTAAAATGCCTCGGACTCGCGAGCCGATCACTGAGTCCCAATGATTCGGACTCGGACTCTGACGACCTTTGAAGAGCTGCTTTCATTTCCAGCATCGTCGACTGGCGAAAAATCCACCGGGTATACCGTTTTAAGGCATTTTCGACAGGTGAGGAGGTTCGGACTTTCCGGTATAGAAGGTCTCTATAGTGAACCTGGGGAATGACTATGTGGTGGCCTGCACTTAATTACCTGCACTGTTCTGCATGGTCACACAAAAACCAAACAAAAAAGCATGCGTAAACCCCGCCGAGTCGGATGTATGTGGTGTCGTCGTATTTTGCCTGCCCAGTCCCATACTCGTCAGCTTGTGGTTTGCCGTCTTGATCCCGTCTCCCGTACATCCGCCCATGGCGTGGCGTTACTTACTGTTTGCGGCAGTCAGTGGTGAAAAGCAATACGTCAGCCCTGGTGGTGTACAGTGGTTTGTGCGGCAGCCTGTGGAGTGCAAAGTGCAGACGTATGCCAGTCCGTAGCGTGACGTACTTCGTATTGTTCATCAGGCCCGTGCTTTGCAGCAACACGTCAGTCCATGGTGGGGCGTACGTTGAAACGTTGAACTTTTCGGTCATCCCGTGGCGGACAGGAGTACGTCAGCCCGTGGTGTGGCGGGCATTTTCTTTTTCGCGGTATTCCGTAGAGTGCGACAGCGGTAGTACCTCAGCTCGTGGCATACCTTGTGTCTGTACGGTAGCCCATGGTGTGCAGCAGTGATGTTCGCGTTCTGCGTGAAATCAATATCACGCGCGAATCTGGTTTTCCGTACGTCAGTCCGTCGCGCCCGCCCCTGCCAGGTTTCACATATATATGCATCAATCAACGATACCATTCGTTCGAATCAGCTCGAAAACAGTAGGATTTCCGGTCCGGCGCAGTTCGTCAAGCAACCGTTCTACGTACAGTAGAGCAACGAAGTACCCATGCTGTATATACTGTAGTGTCAAAGTAGTGGTCTTGCTAGATTTGGATGGCGCGTCGTTCTCTCTACAAGCAGTAAAGGTGATCGCGGTCTTGGACTTCGAAACAGCAGCACCCTTCACCTACACTTGCTTGTTGGCCCAGCTGCGTTTCGTTGAGGCTGCAAGACAACACACGCCCTGAGATGAATTCCCGAACCGAGTTTCTCCAAAAACCAAGAGAGATCCACACAACGAAAATGATGGGTTTGGGAAGAGATCTGACGCATCTGTTGGCGTGTGCCCTCTCCCCATTGCCGAGAAATTCGGTTTCGGCGTTCGCCAGAGGGGGTGTGATGCGGTACATACGCATGTCGAAACTCGAAACACCAACGAGCAGAAGTGATGGCTCGGAGCATTGATGCCAATACCTATGTAGATAGACTCGGGACACCGCAGAAGAAGTGGGCCCGTGGCAGGAGACAGGAAAGGTATGTTGACGCAGTCCCGCGGTTCCCGCAGTCCAGTAAGGTGGCGCGAAACAAGGCTCATAACCTTTGAGCGACCAGGTCTGAGGAGGGCTGTCCTATCAATAGGTCGTCTAAAGGTGGCTGCCCTCAGGTTGTCTTATGGGGACTGTCCTCAGGTCCTCGTCAGCTTGCCCTCTGAACGATGGCCGTTTACCATATTTGGAAGCTACATAGCGCCGAGCTCCAGTCGAAGTTAGACAGCTCAAGCCGCACTGATCGTGAGTGTAAGACGGTGGTGTCGCAATAACAAGTGGCCGAGATAAGAAACACGTTGCCGCAATGAACCCACAAAGGTTCAGGTGCGGGGGGTGAAAGGAAAATTAACTTGGGTGCGTGAAAACACTCTTCCAGTTACAGTAGGAGTAGTTATTCTATACCGTGCCTACTTCTTACGGAGTGTTCAAATTGTCGCTGCCGCGTTTTGAGCTGGCGACCGCGTAGTAAACGATGGGCCGGCGTTGGGGCCTCGGGGGGCGATACGAGGAGGCTTGGTGTCCACCGATGAAGGCAAGTCTGGCGCTTCGTTACTCGTAAGGCCGCGACGGACGGAGGGTCTACTGCGTCGTTGTTTGTAGGCTTGCGAATGAGAGTCTGCTGCTTCGTTCGTTCATGTGGTCGTGAGTTATGGTTTAAATGGGCTTCAAAAGTCGATATCGGACCATATAGGGCAGTACCCAGTTGCTTACATGAACATGTTTTGCGCGCAAGGTGTTAGTTCTGGTTTATGGCGCCTTCAAGAGCTGCAAAGGCCGTCTTAGTACCAGTGCCTCCGAGTACCGTTCATTTAATATGTCGGTACCGCAGGGACTCGCGAGAACTTATTTGTTTCAGTTTCAGTACCCTAGGGACTCGCGAGGATTCGGTCATTTCATCTGTCAGTACCCAAGGGACTCACGAGGACTCAAGTCATTTCATCATGCGGCAACCCAGGGACTCGCGAGGGCTCAGTCATTTCAACATTCGGTACCCTAGGGACGCAGCACAGCAGTACGTAGGTGGGGACCATGGTGCTGCTGTGTTGTACTGGGGGAGTTCCGTCATATATGACCCCCCGCCTTCCCGGGGGGAGAGGGAGCCGTCCCCGGGGAGGCGTCTTCCCCCGCCCCCCGCTCGCCGACTTCGGCGTTGGCACCCGTTCTTTCGGCGGGGTCGCCAAGTGCTGATGAGTCGGGGGGGCGTGGCACGGTCGTGGCGGTGAGGGGGGTCGGGCGGCGCACGATGGGGCCGATGCCGAGCGGGCCGTACCGAAACCGGCAGAGTCGCGAAGAGTCATTTGGACGTCATCACCATCATCACTGCCGAGCAGCAGTAAATAATAAGGGCATTTCAGCTTTCGGTAACCTAGGGACTCAGTACTCCAAAATGCCTCGGACTCGCGAGTCAATAACTTGAGTCCCAATGATTTGGACTCGGACTGTGACAACCTTTGAAGAGCTGCTTTAATTTCCGATACCGTCAACTGGCGAAAAATACACCGAGTATCTAGTTTCAAGGCATGTTTGACGAGTATTGCGGACACCTTTCGACTTTGCGTTGTATAAGACCTCGGGAACCTAGGGAATGACCACGTGGTAGTCTGCACTGTTCTGCACAGCCACACGAAAACCAAACAAAAATCATACGTAGAGCCCCCCGAGTCGGCCATTAGCCTACGAAAGCAGATAATGATGGGAAAAAAACATAATTCGCAAAAAGGGCAGTACTACGTGACCTGTAATGGCGGTTGTCCTCGGTCCATGTCCCATGCTTACACCTAATACTATGTACTGGTACATCCTATGCCTCATGTCAAGGGTAGGTTCTTGTCACCTCCACGAGTAGCAGAGCAGACCTTGAGGGCCGCTTTGGTAGTCGAAATAAGGTTCGGGTACCTGGTGGTAGTACTGTTGGGATGGTTTGACGCTCTTGAAACCCGAGGCATCGCGACAAAACTAAAACGGGCAAATAAGCGCGGTACGGCTGCTGTACGTAGCAGATGTTTACAGCCTGTCTAGGGAGAGCGTGTAGCACTACAACTATCACCAAGCTGCGCGCGTGGGCGTACGTACGCCGTACATCTTCCTAACCCGCCCATTGGAAAAATCTCCAAGCCCAGCAGCCAATGGTTGAGGCTGCTTCGTGCGACGATGCTGTAAACGTCATGCTTCATCGACAGTTTCTCCGCGCTGAAAGCTCAACCGGGGTTCAGAGGCTCGTTCCCCCGTATGCTCGTTTTTGTTTTTCTTCTCCTTTCTTTTGCGGCTGTATTTTCATGTATGTTTGTAAACGGGTTGAACAACATCACGCAATGAACGAATCCCATATATCCTCAAAATTGTGGCGGGATTCAGCGCGTGTCGAATCAAAGCCAATCATCATAAAAAAAACTCAAGCACGCAGCAGATGGTATGTCGAAATGGACACCCCTCCGCCCAATGTCCTTGCTTCCCTTGACTAACCCTTATCCTCCGATCCCGAGAAGTACCCCTACGCCGACCGTCGCCAAAGCGTTACAAGAACTTTCTGCACACGGGGGGGGGGGGGGGGGGGGGGGGGGGGGGGCGCTATCTAACCTCCCTGCTGGAAGCTATCTAGCGCAACCTCACCGAAAATACATGCAGTGGCAGACCCCGACATCGACGGGGACCTCTTACGATTCCCATACAAGTCGTTCTTCCTTTTTGCTAGCACTGCGCTCCGGCGCGAAGCGCGCTGGCAGGCACAAACAAGCTCGCCGACACCACGATACCCCAAGACGTGCCTGCTCAAAATCCAACCTCTATATATACCTGGTTTCCATCGCGAGGCGTGATTAATGGGGAGGGGCAGGGTTACGGGCAACACCGCCACGAACGGTCTACTGTTCCTTTTACGCCCCCAAACGGGACGGCAGACAGTATACAGGAGTCGTAAGTGCTCCTCACAGGGAGACTAACAACCAAAACACCGCGCTTTTGCCAACAACCAAGGCCGAGAGCAGTCGAAATCGACAACCACAGCAGGCCGGCAGTCCCGCACCTCAAAACATCACACATAATGTTCACGCATCGCGGTGATACGTATCGCTCCGACATGACACATCGCGACTCACGCATAGTCGTGGTGTAAGCATCACGATCGCGATACACGAACCGCGGTACACAGGGGCGGGCACCGCAGTACAACATCGCGTAGAGTAGCGATGTGCATCACATCGCGATACGCATCCCATCCCCATCGAGGGACAGGCCTCGCGATCTTCGCCGTGCCTAGGGTAGCAGCAGCAGCAGCAGCAGCAACGCTACGTCTCGAAAAGTCGCCGTCATCGGCAGTTGTAAAGCGTGCAGCGGTCACCGGCTGCTCTTGTTTCCTCGCTTGCCCTTTGCCTGCTGCTTGCTCCCTTGCTTTTCTCTTGCCCGCCTGCACGTCTCGTGCTTGCTTGCTTCTTGCTCTTTGCCTGCGTGCCTGCATCTCGCTTGCTTGCTCGCTTGTTGCCTTGTGTGTTGCGTTTTGCCTTCTTGCTTGCTTGCTTGTCCTGCATGCGTCTTCGCTTGCTTGCTCGCTTGCTTTTCGCTTTGCCTGCTTGCTTGCTTGCTTTCCGTGTGCCTGCCTGCGCGCGTGCTTGTTTGCTTGCCTCGTGCTCGCTTGCCTGCATTCCGCTTGCTTGTGGCCGGGGAGTCGCGACGTCAAATAAAACCCGACAGAATAAAACGACAAGGGCGTAACGCTAGAGGAAATAGGGAACCACCGCCTGCCGTTGTTGCGCCTTGTACGACGACTCCTCGACCTGCAAGAGGAAACGTGCCGGCGGAAACGCACATCGTGGAACAAAACGGGAACGAGTAGAGAAGCGGGAGGGTGGGTGAGGGGTGGCAGCGGACCACTCGTCAAACAGAGCAAACACGGGACGCTGGCAGAGGTACCAGGGGGTCGGTGTGGGTGAGTGTGATGGCGATGGTGATGGCTCACGGGCCGAGCATAGACAAAACCTGACCATATAAATAGAAGGAAACTCCAAGCCGTAAAACATGGCTGGCTCGAGATACTAGCGCCCTTCGCGGTTCGGCCACTACTACGTGGAGCGCAGAAGTGCTTACAGAAACTAGCGCGCGTCCGAGCCGGAACCCACGTATTAACTTAGTGCCTGGTATGTGGTTAAAACAGTACGCTACAGCTACTTGATATATTTGGACTTATTAAACAACTAGGGGTTACGTAGAATGGCCCTTACCGCCCCAATGCCGGAGCGGCCATAGTTTGGATTTAGCCGTTCGTCCGAACGAATTACGAAAAGTACACACGAGGTGCAGGTAAAAGAAGTGTATCTTTATAAAATTAAAAAACAACAGCTGCAAGGTCGAGGATTTCGTCGAAACTGATATTTGCAAGCTGAGCGTGATACTTCGATCGAGCGTATATATGAACTGTCAAGACCATAATATCCTGGGTAAAACCCTTAAAACAATCGGTCGAAATCCGAGCTATACTCGTAGCAGTTTAGGAATGATGGCTGGATGTCTGCGCGAAACTGAGGAGGAAAAACAAAAAAAAACGAATTTCTTTTGCGGGGCACAACCATGCCTCACATCGAAGAGCTTGAGCCTGGGCCGAAATAAGAAACTGTGATGCTATTTTTACTAAATACGAAGTATGTCGTTAATAACTGTACCCTCGTCACTACGTAACTACATGACATCATACCACTATACCAGGTACAGTATTATATTCATAGTAGGATATCAGGATAATGGCGGTAGTAGCAACAAGGGTCTCGCGCGCCTGCGATGCATGCTCCCTTAACCGCTTATGAGGGATATATAAGGGACCCCCTTTAAGGGATATACCGAACATAAGGGATAGTTTAAGGGATGTAAGGGATATAACAGATATAACGGCTAAAACGGATATAAGGAGCTTTTTAAGGGGTATAAGGGACCTTTTAAGGGATAGAAGGGATAGAAGGGATAGAAGGGATATAAGGGGCCTTGTAAGGGACCTTTTAAGGGACCTTTTAAGGGATAGAAGGGGCCTTTTAAGGGACCTTTTAAGGGATAAAAGGGGCCTTTTAAGGGACCTTTTAAGGGATAGAAGGGATAGAAGGGATATGAGGGATATGAAGGATAGTGACCAAAACCACGATACATAACTTGAATGTTATCAACCGTCTATACAGTATACGAGCAGCGTGGGCGCCTAGAAGCACGGGTGTAAAGGATCATGCCGCGCCCGTGCTGCCGTACACACGCCTCCTTGCATCGCAACCATTGTAACTCGGATGCCAACCTTTGTGTAATCGTATCATCCCCCAATGCCGTATGAATAGTGGCCGTTACTACTACTGATGTAACCGTCACTTTTTATCGTCAATTTTCCCCCCAAGAGGGTGAAGCGAGGATATGATAAGAGTCACTTGATGGTAGTATCGGGACCTCCATGCCTCCAGTAGGCCGCCCATATCCCCACCTTGAGCAACATGGCATTACGGAGGACTACTGTGGTAAATAGGACAAAATATTGTTCGTAAAAAAAGGTAAATATATGCATACAACAGGCATTTGTGCGTATCGTAGGCCTCCTATTTACTACCTGGCACGTGTTGTTCCCCGTAATAGTACAATCCGATAGACAATGTCATCCGTAGCCTGGACAGATTTTCGAAAAACAGCGTTAAACACACACATGATCCTTAACCCAGCGATTCATCAGTTCAAGACACCCGCCAATCAGAAACAGTTTGGCCAAAAAATACTACCGTATTGATACTGTACCCCTACCTATCGTACGTAGCACGCCTCCTACGGAAACCTACCTCGCGGAAAATCTTGAATTGCCTGCCGAGGTTGTCGTCCAGCGCTAGCATGGCCGCCACGTTACCGCAACGGTAGCAGTAGTTCGGAGCGCTCCAGACGGTGGCGACGCTCCTAGAGGCGAAGTGGTACTTGTGACCCTCCATCACCAGCTGCGGAAACCGGATGCGAAAAAGCACACAGAGGAACGGGCGATAAAAAGGTAACGTTTTTCGTGTCTCGAGGAAAAGGACAACACGGGATACATCGGGTACTGTCTTGTTTGTGATCGCAAACACCAAAAATAACAGCAACAACAACAACGGCAACACCAACACCAACACCAACACCAACACCAACACCAACACCAACACCAACAACAACAACAACAACAACAACAACAACAGCAACAACAACAACAACAGCAACAACAACAACAACAGCAACAACAACAACAACAGCAACAACAACAACAACAGCAACAACAACAACAACAGCAACAACAACAACAACAGCAACAACAACAACAACAGCAACAACAACAACAACAACAACAACAACAACAACAACAACAACAACAACAACAACAACACCAACAACAACAACAAACACCAAACCTGATGTGCCCGGCAAATAAGATTGAGGCCGTTCAGATGGTTGAACTCCTCCGCGACCTTCGACCCGAACAGGTAGCCGGCCCCGCGCGGGCTGATATGCCACGCGTCTCGAATGTCCTCCGGGTCGGACCACATCATATCGCAAAACGCACCCTCGTGCGGGATTTCCCTGTTACGCTCGATCGTGCGGATCTGCACGCAACCGCCGGCGACACGCGGCAGAAAAGAAACAAAACAAAAAAGGACGGGGGGTGGGGGGAGAGGGAACAGCAAGCGCGGGGGGGGGGGCGCACGAAAGAAGAGGGGGGGTAGGGAGGCGGAGGCGGGAGTTAATGCCTACAGTATGAGTTACGGCACAGGCTGTTCTTAGCAGGATGCAGCTCACCCTTCGTGCGACTCGCCCAACACCTCATATTGTTTAGGCGGTCGATCACAGCAGGCGGTCGAGTTAGGCCATTTGTGCAGGATGGAGAACCTTCACTCCGCACAGGGGGAATGATCGTATCAAGCATGGTAAGTCACCCACGAGGCAGTTACATAGTACTCCCATTGCTGTTTCTGGAAGTGGCCACGCCGGAAATTAAATTAACTCATTGAAGCTGTCATCCATAGGCAAGTCCGCCTCACAAGCGGTTCTTAGTAGGATGCAGCTCACCCTTCATGCGACTTGCCGGACCCCCCACGGCGCTTCACGCTTGGTGCTAGCAATGTCTGCCTCGTCGGTAAAAACCCGAAGTCTTCCGTCCCGGCATTGTAGGGATGCGGGGGTCTATGGTCATACGACTACATCCATGAACGAATATCGAGCACCCACCCCCCCTGGTCGGTGAAAACTCCGTCGTACTCCGTCCCCGCATTGTGCATATAGGGATCCGAGGGTCTACTGTCATACGACTACGGCCATGCAAATGAGCAACGGAACAAGCGCCCAACTAACTGTTGGGGGTGTCTCTATTAGGAGTAGGAACGGTGCTCCGTCTCGAAAGGGATGCGTCGTCAAAATGGCCAAATTACTAAAGAGAGCAACATATGAGTACGCCCCCCCCCCCTCCGTCTCGAAAGGGATGCGTGGTCAATGGTCAAATGACGAAGGCGAGCAGCAAATGAGTACGCCCCCCCCCCCCCCCTCGCGCGCCCCCTCTTCTCTCTCTCTCTCTCTCTCTCTCTCTCTCTCTCTCTCTCTCTCTCTCTCTCTCTCTCTCTCTCTCTCTCTCTCTCTCTCTCTCTCTCTCTCTCTCTCTCTCTCTCTCTCTCTCTCTCTCTCTCTCTCTCTCTCTCTCTCTCTCTCTCTCTCTCTCTCTCTCTCTCTCTCTCTCTCTCTCTCTCTCTCTCTCTCTCTCTCTCTCTCTCTCTCTCTCTCTCTCTCTCTCTCTCTCTCTCTCTCTCTCTCTCTCTCTCTCTCTCTCTCTCTCTCTCTCTCTCTCTCTCTCTCTCTCTCTCTCTCTCTCTCTCTCTCTCTCTCTCTCTCTCTCTCTCTCTCTCTCTCTCTCTCTCTCTCTCTCTCTCTCTCTCTCTCTCTCTCTCTCTCTCTCTCTCTCTCTCTCTCTCTCTCTCTCTCTCTCTCTCTCTCTCTCTCTCTCTCTCTCTCTCTCTCTCTCTCTCTCTCTCTCTCTCTCTCTCTCTCTCTCTCTCTCTCTCTCTCTCTCTCTCTCTCTCTCTCTCTCTCTCTCTCTCTCTCTCTCTCTCTCTCTCTCTCTCTCTCTCTCTCTCTCTCTCTCTCTCTCTCTCTCTCTCTCTCTCTCTCTCTCTCTCTCTCTCTCTCTCTCTCTCTCTCTCTCTCTCTCTCTCTCTCTCTCTCTCTCTCTCTCTCTCTCTCTCTCTCTCTCTCTCTCTCTCTCTCTCTCTCTCTCTCTCTCTCTCTCTCTCTCTCTCTCTCTCTCTCTCTCTCTCTCTCTCTCTCTTGCCTGGTCGATCGTTCGAATCTCCGGAGAGAGCCCCCCGTGCACGCAGAGCACCTCGTTATCCACAAGCGCGGCGAGGTTCAGGTGGTCGAAAACCTCCACGCAGTACTTCCACGGGTTCGCGTTCCCGTACTTACGCATGCACTCCTCGTAAAACCCGTACACCTGTCGTTCGTTGGAAGCGGCAGACAAGGGAGAGGCGCGGCGCGGTTGTATAAATATATGTATCTTGGTTATTTCATCACATATGGCCACCTTTTGGTCTGCGGATATCTCCCGCCTCTGACCGCCTCTCCGCGCGGGTTTCTTCGCTGAGGCGTGCCCCCCCCGCCTCGCCTGCAACGGCCGGCGTCGAGGATCCGCCCGCAAGGCCTTGACGCCGACGTCTACGACAAGATCTCCGAAGAATCGTGCCCTGTGAGCGTTTTGGCGCGTAGCCTGCCGACAGGGCTTACGTCTTCGCGTGTTTTCTCCGGTACGTGTTCTCTGACCTCCGACCCATGGGGAGAGTCGATTACCTGGCCGGCGTCGCCATTGTGAAGGCCACTAAGCGAGGTTGTGTGCTACGATCTGGTGAAGAGTTAGAAAGCCCCGAGAACACATGCCACCCAGGGTTTGTCGAGAACTGCCATCTTTTAAAACAATCTGCCGAGAGAGAGATGAGAGAGCTACGAGTACTGCTGTACGTATACGTGTTACGTGTGTATGGTAGTCTGCAGCAAATAGCATGTCTGATATGGAGAGCATCAGCTGAGATGGAGCTACGCATGCACTGCCAACGTTGCTGCGGGGCTCCTATGGTATGCACAGCAGCAGCTGTGGTCGGAGCGTTCTAGCGGGCTACGCTGTGCATCGCATCACCGCATGCTGTTGAGGGTTTCAACATAAAAAAAATGGCATTTGCAAAAAACGGGGATGGAAACACGTTTTTTTTGTCGTTTTATCGTTTTTTTGTTTTTTTGTTATCTGCCGGAGGAGGCACGTAGATGCATACGTGCATCGGGTATGTATCGAAGACACGCATGTATGTATCAGTACTACTGATGTACTACAACAGTACACCACGAGCTGTGAGCAGTCCAAAGTATCTGGGTTGTATATGTATGACCAGTATCAAAGATACACACCCGTACCACAACAAACAGTTACTATATTATTGCGGTTGGTTGCTGATATCGTCGTTCTTCGCCTGTTTCGAAGATGAGTAGGCTCGCACAGTAGGCAGAGCTGTACAGCATACAATGTGCGTGGGTCAGGTTTGCGACCAAGATACGTACGAGCACACGGTGTCACGTATGAGTACAGCAGCAGCAGTATCACATTTATGACGAGTACGGTTGTCATTCTCCGTGGGCAGTGTGCAGAGCGCTCTCAACTCTTGGCAGCACGTCTGATTTTCATCCTTCGACCAAGTGCTGCTAACGTGTGTAAAGCGCGCTCAGCTCTTGGCATCACGTCTGACCATCCTTCGTCACAATGCTGTCATCCACATGCAAGTCCAGTCCGCCTCACAAGCGGTTCTTAGCAGGGCGCAGCTCACACCCTTCATGCGACTCGCCCCAGCACCTCACGTTTCGCATCGCGCTTGGTGCTACGTATAGCAATGTCTGCCTGGTCGATGAAAACTCGACGTGCTCCGTCCCGGCATTGTAACGATGCGAGGGTCCATGGTTATACGACTACAGCCATGCATGGCAGGCGGCTAAATGAGGGCACCCCTCCCCCCCCCCCCCCCCCCCCCCCCCCCCCCCCTCCCCAAACCATTGGAGCCTTGTGTCGTTATCACGGGACTATTTTTTGGTAGAGTGGTGATGAGTCAATGTGGGAACAACAACAACGACAACAGCGATGTTTTTTTTCTGTTTCCGCACCTGCGTGATTTGTCGTGACTCGTGATTTCCCCGGAGCAACGTCATGCAGTCCGGATATCTGGCCTTGAGCGCCATGAGCAATTGAAACGTCTCGACGCTGTTGTGCCCTCGGTCCACGTAGTCCCCCTACACGAATCCGAAAACAAAACACAACAACAACACCAGCCGCCGCCGCCGCCGCCGCAGTTAGACACCAATGAATCAACAAAATAAAACAAGGTGAAAAAAAAAATGGAAAAACAAGCGAGCAAACGAACGAACAAAGCAAACAAACAACGGTCATATAATACCAGCAAGCAACAAACAGCCATAAACAAAAGCAACAACAACAAACAACAACAGCAACAATTACAACAACAACAACAACAACAACAACAACGACGACGACGACGACGACTAACAGCAACAATGCTGTCGAAGCTAGGCAACGCCCACGCAGCCCACGATGAATCACCAAAAATAACATACCAGGTCGTACTACGAGGGACCATAGTAAATAGGAGCTACGATATACCTGGTATCAAAAACCTGTATGTTTCCCTTTTTTTACGAACAATCAATAGTTGGTCCTATTTACTAGTGTTTACTATGCCCCCCTGTAATAGTTGGTATCTGAGATACCACACACAAACAAACAAAAACTCCACACACACACCATCATCCCATCGACGCCCCAAAACAACACGCGTCGCAATGTGTTTTCTCACCATAAAAATATAGCTGGTGTCGGGAACTTTCCCCCCCATGGCCAGCAGCTCCAGCAGGTCGTAGAACTGCCCGTGAATGTCCCCGCAGATCGTCACCGGCGATCGCACCAGCTGGACGTTGTTCTCCTCCACTAGTATCTCCTTGACCTACCCAACGGTACCATTTCAACGGCATCATTCCAACGGTATGATACCAATCCAACGGTATCATCCCAACGACCACGCAAAACCGAAACGGCGGGGAGAGAAAGGGGGAGAGCAAGAGGAGAGAGAGAGGGCGGAGGGCGAAGAGGAGGGGAGCGGGTGGAGGGGAGAGGGGAGAGGGGCGGGGGGGGGGCGAGATGATGGGAGGGGGGGGGCGGGGGGGTGCAAGAGAAGGGGGCGGGGGGGCGGGGAGGCGGAGGGGGCGGAGTGGGGGCCGATTAGGATCGATTACGCGTACATGAATTTGGTGGATGCGTACACTGCGTGCAATATGAGATGCATCGCTGAGGTCGCGGCGGTATGATGCTCACCAACCACCAATGCAATCACGATCACCACCACGGCTAACACAACGCCATCACCACCAACACCAACACTGCCAACACCAACGCCATCACCACCAACGCCATCACCACCAACACTAACACCACCAACACCAACACCACCAACACCAACACCAACTACGATCACCAGCAACAACACCACCACCACCACCTCCACGACGACCACAACAGTGACAAAGCTCCTACCTCCCGCGGCAGCACCGGCGTCGGCCTACCCCACAGAGCGTCATGGTTTCGCCTGGACACCAACACTCGCCGGGCTCCATTGTCCCACCGACACCGTTTACGGGGGACCGTAGTAAACACTAGTGAATAGGACCTACGGTAAACACAAAAACCTACTTCGTATATATTTACCGATTTTTGCCAAAACTATTTGGTCCTATTTACTATTACTAGTGTTTACTATGGTCCCCGGTAATGGTGCAGGACACAAAACAGCCCTGTCTCACACAAAAATATCGGCAGTGGCCCAAAAATAGGAGCATCATAATCCGTTCAGGACGCCAGTGTTTTGTTTTTGCCTCGCAGGGGTGGTGGCTATTGTTTCTCAAGGCTGCTCACTTGATTATAGTGTAGGAGCTCTTGATCTCGCCCAAAAGCCGACAAACCTTGTGTCAAGGCGGACGAACCCCATGGACTACGTACCGTGTACGCATACGTATACATATGTACAACGAAAACTGTTTGTGAAAAACGTGAATGCCTTTCCCACTAACTGGGTACAGCGGTAGTTTGTGTATTTCCTCAAAAAAGAGCCAGTCAGTGCCAAAGATTCTGGCCCAAACAAAAAAGGCCCTTTTATCTTTTTCTTGTTATTTCTTTGTTTTCCATCCCATTTATTATCTCCGGAAATTGATACTATTAATAGGCGCTCTCAGCAGTTGGTTCCACGTGATATTCGAACCCTGGAAATCAACTCTTAGTAGCATTCGGTGGTACCACTATTAATAAACTATCATCGGGGATGGCATTCAGAGTGGGTACAACCTGGTACATATGTACGAGCAGCTTCCCATAGTTGCATCATGCTGCATGCGTATCGATGCAATGCGAACTGAAGAGCAATACGTACGGGAATTAAAATGTCAGTGCTGCTGTACTCGTAGCTCGCTGCTGTTGTAGCCTCATGTACACAAGCCTGGTTCATACGATATATACAGCAGCGTGTGGGAGCTCTGCTGGAAGCTGGTTGCTTCACGTACGTATAATGCGATGCTATGATAAGACCTACCTGGTATCAGTTAGGCCCTTGCCTGGATTTCTTAGGTAGAAAAGGGTATGCTTTACGCGGACTTCACATGTCCTACGTACGAAACCTGGTAACTGGAATCAAAACCACGTACGACCTAGCTTCTCCCATATTTCCTTTTATTCTACCACCAATGTTTGGATAACGGGTGAAGTCCCCCAGCAGTGGAAAGACGCGATCATCAAGGTACTTTACAAAAAGAAGGACCGAACTGATTGCAACAACTACAGAGGGATTTCGCTTGTTGCCCATGCAGGAAAAGTGTTGCTGAAAATCGTCGCATCCCGTACCAGCAACTACTGCGAGGACCGAGGCATCTTCCCTGAGGAACAGTGCGGTTTTCGTCCTACACGATCAACAGTCGACATGCTGTTCGTAGTACGACGATTACAAGAACTCGGCCGAGACAGAAAAATCCCCTTGTACATGTGCTTCATCGATCTGCAGAAAGCATACGACTCGGTCGACCGAGAGCTGCTGTGGCAGGTTCTTACGCGCGTTGGCATACCAACCAAGATGCTTACAATCATCCGCCAGTTCCACGACGGCATGCGCGCTTGCGTACTCACAGATGATGGTGAGAACTCTGATTGGTTTAATGTCACGCAGGGGCTACGACAAGGCTGCGTGCTGTCGCCACTGCTGCTCAACGTGTTTTTCGCTGCTGTGTGATACACGTTGTTCTCGTACGCTTCAGCGAAGACGAAGACATAATGACGGATTTGGTTCACCTCAAGGAGGATGTAGTGGTTGGAAAAGAGGTACCATTGGCATGCGTGCGAAGGGTTGTATGGGGTATGCTGTACGCCGATGATGCAGGAATTGTCTCAAAGTCTGCGGAGCGTCTCGCTAAAATGATGACAGTCATCGTGACTGTCTTCGAAGCAGCAGGCCTCACGGTTTCAGAAAAGAAAACGGAAACGATGATCCTACGAACACGGGACCAGACACCCCCTCCTCCGCCGCTCGTTATCGAAGCAGCTGGTCAGAGGTATAAACAGACGAGCCAGTTCTTGTACCTCGGCGGCATTATCCACGAAAACGCTGACCTCTCACTCGAAATCGAACGACGGATCCGTCTCATGTGGGCGGGCTTCAAACGGTTCGGACCAGAGTTGTACGGCATGAAGACGGCTCGACTTAGTCTGAAAGTCTTCATGTTGAAGGCCGAGGTGATTAAGACCCTGCTGTACGGATGTGTGACGTGGACCCTCAGTGCACAACACTTCGCCAGGCTCCGATCGGTACACCACCAAATCCTCTTGCGTGTCATTGGCTTCCAGCGTAGGCAGCGTGGCGACTATAGGACCCTCTCGTACGCAAAGGCTCTCAAGCAGACACGATGCGAGAGCATCGAAACGACGATCCGTAAACGACGGGCGTTCTTTGCGGGAGCCGTGGCACGGCAACCCAAGGGGCGACTACCCAGTCGGGGGATGTTCGGGACCATGACGGGTGGGGAGGGACGCAGACCGGGCGGACAACCAAAGTCCTGGCAGAAATACCTTGCTGAAGACCTCAAGGTGTTTCAAGCCACCAAGGGGTCCACGGCACAGGTCCCGTTGGTGTTTGGAGTAGAGACCGCAGTGTGGACCGTTGCAGCAACTAAAGTGGGCAAGTGGTACAGGGGGGTCCTCGAAGCGACTGAACAGTTCATGGTCCGGTGGCACAAGGTCGAGGCGGATCTGAGTAGACAGCGCCACGCATCCGTTGCGGGGGGTGCACAAGGGAATGGGAAGGGGGGGGGGCAACAGTCGTACTGAAACCGCGGTTGATGAGAGCAGGAGGGAGACAGCCGACAGGATAGCAAGGTACCAGGCTGACTAGTAAGTCCCGCCTAGACTACCCGTGCCGCGCACCTCTGTAGCTGCTTCGAACGCGGCCCCGTTGTGTTTTTTCGTTCCGTCTTTTAGTTTCATTGTTACTCTCGTTCTTATCCCTGTGATGAGGAAGAAGTACTACGTCCCTGGCTTGGTGGATTGCGAACTAGTTGTTTTTTTCCTTGGTTATTTCTGATGGTCTTTCTTTCCCTTTGTTTGTTTGTTTTTATTTTATTTTTTATTTTTGCTTGGTCTATTGTAGCTTCTCAAGGGGGGCACGACAGCAATGCTACAGCCCCTCGCATCATTTATTTTGTTTTACTTATTTGTTTTGCCGTGATCGCTTTTGCCTTTGTCTCTCCGCCCCTCCGTATTTTCCTAGGACTTTCTTTGGTTGCTTAGCTACGTACGTATTCATTTTGTTTTTTATTTCCTCTTCTCTTTCCTGGACTCTCGTGTGTGGCACGAGAACGAAACGGAACTGAGTAGGAAGTGCTACGTATCCGTTGTATGGGTGGCGCCCAAGGGAATGGAGACGGAGGGTGGGGGGGTTCGTAGGGAAACCGCGGCGGACGAAAGCAGGAAAGAGGCGGCAAACGGAGTAGGTACCAGACCGACTAGCTGGTAGAACCTGCCTGTACTACGGGCACAAACCTGCCTCGGCTGGCTGGAAGGTACTTTTGGTGTGCTCCGGTTGCCTGTCCTTTCCTGTCGTTCTTAGTCTTGCTCTGTTGGCGCTGTTTTGTCGGTCTATTTCATTTCGTTTCATTTCATTTGGTTTGATATTGGATGTCGCATCTCCTCTGGGAGAAGCACGACACTTTCTTTCTTTTATTTTGTCATGCTTTTGTTTGGTTGCTTGATTGTTGATTTGCTTCAGTATATTTACTTTTTATTATTTTTTCCTTTTCGCTATTTTTCTTTTTTTCTCTTTTTTCTCTTGCATGCACCTGGATTGCTAGCAGGGTAGGTCTTGCCTGTCGTATATGGCATTGCATTGTCTGCTCTGCTTACTGCACTGAGCGTAGTATTTATGTGTCGTAGTTTTGTGACCACAGAACTGGTACCTTTTTAGGATGAAGAATCGGCACGGACACTGGGTGTGCTGGATATCGACGGGTAGAAAGGAAGGTTTTAAGGGAAAAACCCCCCCCCCCCCCCCCCTTTCCCCCCTTCCCCCCCCCCCCCCCCCCACAAGCAATGTCTACCTGGTTGGTGAAAACCCAAGGTGCTCCGTCCCGGCATTGTAGGGATGCGAGGGTCTAAGGTCGTACGACTACTGCCATGCATGACATGACGACACCCCCCCCCCGGGTGATGCAATTGGAATCCGGCTAAACCTTGGGTCGAGCAACAACGACATCCACGACAACACGTTCGGCGCCACCGAGACGACTGCTCCCACCGACGCCAACAGCACCAACGCCTACCTACGCAGCTTTCATGCGCGAGTGTGGTCAAAACTGAGACTTGCTCGTCTCTTATCATTTGTGAGGCGAACGCTGGTCATTAACACCCACCCACCACGCCACCCGCCCCAGCCCCTACCCCACCCCCACCCACGCCCTCGGTACCCGAACATAATTCACCCTACCGCCATGCTATACCCACCCCGCTCCACAGCACACCAAACCATCCCTCGTGCCACCCGGAACCGGCGCCGCATGCCCCCCCCTATCCGGTAATCGTTTACGGCTACCCCACACCCACAAACAGGCCGCTAGCAAAACCGCCACCCCGTCCCCTCCTTATCCCTCCGTACCCTCCCTAACCCCAACCCACAAAACCCACCCCCGCCCCCGCAGCCTCACGTACGGAAGTCAGAACAAGGAAGAGGATAAGAGTAGCAATTGGTTTCTATGCGATGCATGGAAACAACGTAATGAGCGCTCAACTGTTGTTGGAGGTGTCTCTATTAGGAGTAGGAACGGTGCTCCGTCTCGAAAGGGACGCGTGGTCAATGGTCCAACGAGTAAGGCAAGCAACAACTTGAGTACGCCCCCTCCCCCTTCCCCCCCCCCCCACCCCCCTTACCCCTAGCCCACTCGCACCCCCACCCCACCCCAGCCTTCTATAGACCAAGGGTCAGACTCGGCAGAGGCGGGGGGTTCGGAAGGACAGCTTGTCTTCCACCGCTTGGTCGGAAACAGCATCCTTGGCAGGTTGGAGCCCATGAAGAGACCATTGACAACCTATTAATAGGGACAGCACTCCCAAGGTATTATAAATAAACAAATGTGATTATTTACCATAATTCATGGTAGGAGACCCGTCTTCCGTGCAGCAGTTCGTACAGTAGCTCTCGCTAGGAGCTCGCGATGGTTCGATGTTTGTATATAAGACGTCGTCAGCTGTGTGGTGTTGGTGGGAATGGATGGTGGAAAACTGAACGTTTCCTCGGAATGTTCGTTTTTTTGGGAGATTCCGGTCGGCGGACGGGACACGGAGATTCGGGCACGCGAGGCTGGAAAGGAGCCCCTACTTTTTGGCGCCGCCGTAAACTAAAAACCCCGTCGCTCATAGTAACAGTGGAACATTACGAACATTTACCAGTATACCTGGTACACTATTAATACTACGGGTGGAGACCCGTCTTTTTTGGGGGCGTCGAGGCCTATTTTGACCTTAGTGCGATACTAACAGAGGACGGCCTATGTTGGCTTCAATTACTGAAATCACTCAAAAAAAGTACACCACACTAAATCCAAGTAATTTCCCCCAAAAGCGTGGATGCGCCTCTAAAGAACTTAATTACTACAAGTAGGGACAGTGGCTACCCCGCAATATGGCAGGTATGGGACAAGACAGTTGAACCTGTTTATTGCTACTTTTGCCTTATTATTATCGCAACTCAAGGCCACAGTATGTATGTGCCTCAACTTGGGGGATAAGGCCTTAACCGGCCTTAACTCCTTAAGAACTGGTCCCACGAATTTGGGTAAAAACTACTTGGAATTAGTGTGGGACGTTATTTCAGTTCTGAATGGGTTAACCCCTTAAGAAAAAACCTGTCGGTTGACAGTTTAAACCCCTTGACAGACAACAATCCACCTTACACCTGGACAGACGGCCTTGACAAGATAAAGCAGGGGACATTCAATAAAATCCCCGGTTTTCAAAAACGCCTTACAAAATCACTGTTTTTCTTCGTTTTTTGTACAGCTACACTGCCGTAGGTATTTTTTGTCTTTATTGTCTTTGAAAAACGAGGTGATTCCACACGAGTTCTGGAGGAATTATTATACCGGGGATAGGAGATGTGTTGGCTTGACACCGCCAAAGGCCTTGACAGACAACGTTGACGCTTGACAAACTTGACACTTGACCGTCAACCGGCAATATTTGCTTAAGCACTCGTCCCACGCATTTGAGGTAAAACTACTTGGAATTAGTGTGGGATAAGTTTTTTTTTCAGTTCTGAATGGGTTAAAGCGGGAGAAATCGCTCGGGGTATGGCCCGAAACCGGCATTGAAGCGGGGAGAAATCGCCCAGACAACCATATTGAGTTTAAAATCGGGACAAGACGATTTATGCCCTGAGCCTTATCTCTCATGTTTGTCTCACGTATCAAGGACCGTCTTATTGCGGGGTACCCACTGCTGTATGGTATACTGCTTGCTGTATGTACCAGGTGTGTACCAAGGACGCGGTTTTATCATTTCTTACCGAATCCGTGTCCTGGTTTATAATCTATCTCCGAATCCGTACTGACCATACTTGCCAGGTCAAAAATGGTACACTCCAAACCAACATCTAGGATTCAGTTTACAGAAGAGTTATCGGCATCCCTGAGATATACCTGGTGTGTACGTTTACCAGACACGGTCAGTGGATACACCGGTTGGAGAAAAGCCCACAAAAGATAATTCGGGATTAGAAGCGGTAAAATAGGCATGTTCCCTCCTATAACAACGTAATACGTAACCGCATGTTGCCCACCGCAAACAAGAACAATATGTACATAATGCTGTAGGTAAGAGCGACTATCTATATATGTATATATCGTAGGCTTGTCACGGGGTGCTCTTAAACCGAGGTACCCATTGCTGTATACCAGTACGCAGCCCCCCCGCCTCGCGCCTCGTCCCGTTGGCAACCATGTGTGCGTGCCGATGATAGCGAGCTATTATAGAATACAGCACAGGACATATGTTAAGAAACAGGAACGTTAACCCAGGCTAGATTTCTTAGTGGTGAGAGAGTGGTTTCTACACGAACCTCAAGACAACGACTCTCGAATTTATCATAAAAAGGTTTTCCTCTAAACCTCACCCTTGGCTCTCTTATTAACCAGTTTCTTATTAGGCGTCCTGTGCTGCTGTATATGATTAAAATAAGTGTCACTGGGACCCGCGTGCAGAGCAACCCCTCTGGATTCTGGATGCTACAGCAGTAGATGCTATGCTATCTCCACATCTCCACTTGTCCACGAGATTTATTAATACTATTTTACGGGGGGGCATAGTAAATAGGACCTACGGCCTACGGTACACACAAACACCTAAGGGCCATTCTTATCGGGCAGCTTTTTTCCATAATTTCCAATATTTGTTTCCAAAAGAAAAGGAAATCTTGCAAAATCTTGGAAATTATGGAAATATTGGAAATTCTTCAGAGGGCAAAATGTTTGGAAGGCTTCACGTTCCAATAAATGGGGGAAAAAAAAAAATGAAAAAAATGGAAATCTGAAAAAATTGCGCGAAAAAAAAAACATGGAAATTTTGGAAATTTATGGCCCCGATAAGAACGACCCTTATTTCCAACTTTTTACTCACAAAATTTGGTCCTATTTATTTAGTATGGTCCCCCGTATTAGAACCATTCTACAGTACGTATGTATATGTTGTATTGCTGTATGCTATTGATAGCTTGTTCCTTCCAAGAAGGCTTACGTACGTACGTATGTACGTACAGTACGTACAGTAGGCTTGTCACGGTCGCTCATAAACCGGGGTACCCACTGAAATAACACAGCAGTATACTGGTACAGTAGAGGATACCCCTAATAAGAGGCTCACCTCCAGGGGATCGTAGGGGTAACTTTTAGTCAATTAAAATATTTTGAGGCGTTTCGGTTCATTTTGAGCAACTTTCGCACAACAGATTAGGCAGTGCGTGTGGTGTAGAGGCAAAGGACGACCGCAGGAACTATACTGCTGCTACTGGCTGTTGTACCCTCGATTGACTGTAGCGGACGCCCTGCTGCTGTGCCGCAGCTTTCCGGCCCACTATGTCAATGAAATGACAACGAGTCTCCGATCAATTCTTATTTCGTACCAATACGTCCGTAAATGTAATGTTGTTTCGATATTCATTTTATCAAACAAGCGGTTGTTATATTTACGGACAGAGTGGTACATAGTGAGTGGTGCTTCGCCCAGCAAGATATACCTACATCCACATCAAGTGCGTGGTGTACGCAAACGACGACAACATCAACAGGGACGTACTTGGCGCACTACATAACTGCTGCTGACCTCTCGACTACTGTGTGCCGAATCACACTACTCCTGCTGCTGCTGCTGCTTGCTGCTGCTGTAGCAGCAGCACACCTCGGTGGAAACGAGCAAAAAATGTCAACAACGCGGCCCGAACAACACACAGCAGAGAGAGGTGCGCAGTGGTGCAGGCAAACGATGACGATAGACAGCAAGAACGTACGCCTGCTATCCTCTCAGGCTGTGAGAATTGCACTGCTACTCCTGGGTGGTGCAACAGAACAGCAGAGGAGTGTAGGTTTGTTGGTGGCGGTTGGCCTCATCATCATGGTGGGTGTCGTCTTGAGGTAGGGAAATGTGCACGCTATCGGGTCTGCCTGTCCATCCTCGGTGATGCATGGTAGAAGATGTTCCGATACACGCAGGTAGCTATAGTGCACCGTGGGTGTGCCGCCTCACACGCATGGTGCTGCGTGGTGGTGCTGCTGCTGCTGGGCGGCAGGGTTGCTGCAGCGATGTACAATAGCCTGAGGGTTGTACTCGTAACGCTCTGTTTGTGCTCAGCAGCAGTGTAACGGCACTGCTGACCAATCACAGTAATTTTGCAACTCAAAATGCAACTCAAAGCTCACGTGTGATTGGTGGAAACTCGACAATCATTTTTTATTTTCAAGTTGTTTTTTATTGCAAGTCATAACTTTTGACCCTATTCCTTGGCCCAGTGCCTAATAAGAAACAGTAAAACTGGCCCAGGCTGGGTTTCTTATTTGAGAAAGGGTGTTTTCTACACTAATTTCAAGATGACGACTCCCGATTTCCTCATGTTCCTCTAAATCTCAGCCTGGCTTTCTTATCAGCCTGTTTCTTACTACTGCTGTAGGTGTCCTGTACCGGTATGATGGCTTGTTCATGCCTTCCAAGAAGGCTTACGTACGTACGTAGGTAGGCTTGTCACGGGCGCTCTTAACCCTTAGGACTGGAGTCCCGTTTTGGGGACAAATCACTTGGAATTTGAGTGGTTTGTCCCCAAAACGGGACTGTAGTCCTGAAAGGGTTAAACCGGGGTACCCACTGAAATAACACAGCAGTATACTGGTGCAGCAGTATCATATACTGGTACAGCAGTATGCTGGTACCGGTATTCAAGCGGTAACAGAACGAAAAAAGACAAAACACGAAAGAAAAAGAACACTACAACGCCAGCAGCAGCAGCAGCAGCAGCAGCAGCAGCAGCAGCAGGTCAATCAAGCAGGCAGGTCAATACTACGAGAAGACTGCCTTGCGTGCAAAAAGTTAAAAATTACGCCACACGAAAAGAACGCCGGAAGCTTTGTTGTTTGTGCTTTCCTCACCATCAGACATAGCTTCTTGAGATCGCGCTCCGCCAGGCAGTCTCCAGCCTGGAGCGTCTGTATCCATTTGTCCAGCATGCTTCTCCTTTACCTCGCAACGAGCGAAGCGAGCAAGCCTACGATCGCGTACCCGCCTGTCCCTCCCTCCCTCCCTCCCTCCCGCTGAGACTCTCCTGAGCTCTTCCGAGAGATGCTTGTTTGCTCTACCTTAGCTGTGCGGCGACACCTTTTCTTTGCGTCGCCTCGCCCACTGTCCCCCTATCGGGAAAAAAAGCACCAAGCAACTACACCCTCTATCGAACTGTTGTCTGCGCGTCAGGTCAGGTGGCCTGCTCCCGTCAAAAGCACTACTATGTTCTCGCAGAACACACACGTGGAGTTGAACGAAAGGGTTTCATGGGGAAATGGGCGGCGTTCTTGTTCGGGGCTC
The DNA here is from genome assembly GCA_008828725.1 of Saccharina japonica. Lineage (NCBI taxonomy): Eukaryota > Phaeophyceae > Laminariales > Laminariaceae > Saccharina > Saccharina japonica. The sequence continues at coordinate 62,672 of MEHQ01003773.1, read as the reverse complement.
CCACGGGCCACGAGTCTTCGCAGATCCAAGATCGTGTCGTGTGCGCGTGCGTGCTGTGCTGGGTGTCACATGAACCAGCAGGCACGCACTGCATGCGTGCTTTACTTGTGATGCTGACGCTAGTCGACCTGTTGCTACTGTCGGGGCAAAGTGGGTGGCCCTCCATATATGAGAGTGGATATCATCACGTGGCGAATATGGTACGAAGAAAGCAAAGGCAACGTATGATATATGTGTACCACAGACCACAGAACAAGTCAGCGCAAGATCGTAGAGCTCGTCGTGTGGTATACGCGTACAGCCTATTGGCGTAAAGACTGTGATTGCTGCACGTCGCGCCTTAGAGTATACGTGTATACCTGATGCAACACAAGTACGGTGACACAAAAGCAGTGGCACCGTGGCACCCGTTCGTACATACCAGGTATACTCGTACGCGTGTATGATACATGGTTACTGTAGTTGTTCTCGCAACAGGATGGATGTACGGTTCGACTACAGAGATGACACACGGAAAGTACTCGGGGCCGAGACGGCCCAGGGCGCTCCCGGCACCGCCTACAGCAGGTGTTCCTCCACACTAATTCCAAGTGAAAATACATACTACACCCTACGCCGCCCTACGCCCTACGCCCTGCTACATCATTCAAAATTAGTTATACAGATTACTCGCGGGGGGGGGGGGGGGGCATGGGAGTCGCAAGGACATAACTTTAACCAAAAGGACTCACAGATAATTCCAGAGGACATATTATGTGCACAGCAGTAGTTGCAAACCGGGGGAAGGGAGACTTGGATCAATTTGGAGTTTGGGCCCAAAGGACGCGGAGTGAACCAACGTATACAGCACCCACTGTTGGAGATAGATCAAAGCCACACCTACCTACTACATGTGAGCCCCAACGGCCCACGGGCCCACGGGCAGCCAGTGGGGAAAACTGATGATAAAAAGTCACACTTACAGCAACAGGCACTGCAGGACTTGGGGACGATACATATTATTGATGTCCGAGTCACATTGTGCAAGGAGTCGTACGGCACGGGCGTCACATGATCCTATACCCTCATCACCTATGATATGATATGATATGTGTATCGGGTATACTTTTTTTGTAGGATAATACAGTAGTACCCCATACAGCAGTGCAGGACACCCAGGGACACCTAATAATAACGAGAAACAGGCTATTAAGAAAGCCAGGCTGAGATTTAGAGTAAAACAAGTTATTCGGGAGGCGTTATCTTGAAATTTGTGTAGAAAGCACCCTCTTTCAAACAAGAAATCCAGCCTGGACCACATTTATTTCCTGTTTCTCATTAGGTGTCCTCTACTATATATAGCCGCGTACTGCTGGGCAAAGATGTCGGGAGACATGTCAAGCAAGGCAAAACATGCGCTGTCAAGGGTGTAGGGCCGAAGTGTTCCACACTAAAACCTAGTATTTTGGTGTCAGTCACGGCATGTCAAGGCAAAGCTGCTGTCTGTCAAGGGTTAAATGTCGTGTATCCCGACATATTTGGTGCTGGGTATGCACGCTGCTCATATGCATGCATGCATACGTATGAATATAGGTGTTGTTGTTGTTGTCTTCACATTAAAAACCGTGCCGGTCTCTCTATCCAGTACCTGCATCTGTCCGTACTACAGTAAGCCAACACTTGACACGGTCGATTCCCGTGGTCACAGGCTAACTTACCCAAAAAAAGGTATACTGAAATAAAAGTGGAACCCGAAGGGTCCGCAGTGGGTGTTCTTTATATTAAACCATCCGTTCCAGCGGTCGACAGTCGACATCCAGCACACAGCACACAGCACACACACCCAGACTGCAGTGTCCGTGGCACCCAACAGCCCTCTCAGCGCTTGATATAAGACTATGCATAGTGTGTGTGCTCTTCATATTAAACAGTAATTTCGTCATCTCCACTATTAATAGTCGACATCCAGCACACCCAGTGTCCGTACCGATTCTTCAATCCTATTCGAGAGGAGATGCAAAAAAAGGTAACAAAGCTAAATAGTACGAGACCTAGAGACAATGCTGTATGTACATTGTTATATAGTAAGCAGAGTAGGCAATCAATTGTCATGTTCATCGTATATACGGGGTACGACAGACAGACGCGACATGCATGCAAGCGTTGAAAGAGAGAAAAAAACACAAACACACACACAAACAAACAAACAAACAAACGAAAACAAACGAAAACAAAAAACAAGTAGGTGTCGTGTCCCTTCCGCCGGAGATGAGGCCGACAACACAAAACAAACAAGAGAAAAAAGAAACAACCCCCCCCCCGAAATATGATATAAATAAACAGAGTAAAACTACGACCGTAAATAAGAACGACAGAATAGAGCAGGCAAACTGAACCACAACAAAAAAACAGCACCCTCCAGACAGCCGCAGGCAGCTGCAGCAGTTTGTCGCGCGGGTGGCATATAGACAAGTTATGCCCACTATTACTATTACGGGGTGGGCTAATGATGCCATAGTAAACACTAGTAAATAGAACCTACGGTAAACACAAAAACCTCTATGTTTCCCTATTTTTTACTAACAATATTTGGTCCTATTTACTATGGTCCCCCGTACTAATCGGTCTGTGGTACACCTTGCTACCTTGTTGTCTGCCGTCTCCTTCCTGCTTTCGTCAACCGTGCCCTATCCCCCGGAGAGGATGCGCCAGGCAATACAAAACAAAAAAAACGAAAGACAAAAGAACAAAACAGGCTCGTCATTCACCCACGAACCACGAGACAAGACTTATTGCATCATCATCATAAGATAAAGGACAACAAGGAAGAAAGGTCGGGAAAAAAAATAAACATAAAGAAATTAATGGAGGATCAAAGCACGAAAAGAAAAAGAAAAAAAAAAACAAAGGAAGGAAGGAAGGAAGATCACGTTTGTTTGGAGAAGCTGCAGCAGTTGGCGGTGCATGCTCCACCTACTACCACTGTAGTCGGCCTCGTTGTGCCTCGCTACCCTGATTGCCGCCTCCTTCCTTCTTTCGTCCACCGCGGTTTCTCTTATATGTATTACTAATCCTGTTGCCCCCCCCTGCCTCCATTCCCTTGGTCGGGTTTCCTTCTACTCCTCCACCACCAGCTGTTGCCCCCCCCCCTCCCCCATGCCCTTGGACGCCACCCACAACGGATGCGCGGCGCTGTCTACTCAGCTGTCGTCCCTCATCCTCGTGCCACTTGACCGTGAATCGTTCGGCTGCCTGGAGGAGACCCCTCGGTACCACTTACCCGCCTTTTTGGCTTCAGTGGACCACAGCGCGGTCTTAACTCCACACACCAAGGAGGGAGTGTTCCGTTGTATCCCTCGGTGGCTAGGAACTGCCTACTAAGGCCTTCGACTGCAGTACAGGAAACCACATAAGAAACAGGAAATCTGGTCCAGGCTAGATTTATTACTCGAGAGAGAGAGAGAGGGGGTGCTTTCTACACTAATTTCAATATAACGACTCCCGAATCTCTTTGTTTCCTCTAAATCCCAGTCTGGCTTTCTTATCAGCCTGTTTCTTATTCTAATAGTTGTCCTGTACTGACTGTATATGCAGCTATTCCAAGCTTTTTAACTGTCCGCTTGGTCTCGGGTTCTCCCCACCAGCTATCTCATCCCGAACATTACCCGACTGGGTTGAACGCCTCCTTGTTTTTCCGCAGCCACGGCCCCCGCCAAGAAGAGCCGCCGTTTTTACGCGTGGTCGTTTCGATTCTCTCGCAACGTGTCATAAGCACTGCTGCGTAAACAATGCCCCTCAAATTTCAAGTGAGTGTTTGTTTTGGTACGGTGCCGTTACAACCGCGGGTAGAACAGAGCAGCAGAGCTACTTAGCTGTGGAGTACAACGACAAGGAGGGGGTGTTTGTTATGTTCGCTCTCATCGCGGAGAGAAATATTGCCATGCTACGCCGCTCCATTACCATTACTAGAGAGAAATATTGCCAAGCTACGCCGCTCCGTTACCATAGTCGTAGTTTTTTGTTTTTTTGTTTTTGTCCATCCCATTTATTATCTTCGCACTTCCTTCTTTCTCCCTCCCTAGTCGTAACTCAGATCCGGGGTCACAAAGTAGGCCCCTCTCCCTCCCCCCCCACCGCGGTTCTTGCTTTGCATTTTTATCGCGAGAAGATTTCAGCACTTTCTTCCCTCGTCAACTCTCGTCGAATTTTGCTCACCCACGCTATAATATGCGCTCTCGACAGCCGGTGTCCTTTGAGAATAAAAACCTCCATGGGGAGAATCGAACCCTCGACATCCGGCCCAAAAGGCTTCGTGGCTACCAGTGAGACCACCGGAGCGACCGGGACTAGTGCCTGTTGAGTATACTCGTAATGTCAAGCTGCCCGGTTAATAGTGCCGGTGAATTCGCTTGGCCCAGAAGATGCGGGATTAACCAGTGCGGCAGTGTGCGGAGTAGTGCCGGCTGCCGCTATAATGCCGGTCGGTATTGTTGCCTGGGGCATATACCGGCACTATAGAGGTGGATGTACATACTGTATACATACGGTATATCCTGCTGATTGATGAAGTAAGAGGTGGGCGTCAACTCGGAATCTGTTTCGTGTGTGTGTCGATGACTGTGGCCAAGGTACACCTCTCTCGCTGTCCAAACAGACAGGCGCAGTAGTAGTAGTAGTAGTAGTAGTAGTAGTAGTAGTAGTAGTAGTAGTAGTAGTAGTAGTAGTAGTAGTAGTAGTAGTAGTAGTAGTAGTAGTAAGTAGTATGTAGTGGTAGTAGTAGTAGTAGTAGAAGTAGTAGTAGTAGTAGTAGTAGTAGTAGTGGTAGTAGTAGTAGTAGAGTAGTAGTAGTAGTAGAAGTAGTAGTAGTAGTAGTAGTAGTAGTAGTAGTATAGTAGTAGTAGTAGTAGTAGTAGTAGTAGTAGTAGTAGTAGTAGTAGTAGTAGTAGTAGTAGTAGTAGTAGTAGTAGTAGTAGTAGTAGTAGTAGTAGTAGTAGAGTAGTAGTAGTAGTTAGTAGTAGTAGTAGTAGTAGTAGTAATAAGTAAGTAAGTTGTATGCCTCTCTAAACTGACTCTGACGACGCCGTCCTCGCCACGGACCGGGTCAAAGGCACCTCCGGAGTTTGTTAGGAAATTCAAGAGCTCCGTAGTACCAGTACAGCTTATGGGTCCGCCAACCAAGAAACACCTAACCTGAGCAAGCCTTAGAACTTTCTTGTGACACCATCGACGCATGCTACGGTAGAGGTACACCATATTGGTTCTGAGGGTGGTCACTTGAGGAGCTCTATCCTTGAGCACGCACGGATGCACAACGTTTGACCTTTCGTGGCAGTGACCGCGGCAGTAACCGCGGTGTTCCGGGGCATTCCGCGGTAATGCCGCGGGTTTACCATCTACCGCGGGATGTGCCACGGTTGTACCCACGGCAAAGTCCACGGGAATGTCCACGGCAAGCTCCACGGAAAGAATCACGACAAAAAACATGACAAGACCCGCAGCAAACACCGAGACAAGTACCGCGGCAACACTCGCAGCAAGTACCACGGCAACACCTGCTTCAAGTATCGTGGCAACACCTGCGATAAGTCCCGCGGCAACACCCGCGGCAACACCCGCGGAAAGGCCCGAGGAAGGCACCGCGGAAAGACCGGCGGCAGACACCACGGTATTTACCGCGGCTAGGCACGTGGAAAGACCCGTGGGAAGATCCGCGGAGAGACCCGGGGGAAAACCCGCGGTATGTCCCGCGGCAAGCCCCCCACCTGTCCCCATGTTCCCATTTGGGACTTTGACCCCGCAGTGAGCCCATCCCATTCGACATCCTGCTCCCACCCACAAGAGGCAAAAATATAATCAGCTCTTCGCAGGTGCCGCCGGCGGTCCAGCTGGCACCGTGTTCCCATTGGTGCTTGAGCCGTGGGTCTTTCCGCGGTTCTCTTTGATGGTGTTGCCGTGGGCGTTTCCACGAATATTTCTGCGGGTCTTGCTGCGGTGCCTGCCACGGGTCTTTTCACGGGATGTTGCCGACGCATGCTACGGTAGCCTGCATGCAGGTGCACCATGCTTTTTTATGAGGGTGATCACTTGAGGAGCTCTATATATGCCTTACCCAAAACCCTGAGTTCGGAGGAAGATATACATGCTACCCGATGAAAAACACCATGCATGGCCCATAAGTACTAAATGGACAACCATTGCAACACAAGAATGAAAAGTCCGATGAGTTTGGGTTAGGGAGGGCCCGATCCTTCAGAAACTATTTCAGCCAGAAAACGGTATACCTTTACCTCTATCGTAGCACAAGCCTGCCGCGCTGCCTGCCACGGGTCTTTTCGCGGGTCATGCCGCGATAAGTGCCGCCGGTCTCTCCACGGGTCTTTCCGTGGGTGGTGACGCAGATCTTGCCGCGGTAAACGCCGTGGTGAATGCCGCGGGTCTTTCTGCGGGTCATGCCGCGGGTCTTTCCGCGGGTCTTTCCGCGGGTCTTCTCGCGGGTCTTGCCGCGGTGCTGGCCGCGGCACCTGCCGCGGTGAATGGTCACCGCGGGCTTTCCCGCGGGTCACGTCGCTGGATTTGTCGCGGGTCTTTCCGCGGAACTCGCAGTGGCAGTCGTTCCACGGCATGCCGTGGCGGATGTCGTGGACTGCCGCGGCATGCCGTGGAAAAATTCATATATTGTGCATTCCTCGCCCTCTTGCATGTAGCTTGGGAAGGGGAGGGGCACTAGGCCAAGGTTCGAGCAACCACGTTCATCTGTGTGGCAGCTTGCTTAACCATGAGAAAACATGTGTTGTTTGTTTGTATGATCGGTGGCGTCAGCGTTGATATATTGGTGAGCCCGGTCAACACTGCAGCTCTACGATAGATCCATATACCGGCCCGAACCGTTGGGGTGGTAGATATGGGTCGGTCAGCAGCCGCGGGGAACTCGAGGACCCCAACATGGAACGCGATGAAAACCGTGATACCCGCGCGCGGGCGAGATCAAAAGGATGTCATCAGCGGCCCGATGTAAAAAGGTCGCCATGCTCTATCATGACTGCGTTTGGCATCCGAGCTTCAACACGAATCACTCCAAAGAGGCGTGCTACGAGAGGGGTAGCAGTTTTCGATAGTTTTTTTTTTTAATTATTTTACATGACAGGGGTTTCTTACACCAAAACCGTCGGAATGCCATTCTTGATTGGCGATATTCAATACTGCAAATAGGTCCACCGATCGATATTGTACGATCTAGCTCATGTTGCCGGGTGGGAACCAACCGGTATAATCAACCCGCATGATCTTCGTAGCACATGCTTCTTGGGTTGGGTCTGTGCGATGCAGATCCCGCACAACCTCTCAACAACGAACGGCAGTTAAGGAAGTAGTAGATGATCTATCTGTAGATAGATAGATCGTCATCTATCTATCCGAGGTGTGGAAGCTTCTACGTATGCCTTCTTTTTTCGTGTTGATGACTTCGCACCGCCGTGGGACTTGTCCGTTACGCTGCGCCAACCGCGTGTCTTCAAGCCCGATGTTAAGGGAGGCGCAGAACCGCTCCCCCTGAGTGGCCATAACGCGGGAATGAAAACGGCGGTGTATACACCTCCTACCGTGGCAGTAGCAGTCTGGTCTGGTCTCAAAGCGATGTCTTGCCCGGACGGTAAAGGCGCGTGCTACGGGTAAAGGTGCACCACTTTTTTCTTGAGGGTGGGGATTTTGAGGAGCTCTATATTTACCTCGCCAAACTAAATACCTTTATGCACACCACTTTTTTCTGAGGGTGGGGATTTGAGGAGCTCTATATTTACCTCGCCAAACTATAATGCATACCTTTAGAGGAGGAAAACAAATCGCTACGTACCCGATGGGCAATCCCATGGCCTACGTAGACAACGAAAACAACGTCAACACGACGATTTTGGTTCGAGCAGCCCCGTCAATCCGAAGCAGTTTCAGGCAAAACTTGCTTGCCTCTGTCGTAGCGCGCGTCTACAGGTATAATAGTGTATTGTATCTCGTCGTCTGTGGGCGTATAGTGCACTGCCTGGTGTCTGGCATCGGAACCTACGGCGGTGACATCAGCGCTGTAACACTGCAGGTACTCGCTTCCGCCAGCCCCAGCCAGTTGTTGTTATTGTTGCAGTATTCCATACTGTCGTTGTTGTTGGTTCAGCAGTTAGTTGTGGTTGCTGTTGTTGTCACAGTAGTAGTGGCTGTTTGTTGCTTATGTAGTAGAAACGGGTATTGTTGTCTCGTAGCAGTAATACTGCTGTCACATATGTTGTTTTGTAGCAGTCGTACGGTAGTTTGTTGTTCTTGCCCGTAAGTCACCAGACAGCCACCAATTATATAAACGATTTTAAGCACGCATGCGCGCACAAACGGTGCCAGCGACGCCAGGACGAGAACAATCGATGACGGGACCACGCACCTGCATGACCAACGACCTGACCGCGTCAGTACCTGAAGACACAAGAACGGCAGCCTCCACCGAAAATAAAGTTCAAGCTCCACGATCATCGCAAGTGGTTGAAGCCATAGCTACGTTTAGTGGCTTGGTACAACAACAACAACAACAACACAACAACAACAACAACAACAACAACAACAACAACAACAACAACAACAACAACAACAACAACAACAACAACAACAACAACAACAACAACAACAACAACAAACAACAACACAAACAGCGCAATGCCCTCTCCTTGCCATGCCATGCCATGGCAGGAGAGGGCATGGTGAACATTGACCCTTTGTGCGCGAACTGATGAGCTTCTCACCGCGAAGGAGTTTTACGCATTGTCCATGGAATGGCCGGCATAGTCGTATGACCATAGACCCTCGCATCCCTACAATGCCGGGACGTAGCTGTCGGGTTTTCACCAACCAGGCAGACATTGCTCGCACCAAGCGCGAAGCGCCGTGAGGTATGGGGAGGGGGGTGTACTTCATATTCATGCATGGCCGTAGTCGTATGACCATAGACCCTCGCATCCCTAAATGCCGGGACGAAGCATGTCGGGTTTTCACCGACCAGGCAGACATTGCTAGCACCAAGCGCAAGCGCCGTGAGGTGTTGGGCGAGTCGCATGAAGGGTGAGCTGCATCCTACTAAGAACCGTTGTGAGGCGGACTTGCAATGGATGACAGCTTCAATGGTTATTTATTTCTGGTGTGGCCACTTCCTGAGACAGCAATGGGAGCACTATGTAACTGCCTCGTGGGTGCCTTACCATATACCACACTACGTGATACGATATCCCCTTGTGCGGAGCAAAGGTTCTCCACCCCGCACGAAATGATCTAACTCGACCGCCAGCTTTAGGCCGCCAATACAAAAAGGCGGACGGTGTCTACTACGCAGGCGAACGTTTATAACGTCGTCGCCGACGACGCGAGGACAACTAAAAGAACTAAATATTATACTACATTAGCAGTCGTATGTACTTGTTCAACGAGTATGAGTATTAGCATTGATCTAAAGGTCGCAAGGAGCTGGTTTGCTGTTTCCCCGCACGGAGGTCACTGAAACGATATGTAGAAGGTGTTCCTTGCAGATGGCTTTTCTTGGCCACCCCCCCCCCCCCGACCAACGGGAGACATGCTAGCACCAAAAGCGTGTGCAAGCAATGTCTGCCTGGTTGGTGAAAACCCAACATGCTCCATCCCGGCATTGTAAAAACGTGAGGGTCTATGGTCATACGACTACGGCCATGCATGAAAATGGTTTACACCCCCCATCCCTTCCTCTGGAAGTGGCCACACCAGAAACTAAACCAATTCATTGGAGGCTGTCGTCCATATGCAAGTCCGCCTCAGAGGCAGTTCTTAGCAGGATGCAGCCCACCTTCCACGCGACTCGCCCAACACCTCACGTTTCGATTCGCGCTTGGTGCAAGCAATGTCTGCTTGGTTGGTAAAAACCCAACGTCCTCCGTCCCGGCATTGTAGGAATTCGAGGGTCTATATGGTCATACGACTACGGCCGGGCACGACATGAGTACACCCCCCTCCCCATCCCTTCCTCGGACCGCCCTCGTCGCCAGCTGGTGGATGGATTCGCTGTGCCTTCCCTCCCAAGACGCCCAAAACGTTTTCCACCGCAAGGGTGAGTAGTTTGTGGCTGTGCTCATCGAAGGAGAGTCCATTCGTTAGAGCTATATCTATTGTGAACGCCCCACAGGTGGCCGGGAACCCCCTCCCCCCCCCCCCATTTCTTGCGCAATGTGGGCGTAAACAAACCGTTGTGGAGATACTGAAAAAAGACAAGGTATCTATAGCAAACTCACCGCATGCTACGGTAGAGGTGCACCATGTTTTTGCCTCATAAGGGTGGTCGCTTGAGGAGCTCTTCTGTACCTCACCCAAAAATTGTTTTTTTTTTTTTTAAATAAAAATGCTATCATATCCGATGAACAATTCCATGACCCCTAAGTATAAAACGAAACGTATTGCACCACAAGAAGAGTGAAATTTTCATACAATTTTGGGTTAAGGCAAGGAGGCTGACTATAATAGTCAGAAAGTATTTCAGCCGAAAAATGGCATGCACCTCTATCATCGTAGCACGGCGTCGCCCCACAAGTAAATAAATATGTGTCGACAGCATCCTCTACGCCTAATGGTGTGCCATATTATCCAAAGTCTCCAGACGCGTGCTACGATAGAGATAACACGTTTTTCTGGTTTTGTTTCTGAATGATCGGGCTCCTTAACCCAAATTCGTCGATTTTTCATTCTTGTGTTGGTATTATTTCGATGGTATACCTAGCTCGTGGGATTGTTGGTCGAGTAGCACTTTTGGTTTCCTCCAAAATCGTTTTTGGGTGAGGTATGGAGCTCCTCAAGTGAGAAGCTCCGACAAATCACGGTGCACCTCTATCGTAGCATTCGACTCCACAGGGGTTTATTTCGCATGCCCACGATAATAGTGCCTCCGTACAGTGGCAGCAGGCTAGAGCGAACACCACAACACAGGTGCATGGACAGATTAGCCACCCCATCACTGGTACGAGAAGCGCAGCGGCTTTCAAGCTCTGGAGGCTAAACAGGAACACCCTCCGGCGTAGATCCCGATAAACTCTATGCATCATCGCCGCGGCATGTATATATACACACTACAACCATCAACCACTCGCTGCCGGATGAATGCTACGGTAGAGGTGCACCCCACGTTTATGTTTTTGTTTCCCTGAGGCTCACTCCCTTGAGGAGCTCTATACCTCTATACCTGCAGTAGTCAGTTGTCTAAAAAACTGATTTTTGGACATAACTTTAAAAGCGCTACCCGACGAACAACAAACACCATGGGCTATAAGTAAACAATGAATCCTATTAATTGTAACAACACACAAAAATGAAAGTCCGACGATTTTTGGGTTAAGTAGACTGGTTCTACGGTAGGGGGGGTTGATGTATAGGTGCTTGTATTTCACGTGCACAGAGCCACTCGGCCGAGTGACTGCTTTTCTGCGTAGTACTCATAACCCTTATTTGTTTTGATGTTGTTCTATATGAACCGCCATTGGAGGTTTTGTTACGTAACGTGAACAAACTATGTTTAGGTCCAATTTTCAGTTAGATTCTGAGCCACTCGTCCGAGTGGCCAAAACCCGGTAGTGAAAATGTAGGTAACCCCCTATTGTAGCACCAGTCAGGAGCCCGATCGTTCAGAAAAAAAAACGGCCAAAACGTGCTACCTCTACCGTAGCACTCGCCCATCGTAGCATGCGTCTGGCGTGGTATAATTTATAGCACTGCCATGCTTGCCTTGACGGGGACGGGTGGTAGAATGGAGGTAGCACGTTTTGGGCTGAAAGGTTTTCTGATCGATCGGGGCTCCTTCATCCGAAATCGTCGGACTTTCATTATTGTGTCTTGCAAATATTCCTCATAGTATATATACTTAGGTAATGATATTGTTCATCGTGTTGCACTTTTTTTTTGTTTTCCTCCAAAATCAGCGATTAGACTACTGCAGGTATAGAGGCGTATGTCTCCTCACGCGAGGAGGGGCCTCACCAAATGTACTGTATACAGGTGCACCTCTACCTTAACGTAGCATGCGCCATGGACTATACAGCAGTGCATCCCGAGCTGAGCCATTCCTCCACAGTGTGGGCACAGGGGTTTGCTCGTGTTGTGGGTGGCCGTAGCCGTATGACCACATAGACCCCCCCTCTCGTATCCCTGCAACGCCGAGACGGAGCACATCGGGTCCTCACCGACGACGAGGCAGGCGTTGCTTGCAATAAGCGCGAGGCACCGTGAGGTGTAAGGCGGAGTCGCACGAAGGGTGAGTTGCATCCTGCTAAGGTACGGTTTGTGGGGTGGACTTGCAATGGATGACAGCTTCGGATGGATTACTTTGTTTTCTGGTGTGGCCATATCAGGGTAGTGGCGGCGGCGCGGCGGGGGGGGGGGGGGGGGGGGGGGGGGGGCGTACTCATTTGTTGCTTGCCTTAGTCATTTGACCATTGACCACGATCCCTTTCGAGACGGAGCACCGTTCCTACTCCTAATAGAGACACCTCCAACACTTGGGCGCTCATTACGTTGTTTCCATATATTACAAGAAACACTTTTGCTAATCTTATCCCCTTCCTGTTCGCCGCCTGTGGCCACCATCTATCTCCTAAGATAGCGATCGTTTTCTCGCTACTATTTAGTGTACCAAACTGCTCATGTCACACTCTTCTATTTTCCTCATCTCCTCCTCTAGCACATCCCTTTCCTCCTTGTACCTTTCACATTCTCCCACTATGTGAACTCTACTCTCTATGGCTTTGCCACATGGGCACATCTGTGCCTCTACTTCCTCCTCCTCCCGGCTACTGGTATACCTCCTCCTTCTTTCTGGCAGGTCCAGGTCCCCTACACGAAATCGCAATTTCAGCTTTTTCGCGAAGTCCATTGGGCCATGCAGATACCTTTTCATCCCTATTCCTTCTCTCAACCCCCCGTATATCTCTAAGTGTTCTTCCCCTTCTATCTTCTTTCTCAGCGCTAGCCTTTCCCTGCTTTCTATCCTTTCTTTTACTTCTGTCTTGTATCCGCTAGAAATGGCCAGCATCTCTTTTGGGTTTCCTATATCCTTCCATACTTTCTCCACTACGCTATCCCACCTTATTCCAGCTCGCCCTTTGGTTACTTTCTCCCATACAGCTTTATCAGCTATGGCTGGCAACCTCTTATTTGGCATGTTCTTTACTTTATATTGCCATTTCAACTTACGCGCGTCTCTATTTGTCTTAAGTGGGTACATTCCTAGTTCTGCTCTCAATACTGTATTACTCGTCGTACTTGAGCAACCTAGTACTTTTTTAGCGGCTGTCATCTGTACTGTTTCCAGCTGTTTTACGAGCTTCGCGTTCCCTTCCCATACTTCTCCTGCATATTCTAGCTTTGGTACAATCACATTCATCAGTATACATCTCTTAATTCTAGTATCAAGGTGCGAGTCTGTTAGGACTGCTTCCATCTTGCCTACGTGTGCCTTACCCTTGCCTATTATTTTATTTATGTGTGCGTCCCAAGAGCAATCTTTTGAGATCTCTACGCCAAGGTACGTATACTGGTCTACGATCGGTAATTCATCTTCTCCCCACTTCCACTTACAAGTTACCGGACTCTCCTTATCTTCGTTACATACAACTACTGCGCATTTTTTTACGTTCGCGGTCACTCTCCACTTCCTGGTGTACTCTAGTGCCTTCTCTATTTGTTTCTGCAGTCCTTCGGGTGTTTCTGATATGCAGACGAAATCATCCGCGAACATCAATCCCGACACCGTATCTTCCCCCACCATGACTCCCTGCGATGCTGCTTCTACTGCTACTATCATGTCATTAATGTATACCTTGAATAGGTTAGGTGATAGCGTACATCCCTGGGCAACTCCCTGTGGATATCAACGTACTTCGATATTTCCCCGTCCAACATCACAGCACTTCTCGCACATTCCGTCATCTTCTTCATCATTCTCCACATCTTTCCTCTTATCCCTATTTCCCACAACTTTTTCCACAGCCCATTTCTCCATACTGTATCGTAGGCCTTTTGTACATCTAAAAAGAAACAGTACGTTGTTAGCCCCGCGTCTTTCCTGCCTTGGATTATCTTACCTAATGTGTACACATGGTCGACGCAGCTACGGTTTGGCCTAAATCCTGCTTGCCCCTCGCTAATGTTTTCTTCCTTCTCCATCATTGTTCCCATTCTATCGTTCAAAATCTTACAGAACGTTTTACCTACAGTGCTTAGTAGCGTTATCCCCCTATAGTTACCCGGGTCAGCCTTGTCTCCTTTCTTAAACAAGTTTACTACTACTGGGGGGGGGGGGGTCGTTTTGGGCCCCAACCGCTCCGGGCTGACGCGAAATCGCCACTGAAGAATTGCGTTTTTTGTTTTATATTTACCAGCGCATTTGCGTTTCGCTATTAATATCATTTGTTTTATGCCTTCAGTAGTAGCGCAAGTTAAGGGATTGATCATCTTGGCATATTGCACGTATACATTGTTTCTCAAAAAAATGTTTTTGTTTGGGTGCAGTACAGAGAGCTCCCCGTATGGTAGGAACCCGGTAGCACCCCCCCCCCCTGGACTGTACCACGCTAGTTCTCAGCGACAAGTAGACAAGACCCCCTATCCCACCACGGGCTCAGCTGCAGCAGCCTAGTTTTGGAACTCCGGTCATGACCCAACCACAACAACTACAAAAACATATATTTGACGCCCGGGTCATATACTGCCAACCAAGGTGCAAAACTCGAGAGGGGCTCCTTATGTACCCCAAACGTGGGGACATCCATTACACCTACTATGATGACAGAGAGGTGTCCGTGTGATCTGTGCCCTCTCCACATACCATAGTAACCGAGGAGACCATCCAGTTTTTTAACCTCGATTTCTTTGGGTGGGTGTGGTTTTTGTGTGGAGTTTGTGTCGAATTTCTCCTGCATGCACGGCTTCGTCATTCGTCGACGCGACGCATGCTACGATAGAGATGCACCATGTTTTTTTTCTGAGCTCCTCACTTCAGGAGCGTCATACCTCACCAAAAAAATCATTTTGGAGGAAAATGAAAGGGCTGCCGGATGCGAAATCTAACGACCGAAGCATCCTCTGAAACAGTATTCGTCACAAAAATGAAAGTCCGACGAATTTGTGTTAATAAGGAGCACGATCGCTCAGAAAACGATTCGGCCAAAACGTTCTCGTGCCTCTACCGTAGCACGCGTCACCGCGTGCTACATAAAACAGAGGTAGCACCTTTTTAGCTGAAATGATTTCTGAATTACGGGGGGGGGGGGGCACTCCTTATCCCAGGATCGACGGAATTTCGATAACCATTCTTGATTCTTGTGTTGCAATTTGTTCCAAAATACATATGTATATGCCATCTATCTGGGATTGAGGATCGGGTACGAAGCCCCGTTTATTTTCCTCCGAAATCAGTTTTCGGGTGAGGTGTATTATAGCTCCTCAAGTAAGTCACCACCCTAAGAAGGCAGAAACATGGTGCACCTCTACCGCAGTAGAGTGCCGCTAATGCCGGGCTTCTTGTGTCCCCCATGGGACGGGACAACCCCCCAAGTGGCCACACCAGAAATTTAACTAATCCATTGGAGGCTTTTTCTGTAGGCCGCTGTCAAGCGTGCGTTCTGTGTAACCACGTGCCTATAACCAACCATGGGTCGTCAAGGAGGAGAGGTTAGTAGACAATGTGTACTCGTGCCACCACATTACCAAATATACACACACAAGTAGAGCCAGGACCTGTCGTCAAAGGCCCATCATAAACACCACACAGGAGTCAGCCGTGCCTATCTTTCCGTCAAGCTCCACCCTCACATATATACGGGCAGTATCTTATCGGCAAAGCCCGGGTCGTGTCTTAACATCAGCGACGACTGCTTCCAGGAGGAAGCAGCATCCACGCGAGGCATCCATCATCTCAGATCATAATGCCTCGCCACACCATTGAAAACCCCAATATACGTAGACGAGTGTGAAACCCCCACATATCGGGAAACCAGTATCAAGCAACCGCATACCACAAACAGAGGCTGTCGTTCATATGAAAGTCCGCCTCGCAGGCGGTTCTTAGCAAGATGCAGCTCACCCTCCATGCGACTCGCCCTAATACCTCACGTTTCGCTTCGCGCTTGGTGCAAGCATTGTTTATGCCTGGTCGATGAAAGCCCGACATGCTCCGTCCCAGCATTGTAGGGCTGCGAGGGTCTATGATCATACGACTACGATCGTGCACGCGACACTAATGAGTACACACCCCTTGAACGGTACCGGCATAAAAACTACCCTATTGTACTTCGTAGATACTACTTTGACCAATGATAGCGCACCATTTTTTATCGCGGACCGAATCGACAAGAGGTTGTCGACTCCTCGTAGGGTTTTCTACTGTACGAGGCATTGTTGCCCCCAGGGGCGTCTTTTGTTTCTGAGGGTGGTTTCGCTTGACCCCAAAAACGGGTCTGGGGGACAAAACAATGTTGCTACCCGATGTTCAATCCCATCGCTTGGAGCATGCTACGATAGAGGTGCACACTTTGTTTTTTGAGCTCCTCGCTTAAGGAGCGTAATACCTCACCCAAAAAGTGATTTTGGAGGAAACTACAAGTGCTGCCGGATGAGAAATCTCATGACCGAAGGATAGTCTGAAACATATTTCGTCACAAGAATGATGGAAGTCCGACGAGCTTGGGTTAAGGAGCCCGATCGTTCAGAAAAACGATTCAGTCAAAAAATGCTACCTCTACCGTAGCACGCGTCGCCTTACTAACGTGTACTGTAAAATGATCAATATTGTAACAACGACAAGAATATAATTTCGGCGTTTTGGGTTATAAGGAGCCCCCCCCCCCGTCATTCAAAAAACGTTTCAGCCAAAAAAAGGTATACCTTTTAGTCTAAATATTTTCTGACCGGTTATGCTCCTCGCGTGAGTAACCACCGGATCCTAGTATTATTTTACTGGGTATTTTTGTCCTTGGACTACCGCATTGCAAGGATTGGTCGGTCTGCGCGAGCGAATGTTTCCGAAGTCATGTTTGGGGTGAGATATTGAGCTCCTCATGTGAGGAGCTCAGAAACTTCTGCTGCGCCCTTACCGTGGGATGACTCTTCAGCCAAAAAAAGGTATACCTTATCGTAGCACGCGTATTTTCAACGCCTCCACAATTACGTCTTCGCGCCCACATCGTGCAGGGGGGGTGTACTCCTTTGTTGCTTGCCTTAGTCATTTGACCATTAACCACGCACCCCTTTTCGAGACTCAGCGGGGAGGGGGGAGGGTGGGGTGTACTTCATATCCACGCATGACCGTAGTCGTATGACCATAGACCTTCGTATCCCTACAATGCTGGGACGGAGCATGTCGGGTTTTCACCAGCCGGGGCAGACATTGCTAGCACCAAGCGCGAAGCGAAACGTGAGGTGTTCGGCGAGTCGCATGAAGGGTGAGCTGTATCCTACTAAGAACCGCTTGTGAGGCGGACTTGCATATGGATGACAGCTTCAATGAGTCGATTAATTTCCGGTGTGACTACTTCCAGGTACAGCAATGGGAGTACTATGTGACTGTCTCGTGGGTGTGCCTTACCATAAACTCTACGTGATACGATCATTCCCCTTGTGCGAAGTAAAGAAGGAGGGGGGGGGTGTACTCGATATGANGGGGGGGGGGGGGGGGGTGTACTCGATATGTCTGCATGACCGTTGTATTATGACCATAGACACTGGCATCCCTACAATTGCCGGGACGGAGTATGTCGTGTTTTCACCACCCAGGAAAACCTTGCTAGCACCAAGCGCGAAGCGAAACGTGAGGTATTCTGGGCGCGTCGCATGGAGGGCGAGCTGCATCCTGCTAAAAACCGCCTCTGAGGCGGACTTGCATGTGAATGACAGCTCCAATGAGTTAATTTAATTTTTGGTGCAGTGGCCACTTCCAGAGACAGCAATGGGAGGACTATGTCACTGCCTCGTGGGCGCCTTACTATATACACTACGTGATGCGATCATTCCCCTTGTGCGGAGTAAAGGTTTCCCACCCCGCACACATGATCTAACTCGACCGCCAGCTGTGACTGACCGACAAAAATAACGGCACCGTGGTGGTCTAGCTCGTGTAGTGAGCGGCATGTTTTACAGTGCCGTTGCCAACCGACGCCAACCCGACCTATATTAAATATATAGAAGGGGGGGTACTCCTTTGTTGCTTGCCTTAGTCATTTGACCATTGACCACGCGCATCCCGTTCGAGACGGAGCGGGGTGGGGGGGAAGTTCAGGTCACCTGTGTTCGATGCACTCGAGTAGAGTGCCAAACTGTCTGTTCGGGCTTTCGAGGCTCCTTTTAAGGCTGCCCAGGTCTCCGCCACCAGCCGGCTCCGAAGCCCTGCTCTTCCTCTTCCTCCCAGGCGGCGTTGCTGCGCGGAAACGCGAGGGCCAGTCTCTCCACCCCATACCATGTGCAACCGAGCCGTGCTATGGCAAGGTACTGGGGTACTACTGTAACGTTTTGAGCCCCAAAACACATATCACTGATGGACAGATAGATCACAATCTATCTAGATCATCTAGACCCTAAGACCTGCCATGTTTAGAGCCGTGCTATGTACGGCAAGTATTGGGGTATTCGTAACACTTTTGAGCCCCAAAACATTTCTCACTGATGGGCAAATATATCACGATCTAGCTGTAGACCATCTAAAACCGAAGGCTTGTCTTTTTTACCACCGTGCTACGACCGGTACTGGGGTTGCCCTGTTGATCTCAGACATGTATCACTGATGGACAGATAGATCACGATCTATCTATAGATCATCTAGACCCTAAGACCTGCCGTTTTTAGAGCCGTATCACGGCAACTATTATTGGGGATTACACTTTTCAAGCCACACATTTCTCACTGACGCCGTGCTGTGCTAGGCGGTGTTTGTTTTGAACGACGGAGCTCCTCAACCCCAAATCTTCGGTATTTAATTGTTATATGTTATATAATTATTATATTAGGTGTCGCATTTGGTTTTCATTGTATATATATACTTAAGCCAGGGGATAGTTAATTTGGGTGCGTAGCACTTGTATTTATCTCCAAAATCAGTTTTTGACTTTCTATTAGCATTGAAAATCGGGAACACTTTTGGAATTATGCTTGCTGAGTCTCCGGTCCAAGGACCGGAGAATAGAGCTCGTCAAGTGACCACCCTCACAAACGAAATGGTGCACCTGCATGCAGGCTACCGTAGCATGCATCTGATCTGACTATTATTATAATACTCCTCAAAAAGGAGGAGCTTCCCGAGCAATTAGTATCAGTCCTTTCCTTCCGACAGCAGTGTATCCGTACATGTTTCATTCCGACTTCAATCGAGTATCTTCTACAGACAGTACTGCCGCAGTAAATAGTAGTCCTTCTTCTATCACTCCAAACCAACACCTACCTACCTACTACCTGTACCTCCCATTTTCCCAGGTACCCAACCATCGTAGATTTGGACCCGATATTGTGCTTCACTTTTAAACTTCGTTCGAGATACGACCTCTAGCCAATGCGAACGTATATCGGACTTCCTTCCAGCTTCTCAAGCCGGGTGTTGGGTGAGGCTCAGAGGTCACATGTTACAATCAAGTGACCACACCTCAGAAACAATACGTTGCTTATACTTCAACCGTATATACAAGGACAATAGCACGCATATATCCACCCTTCGTGTCCTTCGCTGCGGCGATATATGCTCCTATGCGTGCGGAAGTCTAAAGCTTGGCGCCGAACAAGCTACAATCCGCACCTACCTCTGGCATTTAGGACGAATATAGTACAGTAGTGGACAAACACTGTTAGTGGATCTTCCTAAGGTAGCTAATTAAGCGCTCTGATTGGCCAAGCAAGCACTGACCACTGGCATAGGGTTCGGGTTAGGGTTAGGGTTCGATCTGAGGGTCACACTACGACTACCAAGACAAAAAACCCCATTCTAAAGATCCACTATCACCCTTTGTCCACCCCTCAATGACATATAGTAAGCACACGGCGGTCGGGGTTTCCGCAAAATCCGGTTGGCGACCCCGCCAGGCGTGTCGGGGATCCCACAAGGCAATATAATAAGTGGGATGCCCTTGGAGGCAAGAAAAAAAATGGGCCCCGAACCTCGAGGGTATCCTATCCTGTGCAGCAGGGTTCCTTGTGCTCCACGCCGCCGTTTACCATGCGGGTCTTTCGTGCTCGTCGTTAGTTAAGCGTGTGCGGGATGTTATGACCGTTCTCATGAAGAAACCGTCTGCTATGACAGTTTCATGGCCGCTGCCACTCAAGGGCATGCATCGAATCCTGCCACATAGGGATAGCCGAGGGACCACTATGATGTGGGACCGCCATGGAACCGTGCCATGAAATCGCAATGGAACTGGCATGAACATGTGGCCCTTCCATGGAACTGCGACACTGCCATGGCATTGTCATGAAGGAACGGCCATGGAACTGCCACCCTGCGATGGCACTGCCATGTGTAGGAACTGTTGTGGACCTGCCACCCTCCCATGGCACTGCCATGCAGGAACTGCCATGGAGAAACTGACATGGAACTGCCATGTAGGAACTGCCATGGAACTGCCATGCAGGAACTGCCATGTAGGAACTGCCATGGAACTGCCACACTGGTATGGTGCTGTCGTGAAGGAACTGACAGGGAGCTGCCACCCTGCCATGGCACTGTCATGAAAGAACTGCCATGGAACTGCTACAGTAGTGGACAAAGCATTATCATAGATCTTCCTAAAGGTAGCTATTTAGGCACTCTGGTTGGCTTTGTTTTACGCGGCTCAATCAACTTGGACTCTTTCCCAGCCACAGCATCCCGAGTCAACCTAGAGTCTTTCCAAGCTCAGCATCCACGCCGGCCGAGTCAACCTAGAGTCTGACCAAGCACAGTATCCCAGCACTGACCACTGGCATCCCATAGGGTTGCCGCCTGTGTTCGATGCACTCGAACCGTTCGGGCTTTCGGGATCCCTTCAAGGCGGTAGCAGAAAGCCCTGTTGTTCCTCTTCCTCCCAGCCGCCGTGGCTGCGTGACAACGCGAGGGCCAGTCTCTCCACTTCACACAATGTACAACCGAGCCGTGCTATGGCAAGGTATTGGGGGTATTACTGTAACATTTTTTACCCCCAAAACAGTTATCCCTGATGAACAGATAGGTAGATCACGATCTATCTACAGTAAGACCTGCAGTGTATAGAGCCGTGCTATGTCCGGCAAATATTGTGGTATTATTGTTAACACTTTTGAGCCCCAAAACATTTATCACTGATGGACCAAGGATGGACAGATAGATCATGATCCAGCTGTAGATTATCTAGAACCAAAGACCTGCCTTTTTTTCAGAGCCATGCTACGGAAACGGCAGGTACTGGGGTTGCCCTTTCGATCCCCAACATGTACCGCTGTTGGTCAGACATATCACGATCTATCTATCTAGATCATCTAAATCCTTAAGACCTGCCGTTTTTAGAGCCGTAATCACGGCAACTATTATTGTTGGGGGATTACACTTTTCAATCCACACATTTCTCACTGACGCCGTGCTGTGCTACGCGGTGTTTGTTTTGAACGACGGAATTCCTCAGTCCCGAATCGTCGGTGTTTAATTTGTTTTTTACGAGCGAAAGCGAGTTTCTAATTTTGACCAAGTCTCTCGTGATAGGGACCCCTTGCGCGAGAAAGCGTCGACCGTTTTTTTTACTTGATTTAAACGGTTGAATCTGTCTGCACTTCTTTTCCGTCGGCACTTTTCATCAAATTCTCAGAGTTTTATTCGTCTACTACGACGTTGGTATCCGACATATTCTCGTAATTTTTATCTGTCTAATTCGTTGTACTCTCACATAAAAAAAAGAAGATGTGAGAGGTGCACGGGTCTCGAACCCCTGACCCTTGTGATCATAAGCACCTGTGCTACATGTTACCCTACTCGTACAAGTGGTGTGATCATCCAGTTTTTCTTTACTTCTGAAAGTAAACGTATTGCAACTCTAAAGGCGAAAAAAACGTGGTCAACACGGTTTCGAACCCGTGACCCTCGTTTTTTACTGTTTTGTTTCCCCCACTACTGCACACAAGTTGTCCAAGTCATTTCAGACCACCATACAAAAACCAAGCCATTTCAGACCCACCATACAATTTCAAGTCATTTCCAGCCCATTATACAAAAACCAAATCATTTCAGGCCCCCGCAAGTGGAGCAGATTCTCATGCCATAGCCTGCGCGATCATGTGCGTGTACCGCCTGAATGGAGGGCAGAGGGGGTTCTCGGGGCACATCGTCGACGTTTTTTTCTGTTTTTTTCCCCACCAATGCACACAAGTTGACGACAGTTACTAATATATTGCTGCGCGAGTTCTTAGCGACAGCTATACTATCTTATAATTATGATATTATGTGTAGCATTTTGTTTTCATTGTATATACATATATAAGCCAGGGGATAGTTAATTTGGGTGCGTAGCACTTGTATTTCTCTCCAAAATCAGTTTTTGACTTGCTATTAGTATAGAGCTCGTCAAGCGACCACCCTCACAAACGAAATGGTGCACCTGCATGCAGGCTACCGTCGTAGCATGCATCTGATCTGACTAATAGAATACTCCTCAAAAAGGAGGAGCTTCCCGAGCAATTAGTATCAGTCCTTGCCTTCCGACAGTGTATCCGTACATGTTCCATTCCGACTTCAATCGAGTATCTTCTACAGTACTGCTGCAGTAATAGTAGCCCCTCTTCTATCACTCCGAATCAACACCTACCTACCTGTACCTCCCATTTTCCCAGGTACCCAACCATCGTAGATTTGGACTCGATGTTGTACTTCACTTTTAAACTTCGTTCGAGATACGACCTCTAGCCAATCAATGCGAATGTATATCGGACTTCCTTCCAGCTTCTCAAGCCGGGTGTTGGGTGAGGCTCAGAGGTCACATGTTACAATTAAGGGACCACACCTCAGAAACAATAAGTTGCTTATACTTCAACCGTATATATAAGGACAATAGCACGCATATATCTACCCTTCGTGCCCTTCGCTGCGGCGATATATGCTCCTATGCGCGCGGAAGTCTAAAGCTTGGCGCCGAACAAGCTACAATCCGCACTTACCTCTGGCATTTAGGACGAACATAGTAAGCACACGGCGGTCGGGGTTTCCGCAAAATCCGGTTGGCAACCCCGCCAGGCGTGTCGGGGATCCCACAAGGCAATCTAATAAGTGGGATGCCCTTGAAGGCAAGAAAACAAATGGGCCTCGAACCTCGAGGGTATCGTATCCTGTGCAGCAGGGTTCCTTGTGCTCCACGCCGCCGTTTACCATGCGGGTCTTTCGTGCTCGTCGTTAGTTAAGCGCGTGCGGGATGTTATGACCGTTCTCATGAAGAAACCGTCTGCCATGACAGTTTCATGGCCGCTGCCACCCAAAGGCATACATGGAATCCTGCCATGAGCAATCCTACGGTAGGGGTACCACTTTTTGGCTTAATATTTTCTGACCGGCTGAGTTCCTCACGTGAGTAACCAACGGATACTAATAATATAATAACGATTACATTTCATCCCTGCGTTTTCCGAGCCCGGCGCCCATTGGTCGAGGGGGCCCCCCAGCCCGCCCTCGGCCAATCAGG
>MEHQ01003773.1:7321-37123 GCA_008828725.1 Saccharina japonica | reverse complement strand
GCCCGCCCTTTCAGTCAGAAACGTTTTCAGCCAAAAGTGCTATATACCTCTATCGCAGTAGCACGCGCCTGGTGGTACAGGCCAAAAACAACCTCTCTAAACTGCGAGCCTTCTCTCGTATCCACAATGGGAAATACATAGGTTTAGTTTAGGCGGGTCCAACCGATGTTGGCCTCTAACTGTACTATTCTCTTATATGGGGTACCCTCTCTTAAGTCGGGGTACCCGGGTTAAAGAGAGGGTACCCTATATAAGAGAACAGTACAGTTAAAAAAGAGGTCAAATCGGCTGGACCTGCCTACACTAAACCTGTGTATCTCCCACTGTGGATATAAGAGAGAAGGCTCGTAGTTAATAGAGTTGTTTTCGGCCTGTACCACACGTCTCTTAAATCGGGGTACCCACTGCTGTAGTCCGAGTTACGAGTTACAATGGTTGCAAACGCGAGGAGGCGGGGTCGGGTGGCGCGCGGTAGAGCCGGTCTCCCGCGGGGCAAACCGAGACCGGCATAGTCGTGAAGATCCCAAACGACACCATCACCATCACCACGACCGAAGCGTATTATATAACAAGGATAGTGGAGCTTCGAATCAAAATCAGCCAATCAGCAGACAACAAGGCCGTCCACCCAGATGTACAGAGGTGCGAGTACCGTATCATCAGGACTGGTACAGCATTACAGCACAAGGAAGGAAGGCGATGCAAAGGGGTGCATTGACGCCGCATTCATAACCACGGGGCGATTCCGCGCCAAAACGTGGGCTTGGCCGGACAAGGAGACACTTGACGGAGACACCCAAGCAGTAGTGGACAAAGCATGATAGTAGATCTTTCTAAGGTAGCTATTTAGGCACTCTGGTTGGCTAAGGATATGTTTTACGCGGCTCAATCAACTCGGACTCTTTCCCAGCCACAGCATCCCGAGTCAACCTAGAGTCTTTCCAAGCTCAGCATCCACGCCGGCCGAGTCAACCTAGAGTCTGACCAAGCACAGTATCCCAGCACTGACCACTGGCATAGGGTTCGGGTTCGGGTTAGGGTTAGGGTTCTGGTCGGAGGGTCGGCTTCAGGCGCCAAGCACAAACCCCCCGTAAATATCTACCATCAAGGTTTGTCCACTCCTCAACTGCTACACGGCCATGGCACTGTCATGAAAGAACTGCCATAGAACTGCCACACGGCTATGGCACAGCCATGGAGAAACTGCCATGGAACTGCCACACCGCCATGGCCCTCTCATGAAGGAACTGGCATGGAACTGCCACACAGCCAGGCCACTGCCATGAAGGAACTGTCATGGAACTGCCACACCGCCATGCCATGGAACTGCCACCCTTCTGCGGCACTGCCATGCAGGAACTGCCATGTAGGAACTGCCATGGAACTGCCACACGGGTATGGCACTGCCATGAAAGAACTGCCACGGAACTGCCATGGAACTGCCACACGGGTATGGCCCTGCCACGAAAGAACTGCCACGGAACTGCCACACTACTATGGCATTGCCACGGCACTGCCATGTAGGAACTGCCATGGAACTGCCACACTACTATGGTATTGCCATGTAAGGGGCTGTCATGTAATTGCCATGCAACTGCCACATTGCCATATGGCACACTGTCATGGACGGGAATGCCGTGGCATTGCCATAGAACAGCTACGTATGGGCATGACACAAAGACACGGTACAGGATTACCACGTGGCGCTATGAAAGCCATGGAGGCGCTGACATGGAACTGCCAGAGGGAGCATCTACACGGGGCAAGAACATAGATAGGCAAGGCATGGACTAGAAGGACTGCCCAACCAAGCTGCCACGATGTTTTCCCATGACGTCACATTGTGATGAGGTTCCATGATGATGTGGCATCGTGAGACCGCACCACCACCACTTGATTTTGGCAGAACGTGCAGTGAGATCCTACCACCAAGTGCCAAGAAGGGCCATGGTCAACTCTCACGGCAATTGGTTCGGTGGCCTCAGACGTACGCATGCCACGCACGGTAAGGAGTGCACCCAGAAAAAACGTGTTCGCTTAACCCTATGAGAAATCCATACGTCTACAGTAGGCCCACGTTATTGATCTGCATCTTTCAATATTTCGGTAAGACATGCCTTATTGGGTATAACTCCTCAGTTGAGAGGGCCCCATGAGTCAGAAATGTTAGTATTTGCCTCAGATGGCGAAAAACAAAGTCTTACGATTCCCAATTAGTAGTAGTAGTAGTAGTAGTAGTAGTAGTAGTAGTAGTAGTAGTAGTAGTAGTAGTAGTAGTAGTA
The DNA here is from genome assembly GCA_008828725.1 of Saccharina japonica. NCBI lineage: Eukaryota > Phaeophyceae > Laminariales > Laminariaceae > Saccharina > Saccharina japonica. The sequence goes on along the minus strand of MEHQ01003773.1, from coordinate 34,841 downwards.
GTAGTAGTAGTAGTAGTAGTAGTAGTAGNGCCTCCGTATCACTACAACTCCAACCACCCGGGGACGAAAAAAACGACCCCCCGGGTCGAAACCGCCCCGCACGGTGTGCAAACCCCAGCCCGACCGGCCGATCGCTGATTGGCTGGGGCTCGAAGTAAAGCCAGCGCCACCGGGGGACGATAGAGACCCATCCCCGGATCGGAAATCCCTCCATACACCTACAACTCCAACAGCCCGGGGACGAAAACCGAGGTCCCCCGTGTCGACACCGCCGCGCACGGTGTGGAAACCCCAGCCACGACGGCCGATCACTGATTGGCTGGGGCTCGAAATAAAGCCAGAGCCACCCGGGGACGATAGCGTATAATCACCTGATCGGAAATCCCGACATAAATCCACAAGTCCTCACCCGGGGACTATTGGTCCCCATCCCCGGTTTGGAAATGCCTCCGTATATCTACAACTCCGACCAACCGGGGACGAAAAAAGCGATCCCCAGGTTCGAAACCGCCCCGCACGGTGTGGAAACCCCAGCCCGACCGACCGACCGCTGATTGGCTGGGGCTCAAAAATAAAGCCAGCGCCACCCGGGGACGATACGGCCACATCCCCGGATCGGAAATCCCTCCATACATGCACAACTCCAACAACGCGGGGACGAAAACTGAGTTCCCCCGGATCGACACCGCCGCGCACGGTTTGGAAACCCCAGCCACACCGGCCGATCGCTGATTGGCTGGGGCTCGAAATAAAGCCAGCGCCACCCGGGACCGATATAGTGTTATCCCCCGATCGGAAATCCCACCATGCATCCACAACTCCTCACCCGGGGACGATAGGTCTCCATCCCCGGTTCGGAAATGCCTCCGTATACCTACAACTCCGACCACCCGGGGACGAAAATAATGACCCCCCGGGTCAAAAACGCCCCCCACGGTGTGGAAACCCCAGCCCGATCGGCTGATCGCCGATATTCTGGGGCTCGAAAATAAAGCCAGGGCCACCCGGGGACGATAAGGCCCCGTCCCCGGTTCGGGAATCCTTCCCTACATGTACAACTCCAACAACGTGGGGACGAAAGTCGATATTCTCCAGGTCGACACCGCCGCGCACGGTGTGGAAACCCCAACCACATCAGCCGATCGCTGATTGGCTGGGGTTCGTATACAACGCCATAGACACCCGGGGACGACAGAGTATCATCTCGGGATTGGAAATCTCGCCATGCATCCTCAACTCCTCACCCGGGGACGATTGGTCCCCATCCCCGGTTTGGAAATGCCTCCGTACACCTACAACTCCGACCACCCGGGGACGAAAAAAACGATCCCCCAGGTGGAAACCGCCCCGCACGGTGTGGAAACCTCAGCCTGACCGACCGATCGCTGATTGGCTGGCGCTCGAAAAAAAAGCCAGCACCATCCAGGGATGATACGGCCTCATCCCCGGTTCGCGTTTCGCGGTGTGGAAACCCAAATATCACTGGCTCGTAGCTGATTGGCTTTGTGGGCTGACGTTCGTGAAGCCAGCGTGTCCACCAATCGGAGCAAAGAGGTTCAGCAAGTTCGTTAAACCCGATTTATTAGACCTACTTGTCTAGGAGCGGTTGTCATTCCACATAGATCGCCATCTACAGCCTTCGCTTGGCGCAGCCCAAAAAGAAAAAATAAGGCGTGCGAAGCGCGCCGATTTTTGCGCTTGTATATATTTACTGATACGTTTGTTTTTCGACTACCGCATTGGAAGGTTTGATCGGGTTGCGTGAACGAATGTCTCCGAGGTCATGTTTCGGGTGAGATATTGAGCTCCTCGTGTGAGGAGCTCAGAAAATTCTGATACGCCCCTACCGTGGGATGAGTCCCATATAGGGATAGCCGAGGGACCACTATGATGTGAGACCGCCATGGAACCGCGCCATGGAATCGCGATAGAACTGGCATGAACATGTGGCCCTTCCATGGAACTGCGACACTGTCATGGCATTGTCATGAAGGAACGGCCATGGAACTGCCACCCTGCCATGGCACTGCCATGCAGGAACTGTTGTGGACCTGACACCCTCCCATGGCACTGCCATGCAGGAACTGTCATGGAGGAACTGACATGGAACTGCCACCCTGCCATTGCACTGCCATGCAGGAACTGCCATGTAGAAACTGCCATGGAACTGCCAAACTGGTATGGCGCTGTCGTGAAGGAACTGATAGGGAACTGCCACCCTGCCATGGCACTGTCATGAAAGAACTGCCATGGAACTGCTACAACTGTAGTGGACAAAGCATCATCATAGATCTTCCTAAAGGTAGCTATTTAGGCACTCTGGTTGGCTAAGGGTATGTTTTACGCGGCTCAATCAACTTGGACTCTTTCCCAGCCACAGCATCCNAGCAGTAGCAGTAGCAGTAGCAGTAGCAGTAGCAGTAGCAGTAGCAGTAGCAGTAGCAGTAGCAGTAGCAGTAGCAGTAGCAGTAGCAGTAGCAGTAGCAGTAGCAGTAGCAGTAGCAGTAGCAGTAGCAGTAGCAGTAGCAGTAGCAGTAGCAGTAGCAGTAGCAGTAGCAGTAGCAGTAGCAGTAGCAGTAGCAGTAGCAGTAGCAGTAGCAGTAGCAGTAGCAGTAGCAGTAGCAGTAGCAGTAGCAGTAGCAGTAGCAGTAGCAGTAGCAGTAGCAGTAGCAGTAGCAGTAGCAGTAGCAGTAGCAGTAGCAGTAGCAGTAGCAGTAGCAGTAGCAGTAGCAGTAGCAGTAGCAGTAGCAGTAGCAGTAGCAGTAGCAGTAGCAGTAGCAGTAGCAGTAGCAGTAGCAGTAGCAGTAGCAGTAGCAGTAGCAGTAGCAGTAGCAGTAGCAGTAGCAGTAGCAGTAGCAGTAGCAGTAGCAGTAGCAGTAGCAGTAGCAGTAGCAGTAGCAGTAGCAGTAGCAGTAGCAGTAGCAGTAGCAGTAGCAGTAGCAGTAGCAGTAGCAGTAGCAGTAGCAGTAGCAGTAGCAGTAGCAGTAGCAGTAGCAGTAGCAGTAGCAGTAGCAGTAGCAGTAGCAGTAGCAGTAGCAGTAGCAGTAGCAGTAGCAGTAGCAGTAGCAGTAGCAGTAGCAGTAGCAGTAGCAGTAGCAGTAGCAGTAGCAGTAGCAGTAGCAGTAGCAGTAGCAGTAGCAGTAGCAGTAGCAGTAGCAGTAGCAGTAGCAGTAGCAGTAGCAGTAGCAGTAGCAGTAGCAGTAGCAGTAGCAGTAGCAGTAGCAGTAGCAGTAGCAGTAGCAGTAGCAGTAGCAGTAGCAGTAGCAGTAGCAGTAGCAGTAGCAGTAGCAGTAGCAGTAGCAGTAGCAGTAGCAGTAGCAGTAGCAGTAGCAGTAGCAGTAGCAGTAGCAGTAGCAGTAGCAGTAGCAGTAGCAGTAGCAGTAGCAGTAGCAGTAGCAGTAGCAGTAGCAGTAGCAGTAGCAGTAGCAGTAGCAGTAGCAGTAGCAGTAGCAGTAGCAGTAGCAGTAGCAGTAGCAGTAGCAGTAGCAGTAGCAGTAGCAGTAGCAGTAGCAGTAGCAGTAGCAGTAGCAGTAGCAGTAGCAGTAGCAGTAGCAGTAGCAGTAGCAGTAGCAGTAGCAGTAGCAGTAGCAGTAGCAGTAGCAGTAGCAGTAGCAGTAGCAGTAGCAGTAGCAGTAGCAGTAGCAGTAGCAGTAGCAGTAGCAGTAGCAGTAGCAGTAGCAGTAGCAGTAGCAGTAGCAGTAGCAGTAGCAGTAGCAGTAGCAGTAGCAGTAGCAGTAGCAGTAGCAGTAGCAGTAGCAGTAGCAGTAGCAGTAGCAGTAGCAGTAGCAGTAGCAGTAGCAGTAGCAGTAGCAGTAGCAGTAGCAGTAGCAGTAGCAGTAGCAGTAGCAGTAGCAGTAGCAGTAGCAGTAGCAGTAGCAGTAGCAGTAGCAGTAGCAGTAGCAGTAGCAGTAGCAGTAGCAGTAGCAGTAGCAGTAGCAGTAGCAGTAGCAGTAGCAGTAGCAGTAGCAGTAGCAGTAGCAGTAGCAGTAGCAGTAGCAGTAGCAGTAGCAGTAGCAGTAGCAGTAGCAGTAGCAGTAGCAGTAGCAGTAGCAGTAGCAGTAGCAGTAGCAGTAGCAGTAGCAGTAGCAGTAGCAGTAGCAGTAGCAGTAGCAGTAGCAGTAGCAGTAGCAGTAGCAGTAGCAGTAGCAGTAGCAGTAGCAGTAGCAGTAGCAGTAGCAGTAGCAGTAGCAGTAGCAGTAGCAGTAGCAGTAGCAGTAGCAGTAGCAGTAGCAGTAGCAGTAGCAGTAGCAGTAGCAGTAGCAGTAGCAGTAGCAGTAGCAGTAGCAGTAGCAGTAGCAGTAGCAGTAGCAGTAGCAGTAGCAGTAGCAGTAGCAGTAGCAGTAGCAGTAGCAGTAGCAGTAGCAGTAGCAGTAGCAGTAGCAGTAGCAGTAGCAGTAGCAGTAGCAGTAGCAGTAGCAGTAGCAGTAGCAGTAGCAGTAGCAGTAGCAGTAGCAGTAGCAGTAGCAGTAGCAGTAGCAGTAGCAGTAGCAGTAGCAGTAGCAGTAGCAGTAGCAGTAGCAGTAGCAGTAGCAGTAGCAGTAGCAGTAGCAGTAGCAGTAGCAGTAGCAGTAGCAGTAGCAGTAGCAGTAGCAGTAGCAGTAGCAGTAGCAGTAGCAGTAGCAGTAGCAGTAGCAGTAGTAGTAGCAGTAGTAGTAGCAGTAGCAGTAGCAGTAGCAGTAGCAGTAGCAGTAGCAGTAGCAGTAGCAGTAGCAGCAGTAGTAGTAGTAGTGCACCACACCGCTCCAATCTAAGAAGGCTGTTAATAGTAGTCGAGGATTGCGCAGACGAGAGCACAGACATAGAGCAAAGAGAGGGCTTCCAAATCGTCGAACCAACAGGGTGAGGAAAAAGGGTGTTCGGTGGGGTTGGGGAGGAGGGTGTTTCTTTTTCCACCCAACCACCCGCGCTTTTTTTGTTCGTAAGGGGTCAGTGGTCAGCGGGGAGGACTGGGACTAAATAAAATTACTATAAATACGTCAGCTGTGAGTTCAACATACGAGTACAATCATCAAAGGTCACAGCAACAGGCGGGTAGGGTTCCATCTGGAAGAAGATCGGCTTCAAGATCGGATTGAAGATTTTGAGTCTTCCATTTCGCGTTGTTTTTTTTACTTTTTCGGCTATGTATATACGTATTAAAAAAAATATTGGTATTATAGTCGTATAATGCGTATTATGTTCATATATACGTATATACCCTTGCGTGCGTATTCTTTCAATTTCAGCCGTTTTTTTAGTTCTCGTTTCGCAGCGGACAAGATCATAAGAAATCGATTCTTATTCTTCGCTCGACATAAAAAGTATTGGTTGCCTCACTCAGTGATTGGCCGCTACGGACAGCCGCATGCTGCTCTCAACCAATCACGAGAATTACAAGATTGGGGCGCCGTATCCAGCATTCCGACATTCCGACAACAACAACAGCGCAAGAACACACAACAACAAGAGCCACCATGCAGACACACGTGCAGACTGTGCAGACCATCCATCCATCCATGCAGAACTGCTGCTGTGCAGACCATCCACCCATTGCATACACTGCTGCCCCTTTCAAAATTAGAGATCATCGTCGCGTAATAGAGCAGGCAGAGTCTCCTTATTGTACATGACATCGTTTCCCCGAAACAGAAATTGACGTCCCTTGACCCTTTTAGTACTGCACTGTATATAAACAAGCATTTCTAGTCAAATTCCAAGTGTTTTGTCCCCACATCGGCACTACACTACTAATAAAGGGGTTAAAATGGATCCGAAGGTCCCTTAAATTGAATCCGAAGGTCCCTTAAATTGAATCCGAAGGTCCCTTAAATTGAACCCAGGTCGTATTTCAACTGTAAAAGTGAGACTTTTTTTTTTTGTGGCCCGTTTTAAGGGGTGAGAGGTCCCTTATTGTTGAGAGTTGCGTCCGCTAAAAAGGACGGGAAGTGAAAAGAAAAAAACGCCACTCTGGAGAAATACGTATGATACGAGGTGGAAGATTGAAGATTGAACGTACTTGTAATGATGCGGAAGATTGAACGAAGGAAATCTGGGGTTTATGGAGAGGTATTGAATCGTTGGCATGATTGAAAGAGGGGATCGGGAAAGGTTTATCAAGTCAAGTATCATATATACGTATCATGGCGGTGCAGTTGGTTGAGCTGGAGAGACAGAGGTTGGGAAGGTTTGAGGCAGGAAGGAAGAAGACCATCTATTAAATAGTACGGGGCTCTACTCGTGGTGTTGACGAGCAAGGGTTTGGCACTGGGTGGAAGATCGGGCAGTTGAAAGAAGTGGTACCTTTCTGCATACCAATACGCCGGTCCCGCCATGTTCTGCAATTCTGTGAATAATAAATAAATGAATGCTCTTTAAAACGAAAGATGAGCAGCAAGCACTCTTCAACCCCCCCTCGACAGACAGCATCTATATATATTTTAGCCTTGACATTTTTGGCATTCCTTTTGACTGCTGTGACACCAGACTTGATACCACTCTGAACCGAAATATAAGGAACGTTTGCATAATAACATTCAATCATAATGGTTCTTATATCAGGGTCAGGGTGGTTGGTGTGAGTCTCGAACACTCGGCCTTGCACTCTCCTGTGACAGCGCACAGCTTGACACGAAATAAGTCTCTCCTGACTCCTGACAACTTTTCGCTCATAATCGAATTCGATTCTTTCCTTGTGGAAAGAGAATGCACGTATCACTCTATACCGAAATATAAGAACCGTTTGTATACTAATATTCAATCAATAAGGTGCTTATGTATGTCTGTACAGAGTATATGTACAATACGTACATAGATGTTTCATTTTATTTCTCACTTTTCTTCGTTGAATTCTCGAATCTATATTTAATAGTTTTTAAAGTACCAGCTGAAAAAGACTCGTAGATAAAGATAGATATGCTTTGCTAAATATCCATGCCCCCMCCCCCCCCCCCCGCCGCGGCCCCCTCCCCCGCCCCCACCGTCTCATTCCACCTTCTTCCCCAGTCCTCACACAGCAACCCACTGCAAAACTACTTCCACACAGCAGCAGTTCAAGACTACTAACTACCAAGACACAAGCAAGATGCCCGGCCGCGAGGACGAGGAAGAGCGCAGGGGGGGCGGGGCCGGCGGACGGCACGGCAAGGGCCACGGCGGCGCCGATGACGAGGGCCACGGCAGGCCCGGACACAAGCACGTAAGTCACACAACGAACTCACCCCATCGCTCATTATTATAATGAGGAAGGAGCTACGTAACGATGCGAGGACACCATAACCCATCCTTCATTAATATTATAATGGATCATGTATTATAGTATGTACCCACAGAACAGTCAGTCGTATTGTTACTCGAGGGGGGGAAGAGGGTGGCATGCAGACAGATATCATAGACAGATGATCTCGATTCTTCTTTTTTTTTTGTTGTCGTTTCGATGTGCGTTGCGCCCGCTCGTGCTGTATATCAACAACAACAGCAGCAGCGGCAGCAGCAGCAACAGCAAAAACAACAGAGATGGTGTACTCTGTATGATACATGTGCGTTGAAGTACCACAGACAGGTATCAATAGTACCACAGGTATTACAAACTAATAGTATTAGGAATATAAGGGTTTTGTTGCGCTCGCCCTACTCTACCTGCCGCTCTCGCTGTGCGCCTCCTGTCAAGAATGTTAGAAGCGGCAAGAGGGGGCAGGCCTATGCTGCGGCGGCAGCAGTCAGTCAATGCCTTCGTCTGTATAGTCACACGACGGCGGTGCAGTACTTAAAGAGACACGACGACGATCGCTCGGTCGCTCGGTCTTGCGGCTGTGATCTTGTTTTTTTGTGTGTTTTTCCAATCGATCAATCAATGTTGTGCCGCCTGTTCCCAACCCCTTTGTTCCAGGCAGTTATCATCATGTCTTATTATTGGTACAGCAGTCTACGTAGTCAACAGAGTACAAGTTAGTTCTGCTTCTGCTGCTGCTGCTGCTGCTGCTGCTGCTGCTGCGGCTGTAGTTCGGCTTGGGGCAAACTCGCAGCAAAAGTAACACCTACCCCCCGGTCACCGCACACGAACGAGATACGATGTCTGTGGAGGTTATGATCTAACGTTTTGTTACAGCCAGTAGTAGTAACGAAGTAAGTGGAGTCGTGTTCTATCAGAGTCTCTCTCTCTCTCTCTCCGAGATGTTCTATCACCATCATGCTCGCGGTGGCACATTATGAGTCGCGTTTGATCTCTCTGTGCGATGATCATATTACAGCATGCTCTTGCTCGCACGAGGCACAATGTAGCGTCATCCACATCCAGCCATGCTCTTCTTTTGGAAAGAAAGGCTGCTACTACTACTAATAGCTGTAGTACTCGTGCACAAGTTTTTCATTTTTCGTTTTTCATTGTTATCCAAAAATACTCGATGGGGGGAGGGGGGGGGGTTACCTTAAAAAACATTTTGTTTGATCTTGCTCAGTCGGTATGCTCACCTACTACGTACTACTACTGCTTGCGAAAAACGCAGTGAGTGAGTGGTGTTGTGTGTTGTCTTCACATCTAACCGTTCTTTCTAGGCAAATATACAGCTCCAGACTACCTGTTTTTGACTGGCTTTGATCGCTTTGCGGACCCTTCGGGTTCCACTTTTATTTCAGTATACCTTTTTTGGGTAAGTTAGCCTGTGACCACGGGAATCGACCGTGTCAAGTGTTGGATTAGTACGGATAGATGGAGGTACTGGATAGAGAGACCGGCACGGTTTTTAATGTGAAGACAACAACAACATATACCAGTACGAGTAAATACCTACAGCGAACTCCTGCTTGCTTGCTTGCTTGCTTGCTTGCTTGCTTGCTTGCTTGCTTGCTTGCTTGCTTGCTTGCTTGCTTGCTTGCTGGCTCTTGCTCGCTGGCTCTTGCTCGCTTGTTGGCTTGCTTGCTTGCTTGCTTGCTTGTTTGCTTGCTCGCTTGCTCGCTTGCTGGCTTGCTCGCTTGCTTGCCCCGAGTGTTGACTCGCGGTGCATCGTATTTCTTTGTTATGTCAAGCCCGTCCGGGAGTAGTTTTTTTCTTCCACGAATCGAATGTCTTCTCTCTCACGAGTGTGAGTATCATCACTTGGCTCTACTCTCCGGGCGTGTGTCGCGTCAGCTATTAAATAACAGGCTGTTTGTTGTTGTACGTAAGCAAAAGTGAAATTATGAGATGGTATCCCGCCCACTCTGTTTTCCCGTGTTCTCTTACGTAGCACCGTCTTGAGTTCAGTTGTGTTGTGTGTCGCTTTTTCCGCGTGAAGAGGGTCTGTTTACCACTGAACTACAGAGTACGACCACGGTATTCCATGTACGTATAATACATACTGAGGATGTCTGAAAGATACATTTTCTTGAGTTTGCATACTATTTTTTTCAGGTCCGCTGGCTGGTGGGGAAGTTTCGACTTACTCAAGCTGACTTACTACTAATTAATATATGAACTTGGATGTATGAAATAGTGATGAGATATGAGCGCTTGACAGATATGAGCGCTTGACAGGTAGGTTGAAGTAGTGCAAGTGTTGGGGGGCAATCGGGGCAAAATCGGCTTAACGTTTTTTTTATTGGTGTTAAATCCTGATTAGAGTAGAATTCACATAGTGGGAGAATGTGAAAGGTACAAGGAGGAAAGGGATGTCGGTACTAATTGAGTAGGTAGAATGGGTATAATGAGTTAAAATTTAGCGAAAGAGGGAAGCAAATAGTAGTCGTAGACTCTGAAAGCCGGTCTTTACATTTCTGCACTTATTTTCTTCCCTGACGTCAATTCTTGCGTCGAATTCCGCCTACCCACGCTACGAAGGCGCTCTCAGCAATAATTGGCTGCTTTCTTTCTATTTAGGATTTAATATATGCATACATTTCAATTTACATGTGCGCGCGTGTTCTGCCCTGTATTTTTGTACTTGTACCCCCTGATGTCTGCTGTACCCTCTTTTTGTCCGTACTTAATTGTCCTCTTGCACCTCTTTATATGTACCCCCTTTTGTCTGCCGTACCCTTTTCATTGCATATTCGTACCTATTTGTACCCCCATAGGGCAAGGACGGTGGGGATGGCAGCCACGGCGGGGGCAGGCACGGCCGCGGTGGGGGCGGCGGTGGTGGTGGTGGTGGCGATGACGATGATGACGAAGACGCGGAAGACGATGACGAAGAGGACCAGAACGAAGAGGTAATTACTAAGTGTGATCTTCATCTTGCGCTTCTTCGGCCGTGGTTGTTTTTTTTTCAAAACTATTTTGTTTGTTCCCCAAAAAAAAACATTGAGAAAGACCACGGCAGCAAGCAAGCAGTACGCGCGATTACCAAGGTGGTAACAATGATGCGCACAGCCGGACTACTCGTACGCAGCCAACGGGATCAAAGGCATCTGGGACACCAGTGCCCCAGTGCGACCAAGAGTTAACCGACACCCTCTCTCATTGGACAACAACCTTAATTATTTTATTCTTGATGGATCATACGTAATGTGTGCTGTATTTTGTCGTGGGGGCGTGCGCGCAGGCGAACCAGCAGGAGGCCAAGCACCCAGGCTGGAAGAAGGCCGGCAGGAGGGCCTCCAGGAAGTGGAAGAGGCAGCACGACATCGACCCCAAGACGCACATGAAGGACCTCACTCCCGAACAGAGGGTCAGTGCGTGTGTATTGTCTTGTCAGCAGTGTGTGTGTCGTGTGTGTGTTGTCGTCTCCGCTCTTTCATGGCGTGTTGTGTGAAGGTAGGTAGGGTATGCTGTGCATTGTGTGCTGTCTATCGGGGGCTCCGTGGAGCGTAACTAATAACGCGTACCCGGGTACCCGGGAACCCGGGTACCCGGTATACCCAGTACCGCGGGTAATGAAAATGGAACCGGGACGGTACCGGTACCGACGGTTCCGGGTACCCGCCTCCGGGTACCCGGTTCCCACGAATCCGGGAGCCATCTCTATCGGCGTGTTTGCGTGCTGATCAGCTCTGTGCGTGCTGCTGTCCTAGGTGTGTCGAACACACCCCACCTCTGTTGCTGATACTCCGCCGAGGCGCATGGTGTGTGCTAGGCTGTCGAGGCGTGCAAAAACTGTCTTTGGGGATCGAGCGGACAAGGGGGTGACCCGTGGTATGATGAGAGGGGGTCACTTTTCGGACGCTTATCAACTTGATTTCGGGGGTCACTTTTCTGTCACGCTGAGTAACTTGAAAACTGGGGCAGCTTTTGTCACGCCTATTATCTTGAAAATCGGGCTTCACTTTTGGGATTTTGCTTTCTGAGTCTCCGGTCCCAAGGACCGGAGAATTGGTACAGCAGTCTACGTAGTCAACAGAGTACGCAAGTTAGTTCTGCTTCTTCTGTTGCTGCTGCTGCTGCGACTGTAGTTCGGCTTGGGGCGAACTCGCAGCAAAAGTAACACCTACCCCGCGGTCACCGCACACGAACGAGATACGATGTCTATGGAGGTCATGATCTAACGTTTTGTCACAGCCAGTAGTAGTAACAAAGTAAGTAAGTGGAGTCGTGTTCTATCCGAATCTCTCTCTCTCTCTCTCCGAGATGTTCTAAAACCATCATGCTCGCGGTGGCACATTATGAGTCGCGTTTGATCTCTCTGTGCGTTGATCATAATACATCATGATCTTGCTCGCACGAGGCACAATGTAGTGCCATCCACATCCAGCCATGCTCCTGTTTTGGAAAGAAAGGCTACTACTACCAGCTGTAATACTCTTGCGCAAGTTTTTCGTTTTTCGTTTTTCATTGTTATCCCAAAAATGCTCGATGGGGGGGAGGGCTACGTTAAAAAACATTTTGTTCGATCTTGCTCGGTCGGTATGCGAAAAACGCAGTGAGTGGTGTTGTGTGTTGTCTTCACATCTAACCGTTATTTTTAGGCAAATATACACACACGTATCGTATACCAGTACGAGTAAATACCTACAGCGAACTCCTGCTTGCTTGCTTGCTTGCTAGCTTGCTAGCTTGCTAGCTTGCTAGCTTGCTAGCTTGCTAGCCTGCTTCAACGAATCGAATGTCTTCTCTCACGAGTGTGAGTATCATCACTTGGCTCTACTCCGGGCGTGTGTCGCGTCAGCTATTGAATAACAGGCTGTTTGTTGTTGTACGTAAACAAAAGTGAAATTATGAGGTGGTATCCCGCCCACTCTGTTTTCCCGTGTTCTCTTACGTAGCACCGTCTTGAGTTCAGTTGTGTTGTGTGTCGCTTTTTCCGCGTGAAAAGGGTCTGTTTACCACTGAACTACGACCACGGTATTCCATTTACGTATAATACATACTGAGGATGTCTGAAAGATACATTTTCCCGAGGTTGCACAAGGCATACTATTTTGTTTCAGGTCCGCTGGCTGGTGGGAAAGTTTCGACTTACTTCTAATTAATATATTAACTTAGTATGACTTATTAATAGTGTGAATGCACGATGAAATATGAGCGCTTGACAGGTAGGTTGAAGTAGTGCAAGTGTTGGGGGCAATCGGGGCAAAATCGGCTTACTTCGTACGTTTTCTTTATTGGTGTTAAATCCTGATCAGAGTAGAATTCACATAGTGGGAGAATGTGAAAGGTACAAGGAGGAAAGGGATGAGTGGGTAGAGTGGGGATAATTAATCAAAATTTAGCGCAAGAGGGAAAAAAATAATAGTAGTAGTGCCTATGAAGGCCGGTTTTTAATTATTTTCTCTCCCTGAGAAAATTTCAGCACTTACTTTCTCCCCTGACGTCAATTCTTGCGTCGAATTCCGCCTACCCACGCTACGAAGGCGCTCTCAGCAATAATTGGTTACTTTCTTTCTATTTAGGATATAATATATGCATACTTTTCAATTCACATGTGCGCGCGTTTTCTGCCCTTATTGTTGTTTCTTTACTTGTACCCCCTGATGTCTGATGTACCCTCTTTTGTCCGTACTTAATTGTCCACCTGTACCTCTTTATATGTACCCCCCCCTTTTGTCTGATGTGCCCTCTTCATGTACCCCCTTTTGTCTGCTGTACCCTCTTTATTGCCTATTCGTACCTTGTACCCCCCATAGGGCAAGGACGGTGGGGATGGCAGCCACGGCGGGGGCAGGCACGGCCGCGGTGGCGGCGGTGGTGGTGGTGACGATGACGATGATGACGAAGACGCGGAAGACGATGACGAAGAGGACCAGAACGAAGAGGTAAATTACTGAGTGTGATCTTCATCTTGCGCTTCTTCGGCCGTGGTTGTTTTTTTTCAAAACTATTTGTTTGTTCCCCCCGAAAAAAACATTGCGAAAGACCATGGCAGCAAGCAAGCAGTACGCGCGATTACGAAGGTGGTAACAATGATATACACACAGCCGGACTACTCGTACGTAGCCAACGGAATTAAAGGCATCTGGGACACCAGTGCGACCAAGAGTTAACCGACACCCTCTCTCATTGGACAACAACCTTAATTATTTTATTCTTAATTGGATCATACATATGTGTGCTGCATTTTGTTTTGGGTCCGTGCGCGCAGGCGAACCAGCAGGAGGCCAAGCACCCAGGCTGGAAGAAGGCCGGCAGGAGGGCCTCCAGGAAGTGGAAGAGGCAGCACGACATCGACCCCAAGACGCACATGAAGGACCTCACTCCCGAACAGAGGGTCAGTGCGTGTGTATTGTCTTGTCAGCAGTGTGTGTGTCGTGTGTGCGTCGACGTTTTCACGTTAAACCCGCTCTTTCTATGTACCCAACTACATAAGTACACCCAGTGTCCTGATTTCCTGATTTCCTGATTCCGAATCTACCACAATTTACCAAATAATACTGGTCTTGAATTGAACCGGTGCTTATGTTTCGGGATAAAGTGGTACAAATTATGTGGAAGAGAGACCAAAACAAAACAAAATAATCGCAAAATGGATGGGTAAAGCAAGTCGTCTTACAAATATTAGTCCTATTATTAGTCGTATTAAATAATAAATAGTACAGCAGTCGTACTAATAGAGCCCACCTACGGCACAAGGGGGGTACCCAATATTTTTGTACACCCTTGCAGGGAGTGCAAGGACGGCAGAAGGGACGCATATCCAGTATCAGGAAGACGGCGGGGATGATGAAAATAAGGGGCTCTTTCTTTCTTAGGGAGGCCGGCGGCGGGGATGAAAATGAGGGGCTCTTTCTTTCTTATGCCTCGTCTAAAAAAACTGGCTTTTCCTCAACAATCCGTTCGGGGCTTGGCCCACCCGACCCGCCCGCCACGTCTCGTCCCCTGTCCCGTCTCTCCTTTCTCAATACGGCTACGTACGAGGAGTACTACTGTCGGCCTTCTTCTGGGCAGCGTTGGCAGTCTGTACCCCTCGTGTCTTCCTTGTTTTTTTTTATATTTTTATAAATGACATGAAAACAGCATGTTGTATATGCTTCTACTCGTGTTGTATTTCTCAAAACTGCCTCTCGCGCTGCTACAGGAGCGGGTTTTGCCGAGTACTGTCGGCCTTCTTCTGATGCTATGTTTTCCCCCCGTCCGCAACCTCGTGTGTGTGTGTTTTTTTTTGTCTTTTTTATGCATTTTTTTTTGTGTGGTGCAGGAGGAGGTGAAGACCGCCAAGAGGGCGGCCAGGAGGCACTTCGTCGCTTCGCTGAAGCCTTGAGTTTTCACCCTACCTGCTCGGGGTGTTTTTTCTGATTTCAAAAGCAAGCCCCCTCAAGATATTTTCTTCAGCGCACTACTACTCAAAGAGCACTACGTACTGAGTAGAGCGTCCACAACAACATCTTGAAGGCTTGCTTTGCTTGAATTACTATATACCCGATAAAAAAACTGTAGCTCTGCTTTTGAGCTACAAATGTATACCAGAATTAAGAAAATTGGGGAGGGGGGCGGAGGGGGGGGGGAGGGTAGACCTCAACCCCCTTCCCCCATAAAAAGGAAGGGTAGCGTTGAGCGTTGGTGATGGAAGAATCGACGGCGTAGTAAAGCTATTTACCCTTGGGGGAAAAAAAGAAAAGAAAAAAAAGGGGGATTCAAGATGTTTCGTGTTTTGCTCTTTTTTTATACTGTTTCAGGTTGGGTTAGTAGGGGGATGATATATTTGTCTTCTCTCCCCAATCTTGCGGGGTAGATCCGGACACTTCGCGCATCTTCCGGTGTAGATCCGGACACTCTCGTATTCTTGTCAAATATTGTTGTTGGGGTTTTTTATTTCTTTGATTTTTGGGGGAAAATAAAAGTCTGGTAGATAATAGAGCAACTGGCATGGCTGCTTGGCTACATGTAGAATGGAGACGGGTGACGGGAGAAGCCTGAGGCTTAGCACCATGCAGCAGCAGCAGTACTGCATATTGCTGGCGTGCGGCCAGATGTTGTTTCGAGGGGGGGCAAGCAAGGCTTTCAGCTGTTTTAGCTGAGTAGCTGATTCCAGCCACAGTCTAAACGTTGGGGCTCAAAAGTTGGAAAACATGGTGGTTTGAGACCTGGGGGCGGGGGACTATTTTGTCTTGTCTGCCTGGAGTGGAGTACGATTGATTGTTTTGGCTGCCTGCCCTCCCCCTTTTGCTCTTCTTTGGTTTTGTTTGTTTTGTTGCTGCCTTTTCTGGCAAGTGGACCGGCCGTGGATGCTCTCGTAGCTCTGTTCCGCTCTGTTCCGTTCCGAGTTTACTCGTTCGGCACTCTAAATAATAATATACCTTCTTGGTACAAGCAAGATGCTCGCTTAGAAAATCATTTGGAAAACTTGACTACTCGTGGTAGGCGGGTGGGCTCCTCTGGCTCTCGCGCGCGCGGTTTCGCGTCGTGCAACGTTGCTGCCGGTGACGGCGGCGGCGGCGGTGGAAATATAATATACGCAATAAAAAACACTATGATGGTTATGACGACTCCCCTCCCAAGCGAGTGAGAGAGTTTCAACACAACAGAGTCATGATGTCGGGCTCCGCTATTAATTCTGCATTGCCCACGATACGACTTACTAATAAGTAAACTCCGGTTGACAGCGAGCTGTGCCTCAAAAAGCAACGAGGTTGTGCGTCCTGGACGCGTGCTACGGTAGGCATTTTTATCGCGAGAAGATTTCAGCACCTTCTTCCCTCGTCGGCTTGCGTCTAGATCATGGCAATAACACAAGAATATCTCAGTAGTACGAGACGAGTACCTCGGACATCTGAGATCTTACGAAAGATCATAATCGATTCCCCCACTTGGAATCTATACATCGTCTCAGGCGGCAGATAGATTCCTGATCTGTATGATCTGTATGATCTGTACCACTCTGTTCCGAAATATTTAGAGTGTAAAGGGTGCTTATATTTCGGGGCCGAGTGGTATGATCTAGCTCATGCTGCCGGGTGGGAGCCGCCGTGTTTATAATAATCTGCATGATTTCGAACACGCTTGCTTGCTTCTCGGTTGGATCTGTACTAGACACAGACGATCCTGAACAAAATCTGATAACGGCAGGATAGGTTATAGATCATCTTTAGGATATATATTGGAGAAATAAAAAACAACAACAAAAACGACAACAACAACAACAACAACAACAACAACAACAACATCAACAACAACAGCTATTTTCAGTGCGGGCACCCTTAAGGAAGTTCGCCTGCGCGGGCAGATCTACGCGAGCACCCACCAGTAAGAAGAGATGGGCTCAGGCGTCGAACGCGCGCATGCGTGACCAGTGACGGGCGTACATATAGTCGAAAATAATAAATCCGCTCGATTAAATGTCCGGCGAATACAAGAAACAGGCTCAATAAGAACAAGGCTCCGCAGAAAATTAAAAATATGTTGTATGTAGGAAAACCTAGGCTGAGCTCAGTACCCCTGTTTCTTATTATGAATAGGTGCCCTCTTTACAGTAGTCGGCATGGCGGCATATGCTCCAGCCAGCAATACCAGCACTATAGCGGCAACCGGCACTGCTCCGCACACTGCCACGCACTGGTTAATACCGTCTGGGTGTCAATGCGTTTTTTCCGGCTTTTTAGCCTAGCAACTTAGAGGTGTGGGAGGGGGTTCGAGGAGCCGCATCTTCGACTCGTGTTCTAATTCGGGGAACTGGGATTTCCCCGTTTTTCCCATATTTCTGCATATTTTACGGCTCATCAGGGTGGGCTAGTGTAATGGTATGAGCTTGGAAGGCCGGTAATTACCTCATATAGGCAATTGGTCCGTTTTCGTTTAAATTGGATTGTATTCGTGTTCGGGGTATTTATAAGATCGGAGAGGGCCATACTTGAAGCCCGTGCCCGGGGAAGATGTCATCTGGTTCGGGGATTAATAAAAGCTGCTTCTCTTCTACGCTTGATTCTACGTACGGAAAGTGAGTAACACCAAGGAGGCTCAACAGACAAACATGCAAGGGGATACTCTGTGTCTCACCCAGTCATATCACACAACAAGCGGTTCCACAGGCACTATTATAGAAGAAAACGGCACTAAGTCCCTATTTAGTGCCGGTATGCGCCAGCCAACAATACCGGCACTATACGGCGGCAACCGGCACTACTCCGCAAACTGCCACGCACTGACTGGTTAATCCCGTCTGGGTGCCAAGCCAAGCGATTCCAGAGGCACTGCGTATACAGCGGGTGTGGGTTACCGACGAATGCTACGATAGAGGTGCACCGTGATTTTTCTGAGCTCCTACCTTGAGGAGCTCCATGTACCTCACCCCCAAACTGATTCTGGAGGAAACCAAAAGTGCTATTAATACACTCGACAAACAATCCCATGAGCTACACAGTAGGTATACTATGGAAAATCCGGCAACACAAGAACGATAAAACGACGAATTTGGGTTAAGGAGCCCGATCGTTCAGAAACAAAAATCAGCAAAACGTGCTATTAATATTAAATACCTCTATCGTAGCGCGCGTCTACCCCTATTCAAGAGCGCCCCGTGACAAGCCTAAGCCAAAACATGCGCTCTTAGCCCCCTGAAGATCAGGGGCTAAGCCAAACATGTTTGGTCTCACGAATTTGGGGACAAACTACTTGGAATTAGTGTGGGACATTTTTTTTCAGTTTTCTGGATGGGTTAAGAACCGGTCCCCACAAATTTGGGGACAAACTACTTGGAATTAGTGTGGGACATTTGTTTTCAGTTCTGAATGGGTTAAGAACCGGTCCCCACGTTTTGGGGGACAAACTACTTGAAATTAGTGTGGGACAAGTTTCGTAGTTCTAAAAGGGTTAAGAACTGGTCCCACGAATTTGGGGACAAACTACTCGGAATTAGTGTGGGCCATTTTTTTTAGTTCTGAATGGGTTAAGAACTGGTCCCACATATTTGGGGACAAACTACTTGAAATTAGTGTGGGACATTTGTTTTCAGTTCTGAACCCCTTAAGAACTGGTCCTACATATTTGGGGACAAACTACTTGGAATTACGAAGTGGGGGGCATTTTTTCAGTTCTGAATGGTAACTATTAAATACAACATGTTTCTCTTATATCTGTAGCGGGCAATATATAGCTTTTACTATAGGCGGGACATGCCGATTTGACCGCTCTTAAAACTCCCGGATGCTCTTATAGCTAAACATTGCTCTCAGCTGTAGCGCGGCAATATATAGCTTTTACTATAGGCGGGACATGCCGATTTGACCGCTCTTCAAACTCCCGAATGCTCTTATAACTAAACATTGCCCTCAGCTGTAGCGCGGCAATATATAGCTTTTATACTACGTCGTCGATTCTTCCATCACCAACGCTCAACGCTACCCTTCCTTTTTATGGGGGAAGGGGGTTGAGGTCTACCCTCCCCCCCCCCTCCGCCCCCCTCCCCAATTTTCTTAATTCTGGTATACATTTGTAGCTCAAAAGCAGAGCTACAGTTTTTTTATCGGGTATATAGTAATTCAAGCAAAGCAAGCCTTCAAGATGTTGTTGTGGACGCTCTACTCAGTACGTAGTGCTCTTTGAGTAGTAGTGCGCTGAAGAAAATATCTTGAGGGGGCTTGCTTTTGAAATCAGAAAAAACACCCCGAGCAGGTAGGGTGAAAACTCAAGGCTTCAGCGAAGCGACGAAGTGCCTCCTGGCCGCCCTCTTGGCGGTCTTCACCTCCTCCTGCACCACACAAAAAAAAATGCATAAAAAAGACAAAAAAAAACACACACACACACGAGGTTGCGGACGGGGGGAAAACATAGCATCAGAAGAAGGCCGACAGTACTCGGCAAAAACCGCTCCTGTAGCAGCGCGAGAGGCAGTTTTGAGAAATACAACACGAGTAGAAGCATATACAACATGCTGTTTTCATGTCATTTATAAAAATATAAAAAAAAACAAGGAAGACACGAGGGGTACAGACTGCCAACGCTGCCCAGAAGAAGGCCGACAGTAGTACTCCTCGTACGTAGCCGTATTGAGAAAGGAGAGACGGGACAGGGGACGAGACGTGGCGGGCGGGTCGGGTGGGCCAAGCCCCGAACGGATTGTTGAGGAAAAGCCAGTTTTTTTAGACGAGGCATAAGAAAGAAAGAGCCCCTCATTTTCATTTTTTTCCCCGCCGCTGTTTTTCGTCCGTAAGGAAACCCTGCTTGTCGCTCGACGTGCCCGCGCTATAAACACGGGCACCTTTGCTGCTCCCGTGGCGAGAAGCGTGCTAGGTCCAAGTCGGCAAGGGGGAGGGGGGGGGAGAGGGGGAGGAGGGGTGGTTTGGGGGTAGGTTGGTGGGAGGTATCGTTTCCTCCGTTCCGGAGACAGACGTGGGCTTTTCGCGCGCGCTGATGGTAGAGGTGGCCGTTTTTTTAAACTAAATACTGCAGACATTTATCCGACTCTTACGTATTTCGAGCGTTTTTTTGTTTTTTGTTTTTTTTAATCGCTGAAGCGTCAAGCGAAAGTGGTGTGCCCGTTTTAGCGGGGGTTCAAGTGTTGGAAGGCTTTATTTATACCTCGGATGGATAACCGATTCCTGCTTGTATGATTTTAGACCCTTCAGAGGGAAGGTATGTTCCTGATCTGTCTTTTATGTACAGGTAATATTCCTCGTGCTTTTGCCGCGTGAGAGCCGTATGCTCTGCGTGGTCTACGTAGGACATGTTCTGTTTCCTGGGCTGGGTCTTATTTTTACGCTGAACAGATCTTGCGCAGCGTTTTATAACGGCCAGTTTGGGACTAGATGATCTATCTATAGATGATCTATCCGTAGATGATCTATCTGTAGATTATCTATATGTAGATGATCTATATGTAGACGATATATCTGTATATCATCTATATGTGGATGATATATCTGTAGATGATATATCTGCAGATGATCTATCTGAGATGATATATCTGTAGATGATCTCTCTGTAGATGATCTCTCTGTAGATGATCTCTCTGTAGATTACCTATCTGTAGATGACCTATTTGCAGATGAACTATCTGTAGATGATCTATCTGTAGATGGTCTATCTGTAGATGATATGTCTATAGATGATATATCTGTAGATTGTCTCGATCGTGATGTTTCCGACGTCTCAATTTTCTTTAGTAGCTTGGGTGGTCGAGGGTATGAAGGCGATTGCGTGGTTTCGGGCGGGGGGCCGGGTGAAAGGGGGTACGTATAAGCGCGGCAGTCGTTTCGACGCCCTTGCCCCGAACCGAATCGAGCCGGATACTAGAGCCAAGCCGAACCGAATCGAAACGAAGAACCGAACCGGATAGAACCGAGCCGAACTGTATCGAACCGATCCGAATCGATTCGAACCGAACCGAGCCGAATCGAACCGAACGGGAAAAAACGGAACCGAACGGAACCGAACCGAACCGAACCGAACCGAACCGAACCGAACCGAACCGAACCGAACCGAACCGAACCGAACCGAACCGAACCGAACGGAACGGAACGAACGGAACGAACGGAACGGAACGGAACAGAACGGAACGGAACCGAAAACCGAAAAACCGAACCGCACCGCACCGAACTGAATTAACCAAACCAACTGAAGAACCGAACCGAACCGAATACCGAACCGCAACCGAACCAAACCGAACCAAGAACCGAACCGAACCGAACCGAACCGAACCGAACCGAACCGAACAATGACATGACACGGTATGTCCGTCGGATCGGTAGGTACCGCCTCAGTTTGTTTTATAGCGAGTTAAATTAAATGGAAAAACATAAAAAAAATACCACACTAATTCCAAGTAATTTACCCCCCAATAAAGCCTCTGTAATACATGTAGTGGTGGTACCTCTATTATAGTTCCGGCTGCCCGCTACAGTGGGTACCCCGATTTAAGACAGAGCGCTCAAGATAAGAGCATAAGGGATCAAATCCGCACGGCCCGCCAATACAAGCTATTTACCCGGGGGATTCAAGATTTTGGGTGTTTTGCTCTTTTTTTATACTGTTTCAGGTTGGGTTAGTAGGGGGATGATATATTTGTCTTCTCTCCCCAATCTTGCGGGTTAGATCCGGACACTTCGCGCATCTTCCGGTGTAGATCCGGGACACTCTCGTGTTCTTGTCAAATATTGTTGTTGGGGTTTTTTATTTCTTTGATTTTTGGGGGAAAATAAAAGTCTGGTAGATAATAGAGCAGCTGGCATGGCTGCTTGGCTACATGTAGAATGGAGACGGGTGACGGGAGAAGCCGGAGGCTTAGCACCATGCAGCAGCAGCAGTACTGCATATTGCTGGCGTGCGGCCAGATGTTGTGCGTAAAAAACGCGCAGCAATCAGTTGGATGGGGGTTAGTTGGGGGTCCCGTGCCTCGGTGGGTGCGAGCGGGGTGGATGGATTGAATGTACCTGCATGTTCGTAGCATTGTCTGTTTTGTTTCGGCATGGCGTACCTACCCGTGTATCACGTCGTTTTTTTGCGTCAGATATATCGGCGGCGGCGGCGGCAGTTAGTATTAATAGTTGCCGTGCTCAAAATCAAGGTGCTACAAATATTTCGAGGGGGGGAAGCAAGGCTTTTAGCTGTTTTAGCTGAGTAGCTGAGTCCAGCCACAGTCTAAACGTTGGGGCTCAAAAGTTGGAAAACATGGTGGTTTGAGACCTGGGGGTGGGGGACTATTTTGTCTTGTCTGCCTGCAGCGGAGTACGATTTTGATTGTTTTGGCTGTCTGCCCTCCCTCTTTTGCTCTTCTTTGGTTTTGTTTGTTTTGTTGCTGCCTTTTCTGGCAAGTGGGGCCGGCCGTGGGTGCTCTCGTAGCTCTGTTCCGCTCTGTTCCGTTCCGAGTTTACTCGTTTGGCACTCTGAATAATAATATACCTTCTTGGTACAAGCAAGATGCTCGCTTAGAAAATCATTTCGGAAAACTTGACTACTCGTGGTAGGCGGGTGGGCTCCTCTGGCTCTCGCGCGCGCGGTTTCGCGTCGTACAACGTTGCTGCCGGTGACGGCGGCGGCGGCGGCGGCGGTGGAAATATAATATACGCGATAAAAAACACGATGGTTATGACGACTCCCCTCCCAAGCGAGTGAGAGAGTTTCAACACAACAGAGTCATGATGACGGGCTCCGCTATTAATTCTGCATTGCCCACGATACGACTTATTAATAAGTAAACTCCGGTTGACAGCATGATGTGCCGCAAAAAGCAACGAGGTTGTGCGTCCTGGACGCGTGCTACGGTAGAGGTAGGTATACCTTTTTTTGGCTGAATCGTTTTCTGAACGATCGGGCTCCTTAACCCAAATTCGTCGAACTTTCATTTTTGTGACGAATAATGTTTCAGAGTATACTTCGGCCAAGAGATTTCTCATCCGGCAGAACTTTAATTTTCCTCCAAAATATTTTTTTTTCGGTGAGGTATGACGCTCCTTAAGTGAGTAGCTCAGAAAAAAACATGGTGCACCTCTATCGTAGCATGCGTCATACCTGTTTTTTTTCTTACATAACACGCGGGTGGTGGATAAGGATCAGACGAGAGAATCTTCTGTTTTGTCGCCGCAACACCCATCATTCTGAAGCAACAAGTAGTTCATACTCAGCTCATCGTGACAGAAAATCGATTCCCACCACTCCCATGATCTACGGTAGATCCTGGCATGATAGGAGATAACACAACAAGATCTGCGTACATCGGGACAGATAATTGATTCCCATTTTTGTTTGTTCACCTCATTTAGTCTTCGCCGTCGTAACTCAGATCCGGGGTCACTAAGTAAGCTCTTATCCCCCCTCCCCACCACGGTACGTGCCTTGCATTTTTATCGCGAGAAGATTTCAGCACTTTCTCCCCTCGTCGGCTTGCGTCTAGATAATGGCAATAACACAAGAATATCTCAGTAGTACGAGACGAGTACCTCGGACATCTGAGATCTTGCGACAGATCGTGATCGATTCCCCACTTGGAATATATACATCGTTTCAGGCGGCAGATAGATTCCTGATCTGTATGATCTGTATGATCTGTACCACTCCGTTATAATCTGCATGATTTCGAACACGCTTGCTTGCTTCTCGGTTGGATCTGTGCTACACACAGATGATCCTGAACAAAATCTGATAACGGCAGGATAGGTTATAGATGATCTTTAGGATATACATATTGAAAAAAAAAACACAACAACAACAACAACAACAACAACAACAACAACATCAACAACAGCAGCTATTTTCAGTGCGGGCACCCTTAAGGAAGTTCGCCTGCGCGGGCAGATCTACGAGAGCACCCACCAGTAAGAAAAGATGGGCTCAGACGTCGAACGTGCGCATGCGTGACCAGTGACGGGCGTACATATAGTCGAAAATAATAAATCCGCTCGATTAAATGTCCGGCGAATATAAGAAACAGGCTCAATAAGAACAAGGCTCCGCAGAAAATTAAAAATATGTTGTATGTAGGAAAACCTAGGCTGAGCTCAGTACCCCTGTTTCTTATTATGAATAGGTGCCCTCTTTACAGTAGTCGGCATGGCGGCATATGCTCCAGCCAGCAATACCAGCACTATAGCGGCAACCGGCACTGCTCCGCACACTGCCACGCACTGGTTAATACCGTCTGGGTGTCAATGCGTTTTTTCCGGCTTTTTAGCCTAGCAACTTAGAGGTGTGGGAGGGGGTTCGAGGAGCCGCATCTTCGACTCGTGTTCTAATTCGGGGAACTGGGATTTCCCCGTTTTTCCCATATTTCTGCATATTTTACGGCTCATCAGGGTGGGCTAGTGTCATGGTATGGGCTTGGAAGGCCGGTAATTACCTCATATAGGTAATTGGTCCGTTTTCGTTTAAATTGGATTGTGTTCGTGTTCGGGGTATTTATAAGATCGGAGAGGGCCATACTTGAAGCCCGTGCCCGGGGAAGATGTCATCTGGTTCGGGGATTAATAAAAGCTGCTTCTCTTCTACGCTTGATTCTACGTACGGAAAGTGAGTAACACCAAGGATGCTCAATAGACAAAAATGCAAGGGGATACTCTGTGTCTCACCCAGTCATATAACACAAGCGGTTCCACAGGCGCTATAATAGAAGAAAACGGCACTAAGTCCCTGTTTAGTGCCGGTATGCGCCAGCCAACAATACCGGCACTATACGGCGGCAACCGGCACTACTCCGCACACTGCCACGCACTGACTGGTTAATCCCGTCTGGGTGCCAAGCCAAGCGATTCCAGAGGCACTGCGTATACAGCGGGTGTGGGTTACCGACGAATGCTACGATAGAGGTGCACCGTGATTTTTCTGAGCTCCTACCTTGAGGAGCTCCATGTACCTCACCCCCAAACTGATTCTGGAGGAAACCAAAAGTGCTACCCGACAAACAATCCCATGAGCTACACAGTAGGTATACTATGGAAAATCCGGCAACACAAGAACGAAAAAACGACGAATTTGGGTTAAGGAGCCCGATCATTCAGAAACAAAAATCAGCAAAACGTGCTATTAATATTAAATACCTCTATCGTAGCGCGCGTCTACCCCTATTCAAGAGCGCCCCGTGACAAGCCTAAGCCAAAACATGCGCTCTTAGCCCCCTGAAGATCAGGGGCTAAGCCAAACATGTTGGGTCTCACGAATTTGGGGACAAACTACTTGGAATTAGTGTGGGACATTTTTTTTCAGTTTTCTGGATGGGTTAAGAACCGGTCCCCACAAATTTGGGGACAAACTACTTGGAATTAGTGTGGGACATTTGTTTTCAGTTCTGAATGGGTTAAGAACCGGTCCCCACGTTTTGGGGGACAAACTACTTGAAATTAGTGTGGGACAAGTTTCGTAGTTCTAAAAGGGTTAAGAACTGGTCCCACGAATTTGGGGACAAACTACTCGGAATTAGTGTGGGCCATTTTTTTTAGTTCTGAATGGGTTAAGAACTGGTCCCACATATTTGGGGACAAACTACTTGAAATTAGTGTGGGACATTTGTTTTCAGTTCTGAACCCCTTAAGAACTGGTCCTACATATTTGGGGACAAACTACTTGGAATTACGAAGTGGGGGGCATTTTTTCAGTTCTGAATGGTAACTATTAAATACAACATGTTTCTCTTATATCTGTAGCGGGCAATATATAGCTTTTACTATAGGCGGGACATGCCGATTTGACCGCTCGTAAAACTCCCGGATGCTCTTATAGCTAAACATTGCTCTCAGCTGTAGCGCGGCAATATATAGCTTTTACTATAGGCGGGACATGCCGATTTGACCGCTCTTCAAACTCCCGAATGCTCTTATAACTAAACATTGCCCTCAGCTGTAGCGCGGCAATATATAGCTTTTACTATAGGCGGGCCGTGCGGATTTGACCCCTCTTACAATCTCGAATGCTCTTATAGCTAAACATTGCTCTCAGCTGTAGCGCGGCAATATGTAGCTTTTAGTATTGGCGGGCCGTGCGGATTTGATCCCTTATGCTCTTATCTTGAGCGCTCTGTCTTAAATCGGGGTACCCACTGTAGCGGGCAGCCGGAACTATAATAGAGGTACCACCACTACATGTATTACAGAGGCTTTATTGGGGGGTAAATTACTTGGAATTAGTGTGGTATTTTTTTTATGTTTTTCCATTTAATTTAACTCGCTATAAAACAAACTGAGGCGGTACCTACCGATCCGACGGACATACCGTGTCATCATGGTTCGGTTCGATTCGGTTTGATTTTCGGTTCGATTCGTCTCGTCTCTGCTCTAGTATCCGGCTCGATTCGGTTCGGTTCGGTTCGGTTCGGTTCGGTTCGGTTCGGTTCGGTTCGGTTCGGTTCCATTCGAATCGATTCCGTCTTTTGCTCCGTTCGGTCCGGTTCTGTTCTGTTCTGTTCTGTTCGGTTACATTCGGTTCGGTTCGGTTCGGTTCGGTTCGGTTCGGTTCGGTTCGGTTCGGTTCGGTTCGGTTCGGTTCGGTTCGGTTCGGTTCGGTTCCGTTCGGTTCCGTTTTTTCCCGTTCGGTTCGATTCGGCTCGGTTCGGTTCGAATCGATTCGGATCGGTTCGATACAGTTCGGCTCGGTTCTATCCGGTTCGGTTCTTCGTTTCGATTCGGTTCGGCTTGGCTCTAGTATCCGGCTCGATTCGGTTCGGGGCAAGGGCGTCGAAACGACTGCCGCGCTTATACGTACCCCCTTTCACCCGGCCCCCCGCCCGAAACCACGCAATCGCCTTCATACCCTCGACCACCCAAGCTACTAAAGAAAATTGAGACGTCGGAAACATCACGATCGAGACAATCTACAGATATATCATCTATAGACATATCATCTACAGATAGACCATCTACAGATAGATCATCTACAGATAGTTCATCTGCAGATAGGTCATCTACAGATAGGTAATCTACAGAGAGATCATCTACAGATATATCATCTCAGATAGATCATCTACAGATATATCATCTACAGATATATCATCCACATATAGATGATATACAGATATATCGTCTACATATAGATCATCTACATATAGATCATCTACATATAGATAATCTACAGATAGATCATCTACGGATAGATCATCTACAGATAGATCATCTAGTCCCAAACTGGCCGTTATAAAACGCTGCGCAAGATCTGTTCAGCGTAAAAATAAGACCCAGCCCAGGAAACAGAACATGTCCTACGTAGACCACGCAGAGCATACGGCTCTCACGCGGCAAAAGCACGAGGAATATTACCTGTACATAAAAGACAGATCAGGAACATACCTTCCCTCTGAAGGGTCTAAAATCATACAAGCAGGAATCGGTTATCCATCCGAGGTATAAATAAAGCCTTCCAACACTTGAACCCCCGCTAAAACGGGCACACCACTTTCGCTTGACGCTTCAGCGATTAAAAAAAACAAAAAACAAAAAAACGCTCGAAATACGTAAGAGTCGGGTAAATGTCTGCAGTATTTAGTTTAAAAAAACGGCCACCTCTACCATCAGCGCGCGCGAAAAGCCCACGTCTGTCTCCGGAACGGAGGAAACGATACCTCCCACCAACCTACCCCCAAACCACCCCTCCTCCCCCTCTCCCCCCCCCTCCCCCTTGCCGACTTGGACCTAGCACGCTTCTCGCCACGGGAGCAGCAAAGGTGCCCGTGTTTATAGCGCGGGCACGTCGAGCGACAAGCAGGGTTTCCTTACGGACGAAAAACAGCGGCGGGGAAAAAAAAAACAAAATCCGACGCATTTTCCCACCCCCCCCCCCCCCCCCCCC
>MEHQ01001665.1:0-27279 GCA_008828725.1 Saccharina japonica | reverse complement strand
CGTGAACACAACACGCACCTCCAGACTGAATAGTAATGTTGGGGATATCTTCGTAGCTTCCGGTAACGTGATGCCTGGTATGTCCGTTAATCTCCGCTACGATGCATGTGTTATCACCTTTAGGGACCTTCATTACAACAACCTACACACGGTACCAGCCGGCGCCTTCAGCAATCTGCCTTCTCTGGAAATCTTGTGAGTGGAGTCTACGGTTTTGTTCTTTTTTCCCTCGGGTCTTCTTGTACGCAGAAAACAAAATGAACGTTTGGTTTTGAAGTGTGGCTGGCTCATGATGACACAATTTCTATCCGAAGCTGGCTCACATGCCTTTCGGCCTACGGTAGTAGTATTGTTTCATTGTCCGGTACGTGCAGGGTTTCATTGTCTGGTAAGTGCATGGCCTTTGTTCGATGCGAAATTTCAGCAAGACACTACAGCAGCAGGACTTATGTACTCCAACATGTATACCCTGTAGATAGGGTTGATAGTCCCATATATACTCACGTCCCTTGTCGGAGCTGGTACGGTCCATCTATTCGAAGTCAAACGTGCGCTTAAACGGTGGGCATAACTTTGAAGGGTCCTTATTTACCGCATACGGTCCCTATAAAAAGGGGCGACCAACTGTATTTAGTTACGAATGTACTACAATTTTGCACCATCTGTCGATCTATATATACCATTTTCATTACAATACGACCAACACATTGACGTTGTTATTCGCAACAAGGGCGTTATATACTACTTCCGGTCCTCTGAAAGAGGCGATCAACTGTACTTACTCGTACGTATATACTACAGTGTTCTATCATCTACGCATGCATGTATATACATGCCATTTGCACCACAATACGACCAATATTGGTGTGGTATTGGTGCTATGTGAGTACCAGGTACGTACCAAGGTTTACCTCTGGTGGGTGCTTAAAGTGTTGGTGGTTCTTATCACTGCTTTGGCCCTCCGGCAATGTATCTCATGTATCGCGTCAGGTAGTAGCCCAAGGGTGCGCCACGAGTGCATGGCAGTATTGCACCGCGGTTTGTTTCTTATTTTTGGAGCAATCGTACTGTGTAGTACGAGGTAGTAATTCTTGAGTCGTTGAGGACTCCGGGCCGGGCGGTATTGGCTTCGTGGACAATACAGTTTGAATCGAGTGTCGTGGGCTATGATCCATTTCGTTCAAACAGAGTGACTGACGTGCGTTGACTTCGTGGGGGCATGTTCAGTGTCGTGTGTGCTCTTAGAGACACGTCGTTCTTCCGAGGGGTCTTATAGCTGAGGTATTCTGTTGTGCGACATTTTATGACATGTTTGCGGTGTGGGCTTTGGGTTTTTGGCGGCGGCTTTGGTACAGCAGTATATGAATTGGAGTATTATTGCGTTATATTGGCGAGTTTTGTTCTCGAAGGACATGTCTGTCATGTCTGTTATGTCTGTCATGTCTGTCATGTCTGTCATGGGGAGGCGTGCTACGATAGAGTAAGCAATTTCTTTTGGCTGAAACGTTTTCTGAACGATCGTGCTCCCTTAGGGCCCGTTTTAACGAAGAAGAAGAAAAATTAAATTTGGAAAAAATATATATTCAAATCCGCTTTTCATTGGTCAACACACGCACCAGCACCAAATATTAGGATCTTGGGGCATAATATTTGGTGCTGGTGCGTGTGTTGACCAATGAAAAGCGAATTTGTATTTTATTTTTTCCAAATTGAATTTATTTTATACTCGTTAATAGTATGGGCCCTAAAGCCCGAAATCGTCGGACGCTCATTACTGTGTCCCCAAATAATGTTGGTTGTGTGTACTTTTTTTTATGGGATTCTTCATCGGGTAGCACTTGTATTATGTTCCTCCAAAGGCAGGTGGCTTATTATTGTTTACTATTAGTACAGAGCTACTCAAGTGAGGAGCCTCAGAAAACAAATGGTGCACCTCTACTACTACTGTAGCATGCGTCTGGGGTTTGCCTATTAATAGCCCAAGTTTCTCGGTCTTTTGTGTTTTTTTTAACAGCGCCGGTAAACTACCGTCTTAATGCAAAGCGTTCCTGTGTGGCGTAGGAAGTAGTAGAGGATTGGAGTCTCTGGAGCAAAACAGTTGCAGGAGACAACTCCAGTAAAGCAGCATAGCTTTTGCCTAAGCAATTCCAATTAGTAGGCGGACTACAATATACCTATCGATTATGTGCCCCTTTCGTGTGATTTTGCTGTTTCGGTACACGTGATGATATGGGACGAAATCAATCGGAAATCGTTCTACAAGTAGTATCGTCTCGTCGACCCTGGTAGCATCCAGGGGAGTCGCCGGCCAGTAGTCAGTCGCGAGAAAATATACCTAACAATAGCATCATGGAATAACGCCACGCAGCTACCAAAGCTGAATATCGACCGGTCGGGAGAATTCACAGAAAACATGTTTCTTAGTTTATTATAAATATGCTGTGTCTTTTCAATTCCAGTTGCAATAATAGTAGGTTATGAATCAGTTGTCCGCCTCATCTCAAATGATAGACTTTTCGGTGGGTCTACTGTAGTAGTCGCAAAAGTATTGTGCCATGTCTATTGTCCAAGGCTGTGCATAACCACCTTCCTAGTGATTCCGATGTCAAAACGTTTGCCCGAGATATTTATTTAATGGGCATCCTCCGTAATATGTTGCCCGGTCAATTCCAATTAATGGACTGCCTCATGAATCAATTGGCGCGGCAATTCCAATCGACAGCCTCATGGGTTGTTTGTTTTTTGCAGTTTGAAGAAATAACATCCTCATGCATACATTGGTATGTCAAATTCCAATTGCAGCGTCCAGTATCAATGGACCGGCAACATAATATCGTCTAAAAAATGGAAATGCATGGTTGTCTGCACGCTGTATTTCGAAGCCTGCCGAATACAATAAGTTGCTATTAATAGAACATTTATTTAGAAATACGCCTATTAAATGAAATTGCCCGCACAAAATGAATTTAGAAGGGTGTACATTAAATGGAATTGCCAACACAATTGAGTTAGAACGATGTCAATCAAATGGCATTGCCAGCACTGTTGGCTTATAAGGGTGTCATTCAAATGGAATTGCCACCACGACAGATTTACAAGGATGCCAATGAAACGAAATTGCCGGAGCAATTGTCACCGACACATATATTCTGCAATAATAGGCTATTAGAGCTACAACATAATGGGATGAATAGACTGCGCGTTCAACAACGGAGTATCGTAGACAACTATTAATGTCAACAGCTTTGACCACTAATATATATGGGGAGAATATATTTGAAATTCAATGGACAACAGGGCCTGGTGAGTCTATTCGTGGAAATTTCCTGTAATATAGGGCTCGATGCGCTTCAATTAATCGGAATTGAGGATCACAATAACAGTCAATCGCAGCAGGAAATTATTAGTATTCTATTGTCCAGGGTGTGATTGCTTGCCGGCGGCCAGCCCCGCCTGATGATGATTTGCCGAGCTCGTTCGACGCACACATATGATATCGTCACTAGTTCAGTGCCTTTCTGTAGAAGACCTATTATAGCTGTTGTACCAGCGCCGACAACGAGCTTCAAGTTCGCTGCTGTACAGTAAAATCCTGAGCAGCTGAAAGACCATACATACATGGATTGCAACTGAATAAACTTTTTTAAAATACGTCAGCTGATTGTATCTGCCTTCCTTTCTGCATATGTGTCGACCTCGGTGTTCGTGTTGAATTTTATAAAGCTAGAGGTACGGCCACGGCCCCGCTCGTGGCGCTAGCCCTGCGTAGCCTATAGTAGTATGTAACTTCCTGGTATGGTACATAGCGCTCGCATTGACGGTGTGCTGTGTGTACCACTCTGAACAGGACATGTAAGGACCATCGTGCGGGTCGTTATCGACCCAGGAGATGCCCGTTTTTGTTGAAGGTGCAGATAAGTTGAAGGTATTATGATTAGGTAATGGGGCCTTACCGTCCCCGGGTGCGGAAGAACATCGAACATAAGCACCAGCCAAAACGTAAATCAGCCCGTGGGTTTGGGATTTCCACACCTTGCGGGGCGGTATCGATCCGGGGGTGTCCGTTAGGGTGCCCGCGTTGTTTGATTCGTAGATTTACGCACGGACTGCTGACCCGGGGATAAAACATCGTTATCTCTGGGTGCGGCGGGACTTCGCCTTTGCCCCGAGGGGCGAGTGTCGCCGCGCGCCGACTTAATGAGAGCCAGTAAAGCGTACATCAGACCGTGGGGTTGAGGTTTTCACACCTTCTGGGCGGTATCGATCTGGGTGATGTCCGTTAGCGTCCCCGCATTGTTGGAGTTGTAGATGTACGCACGGATTTCTGATCCGGCGATAAAAAAATTTCATCTCCGGGTGTGGCGGGACCTCGACGGGGCAGTGTCGATCCGGGAGATCACCATTTTTGTACCCGGTTTGTCGGGGTTGTAGAGATATGGAGGGGTTTATGAACCGGGGATGGGACCCTATCGTCCCCGGGTGTGGCGGAACCTCGATCAATCGTTTCGGAACCGGTTTTGCAGAAGGAGCCAGTGGCTACTGGCATAAATTTGAGCAACCAATCAGCGGCCAGATTAGTAATTCAAAAACTGTAAGCTAGCAGCTAGGCTGTCTAGAGGGTAGTCAGAAATGCGTTGGAATTGTGCCACGGTCCCGGCTCGGCGCGGCATGGGATCCGGTATTCTGCGGGTTGTAGCACCCAGCCTCCCTACCCATGGGGCAAGGCGGGGCCGAATCGCTCTGAATAGCGCTACCCTGTTACAGACAGATAAGCAGACAGACAGACACACAAAATAGAAGCACTTACAAACACTAGCGGTACGTCCACGGCCCCGTCCGTGGCGCTACTTCTGCATTGTCCTTAATGTTATTGTAGGTAGTACTCTTGTGTGCTGCCGCGATGTACCATTCTGAACATAAATGTAAAGACCGCAGTGTGGGGCGGCACCGACCCGCGGGGCGTCCGTTAGTGTTCCCGGGTTGTTGGAGTTGTACATATATGAAATATTTATGATCCGTAGGCGGTGCCGTATCATCCCTGGGTGCGGCCGGGCATCGACCATGAGCCCTGGCCATGCCTGAACTCAGCCAGAGTGGGGTGTGAGTTTCCCAACCTCCCGGAGCAGAGAATACCTGGGAGGTGTCCGTTTTCGTCCCCGTGCTGTTGGAGTTAGATGTAGGTGTACGGGCGTGTTTCTGATCCGGGGATGGGACCATATCGTTCCTGGGTGTCTCGCTGGCTCCCTGAGTCTCAGCCAACCATTGATCAGTCGGTGGCGGTGGGGTTTCCACATCGTGAAGGACGGTGTCGACCCCGGGGATCACCGTTTTTGCCCCCCGATGGTCGGAGTTGTAGTGATGCGGAAATATTTACGATGGAGGGGCCCTATCCTTCTCGGGTGTGGCGGAACCTCGATGGCTCTACGAAGTATGAGTATTCAGAACCAATCTTCTACAAACAGCCAGCGGCTTCTGGCATCAACTTGGCCAACTGCAATCAGACCATCATTGACCTCCAATATTCGGACTCGGCAGTCAGCAGCAAGGCTGGCTGGATTGCTGTTAGAACTGCGTCGGGATTGTGCCACGGCCACGATTCGGCGCGGCATGAGACCCGGTGTTCGGCTGCTGCTGCTGCTCGTGGTACTGGTGGTGTGGCGAATTTGCTGTGAATGTGTGATGTAATGTGCAAATGGTGGATGCAAGGTTGTGGTTTCATTCCGCCGCACAGCACAGTTGTAATCAACCAATAATATGCCTGTTTCTTAATCTGAACAGAAATATAGCTTATACAAGCTGCCTCATCCCTCAGGAACCGGGTCGAGAAACGGTCCGGCTTTGTCGGCAGCTCAGAGCGACGGCCACAACCCGGCGAGACGCGACGCGACGCGAGATCTGGTGCTCCACAGATTGTGACACCCAGCCTCTCTGCCCATGGGGCAAGGCGGGTCCGAAGCGCTCTGGATCGCAGTACCCAATAACGAACAGACATAATAGCAGCATTTATATAATATATATATAGGAACTACGTGATAGGAAACAGTTCGTGATCCCAATCAAAGAGAAAACAGGCATGTATGCACGCCCTCGCAAGGCCAGGTGAAGACGAGGCCGACCACGCCAAAACTCGGCAATACCATTCGGTAGCAAGAGGAAATGGGTCCCGTTCGAGCTTTGTCGCACTTCATGCACACCGCTCTCTAACAGTGCATGCTTGGCCATTGTCCGCTGCGCTGAGAGGGGGGTTTCGCTGAATGAACTCTGCACAGTGTAACTCTTTATACCTATACCGAATAACCTCAACACCATAAAATGCTTCCTCAATAATACGACGGATTCCTCAGTAGAACTACCAACCTACCTTCACCACCTCGAACCTTCGTGACCGGAAAGGGTTGACGGTTGTCGGGGCAAATGCATACCTTCCACTCTTGAGAAAAGGGCTTCCCGAGGAACTGTTGGTCTACCGTTGACCGTGCAAACGTTCACTGGCGTGACTCGTTCGGTTCAAAGGTTGCCTAGGTTTTACTGAGTGAGTTACTATTGTCGAGAATATTATAACCGAGAGCCGACGTTTCGTGCGATCTAATGTGCGCCGACATGCGTTAACGCCCTTTCCCGAAACCCTCCCCCTGATTCCCGCCGCCGGTTGTGTCCTATACCAGGAAACTCGGTTCCAATCGGTTGAACAGGTTGCCCGCGGACGCCTTCGCGAGTTTGCCCGCTCTGCAAGAATTGTGAGTGCCTTAAACGCCATCCCTTTTCTTTGATGATACCTGAACCGAGGGCGGGGGGTGTCGGAACGTGTTTCGGTGCTGCCGTGTTAAATCCCCGCCGTCCCGACAATATACGTACCATGTTTAGCATTGACCTGTCGATCTACACTTTGGATACTGTGGCACCTGTTGGTGATACCGCTTTGTATAACGTCCCGCGCCCCTAGAGGTCTTCTAGTGGTTAACCTTGGCAACTACTACGGTCAAGGTCGTGGATTCGAGGTCTGTTAAGCAGGATTATTTCATGGGTGGAGTTCTGACTCTCAAAAGCTCCTGACCTTGGGCGTGCTTTCACATTTCGACGCGAGTCGGCGAAGGGGGGGAGATGCTGAAGCCTTTCCGTGATGTAAACGAAGGCCCACACCACCGCGGCGATAGTGGAGGTGTCCGCGCTATTTTACTCCAGTTCTAAGAAACGAGCGCATTCGAGCTGGAGAAACAGTGCACATACAATAGATGCGAGGGTAAAAAACAAACGAACACATCCCACAGGACGGTGACACTAACGTGTATATCGAGCGGTACAATAATGGGAGGTGGATGTAAACGAGTCTATGAGAGTAAGATGTGTGTGTGTGTGGGGGGGGGGGTCGGAGGCGGTGGGGAGGGGGGGGGGGGGGGGGGGGGAGAGGCACACGCAAATACATACATTGAACACCAAGCGCATGCTACGGTAGAGGTGGCTATTGTGTTGTCTAAGGGTGGCCACTTGAGCAGCTCTACGTCCCAGCCAAACACTGACTTGGAGGAAGCCAAGAGTTTTACCCGATGTACCAATCCCACGAGCCTATTCTTCAAGAAAAAAATATACCGACGATTGGGGGCTAAGGAGTTTTAGCCATAATTCAGAAACCGTTTTAGCCCAAATCGTGCTACCTGCATCGTAGCACGGGTCACCACTACATCAGGATGGCAAGCATGCTGGAGCTAGAAAAGAAGTGACAATGAATGGCAGACAAGAAGAAAGGGGTACGGAAAAGACATACCTGGCAGGTCATAAAACATACCAGGTATCAAGGTTTTGGTAGCGGGATGAAGCAGATCTGGGGAGGCATACCAGACACACCACGCAAACACTCAGGAAAGGCAGACACGGAAATAGGTTCATTCAGAGCACGGAACGGTAGAAGGGGTAGTGGTTGGAATTGGACATGATAACTATCAATACCACTGTCGAGCGTTACGAGCATTACCGTAAGTCAGGAACATCGGCACCCACCAAAACGTTCGACTCAGAGTGTCGAGAAGAAGATCAGCTCGTGGACAGAGGTGAACGTAAATTCATCAGCAAGGGAAGACAGCGGTCCTACCGGGGTACAGAGAAAGTTCACAAGGGAGGAAGTAAATAAGTGCGTAGCTGAATTTGAGAGTTGAAAGGGGGCAGGGGAAGACCAAAGAGTGAGGCGATTTAGGAAGTACGGGGGAGAAAGAAGGCTTGCCATGATGGTCATGTTGTATAACTGGATATGGAAAAACGAATACGCACCTAAGGAGTGGAGAGACGGATTAGTAGTATACTTGTTTTGAGACAGGAGGCAAGGCTGACCCGGGGAATCACAGAGAAACAAAGCTACTAAGTACGTAAATCAAAGTATCGCGTAAGCGTTGGAACCTTACAATGGAAACACTGATGTAAAAAACAAAGCACAAAGTGAAGGGCAAGCAGGGTTTAGGCGACGAGACGTAGCT
The DNA here is from genome assembly GCA_008828725.1 of Saccharina japonica. Taxonomy (NCBI): domain Eukaryota; class Phaeophyceae; order Laminariales; family Laminariaceae; genus Saccharina; species Saccharina japonica. Next base: position 18,814 of record MEHQ01001665.1, on the reverse strand, counting down.
GCGTAAATCATGTGTACATATGTATTAGGGAATACAGTCCAAGTTTGGTAATACGCGGGGCTAATAACGTGTTGTTTAGTTATAAATAGATGTGCAGAAGACACACGCTATCTTAAGCCAGAGATGCACTCAGGTTTTTTGTTTTTCTAAGGATCCTCACTCCAGGGGCTCTATACCAATAGGGAGTCTTAAGCCTGATGCTGGAGGCACACACAAGTGCTACCCGATTGTCAAAACCGCGGGCTAAGTATACGATGAACAATATTGCAACTCACGAAAGAAGGTCCGACGAGCTTGGGTTAAGGAGCCCGCGATGAGTCAAAAAACCATTTCCGCCAAAGTGTGCTACCTGTAAATGGTAGCACGAGTCAGAAGGCCTACCATACCATATGGAGAAATGTATTGTGGAAATAGTTGTGGAAACTGGGGATCGATCACAGGAAACATGTGGAGAATAACGAAACATATGACGGAAGATGCGAGAATTGCTGTGATGCTGGACGGGGCAATATCGGACTATGTTGTCATTTTACAAGGAGTTACAAAGGCGTGTACGCCATTACCATATAAAGTCAAGCTACATATGAATGAACTGATAGTATCAGTCGAAGCAGCAAAGCAGGGAAATACAATCCGGGAAGATACGATGTCGGCATCGACGTTTGCGGATGACTTTGTGGGGATATTAGAAACACTCGGAGGATTGGGAGGATTGCAGAAGCAACTAGAGAAGGCTCTAGAGTGCACTAGGATATTGATTTTGACGGCAAACGTAAACAAGCGCGCAGTAGTTGCACGTAACGAAGATAAGTTGAACCCGGTAACATTCAAATGGAAGTGAGGAGGAGATGAATTACCGATCACAGACCGATATACGTATCATGGTGTAGAGACAAAATATACTGCTATCGGATTGCACTTAGAGCAACATTAACAGAAAAGCGTGAAGCACACGTGCATAAATGTATGAGATCTTTGACGGCATCCCGATTCATGTGAGTTTACCAAATCCATTATAATATACAGGAGAAGGATTGGAAGGGAACGATACTCTCGTTAGACAGCTATTAATCGTAAATATGACATCAGCTGAAAAAGCACTAGGCTGCTCAAATACGACGAGAAACACAGTCTTCAGAGCCTAACTGGGAATGTACCAACATAAACCAAATAGAGACGGAAATCAGTTGAACTGCCAACAGAGTAAGGAATATGCTAAAAAAGAGGTTTCCAGCCATAGATGACTGAGCTGAATGGGAGAAAGAAGCGAAAGGGCGAACTGGAGCAAGGTGATATAGCGTAGTCAAGAAAATCGGGAGGATGTTTGAGAAGACCAAATTAAGATGCTGTCCATATATAGGTTTAGACCAAAGGTTATGATACCACTTTGTGGCTCGTTCATAATCTTATCAGCAACATAGTGCCAAAGAAAATGGGTGTACCCCTCGTATGGAGCATAAAGTTGGCCACTATGTTCCCCAACATTGAAAAATCCAACAAAAAGAGGTGTCTCGCCATCATCTGACCTCTGAGATGATGCCAGGCACAATACGCCATTATCTTGGTTGGCTCTTTTATTGTTCCGCAAATATATACGATAATACATACCTTGCACTATATACGAGAACGATACGTATAATATGTACGTATGACGTACAACGGGTACGTATACGAAAACGATACGTACGATATTTTGAATACATACGAGTACTATGTTGTTTTGGCCATAGGCACTGCTGCTGCACAGACTTTATCTTTGGTTGGCGAAATATAAGTCGGGAAGAAAAAAGAGCCACAAAGTGGTACTATAACGTTTGCTTATTAGGGGATACAGCATTTAAGTCAAAATTAGGACAGAGAGAAGGGGAAGGCTAGCGCTAAGAAACACGGCGAACTATGAACCCCAAATAGATATATACGGGTGGTTAAGAGCAGGGATATTATGGAAAATATAAGTTGCCCGGTTTAATGGACTTAGCGACAACGCTGAAGCTGCAACTCGTGTAGGGGACCTGAACCAGCCAGTAAGAGGAAATAGTTACACCAGTATGCGGGAACAGGAAAAAGTAGAGGCACAGATGTGCGTTTGTGGCAAAGTAATAAAGCGTAAATCTCACATAGTGGGAGGATGTGAACTGTACCAGGAGGAACAGGACGTGTTAGAGGGCATGAGGAAAATTGACGAACATGTGACATGGAGAAGTTTGGTACACTAGATAATAAGAGAGGAAGCAATGACTGTCCTTGGAGATAAATGGTGGCAACGGGCGGCGAAACGGGAAATGGATACTATTCTAAAAATAAATGTATGTCATATATGGAAACCACGCAGTGCGCGGGTCAATATTGGGTGTGTTTCTACTAGGAGTATGAACAGCGCTCGGTCTCGAAAGGGTTGTGTGGTCAACGGTCAAATTTCTCAGGCACGCAACTAGTGAGCACCCCCGCCCCTCCCCCGCCAGGGGCAGGGGCAGGGAGGGTATCGAATAATCTGGCCGATATATCAACTAATTCTAGCATGGAGAACCGTGGGCAAGACGAGGCGAAACGGTAGCTGGTGCCGTTTGGCCAATGTCCAGTTTGGCTCCTTCTTAAAGATATTTCGTATGGTGTCAAGTAAACGAGGCTTGGCTTTAAAACCCCCCACGAAAATTGGTGAATTAAACACAAGCTGCGGCCCACAACATCAGAAACAGCACGACACCCAAAAGCAATGATCGACAACCACACGAGAAACACAATCCTGGGCCGAGGAAGAAAAATATAACAGAGGGAATTTAAGTTTGAGGGCCCCGGTAGATTTGAAACCGCAAATGGGAAATGATAGTAGTTCGTGATAGCTAACAAATAAGGAACCTGTATATGATAGTAGCAGCTCGCGAGGAACAACAATCATCACAGTGATCCTCGAAACGCGCCCACGTAGCGAATCAACTGGCCTAACTGCTGTTGGGTGCCTCTTCCCCGCTTCCCCTCTTCAGGTCCCTAGAAAAAAACTTTCTGACAACGCTCCCCGCAGGCGTTTTCGACGTCTTGAGTTCGGATTCAACGCTGAACAAACTGTGAGTGCATCTGCTACCTAACCTTCTTCGAGGCTGATCACGGCGGCACCTCGAACGTTGGTGGGCGGAATGTGACTCCGAATCTTCGCACCGCTCCTTAACCATAGTATGACCGTCTGTGGGTCTGCTATAATGCGGAGGGTCCAGTAGATATGTACCTTTTCAAAGACGAGTATGGTTGGTCCGCGTACGTCTGGATGCCCAATCATGGATAGACAGGCGCATTAGCCGTTGGCGAAATTAACCTGCAGTATATTAACATCATGCCAGTCACCTACCTCCGCACGAGTCAGCTGAATGTCCCTCCATTTCGCCTTGTCTGCGAACCATCGTCTGCGTTTTTAGGGACCTGGCGTATAACTCGGGTCTGCAATGCGTTCCCACCAAGTAAGTAGTACCGGGTGTACGTTACGAGGTTCACCGTGATATTGTTCGTAGGCATGAGTGAATGATTTGTCTGCGGCCCATTCGTTTGGCCGAGGCTGGGAACCATCATACAGACCGATTTACCTCAGATATGCTAGCAAACCACGAAGATTTCCCGCTCGCTCGGCGTTCCCCTTTTCGCCGGATAAACATTGGTGAGAAAGCAAATAGAGAGTTAAACCGTTTCAGTTTTGAACGGTTTACGCAGGGTATCCGACGCCATGAATGCCAGAGTCCTGGCGCGGATTCAGACTGTAGTTTTTGTCGGGACCAAAGCTGGGGTCGCGGTGTCATGGTTACCGCCTTTCAGTTTAGCGGCTAACGAGACCCCTCGCACGTCTTGCTACCGTATTAACTTACGAATGTCAACAATGTTTTGAGTGTGTGGATCTCTAGATATACACCGCCAATGGTTTGTTTCGTTGCACTCCGCCAACAAAGTTAGCGAACATTCGCTTTTAAGTGACATACAGAGCGTCTTTGGTAGGGGGCCTCAACTCCCGCGGTGACAATGTGGATATATCTCTCCCTTAGCATCTGTTCTCTGTTGTGGCCGGCCGTGTGCATCCAAGCCCGCGCGCAGGGACGGCTAAGACAAGAAGTCTAGTTAGATTCCATCCACCGCCAGGGGTATCAGGGTCCGGGGGTGGGCGAGACAATAACTACAATTTAGACGATCCGGCGTGACACTAGTAACCCCCCCCCCCCTCTCGTCCATGCGTTCCGATACGTGCAACAGCTCGGCTGGAAGTCTGTCAGCTCCTTCTACTGCTGGCACGGAGTGCGGTAAGTACCTGAGGGGTTCAGAGGAGCGTGTCGACCTCGTATCATATACCCAGTACACCCCTACTTGGTGTCGACAAGGTTTCGCGCCGGGAAATCGATGGCATGCCCACTTAAGAACGAACATGTGCGACACTGCTGGCGTTGTGTCATGGAGGCCCGGCACGGTAGCGGAATCCATACCCTACGAGCGTGTGAATGTTCACGCGATTCGATAGGTAACAAATAACGTGACGTAACACGGTTTGGCCAAAGTCATCTTCGGTTTGACTGTACTGTCGCCGAATGCGAAGGTCTAATGACGGGGAAAACCCCGCCTACGTAACTTCAAACCATTATCCGTGTGCATGACCCCTGTTCCATTATAATTCCTGCCAAACGTGTATACTGCCGAACAGGATGCACCCCAGAGAGTGCCGTTTCGTGCGATACTGGTGAACAATGTGCTGCTGGCGCCGTCGGCTACACCTGCGTTGTTGTTGTCGGTAAGATATACGTTTCGGAACCATTAAGGGAACACACCGCTACTGTCGCCGACGAATACCACCCCCGGTACACTGCAGGATGAGTTCCACCAACGGTCGTCGGGTGTGATGAGACGGTCAAAAGCATCTGGTAGGCCCCGTTTGTAGTAGAGGCCTCGACGCAAGGTACGTCACTAAACGTGAACCTTGTGCAACCAAACAAGGACCATGTACCTCTGGCGAACGTACAATAAGACCGGTTGGGCGCCAACCTATGCCTGACGTGCCGTACAACTGCCGGATCAGGTATAGTACGTACGTACGAATTATATGTACGGAGTGCTCCAACAACGAGTTTAGGGGGTTTAGTGTGTACGATTCCTCCTCCGCCGTCTTCGATCAAGCTTTAATCATACGTTTCGCTGCTTGTGTTTTGGCTCGTGCGAAGTATGCTTTACACTCAACGAAGGTTGCCCGGGGAATTTAGATATTGCACGTATTGACGACACTCGCCTACTGTCATTGCTTGGGTTGCAAGGAAAGCACGTACGCCTCAATCGTGCCTGTGACCCAGTCTCCAACTGTATGTTTATGCCCTGTAAGTGGACACGTTGACGCCCCTGTATGCGGGCGAGGAAAAGCCTTAGTACGTTGTGGTGTAGAAGTGACGAAACGCATTTTGGACTGTGGAAACCCACCCCAGACACAGGAAGCGAGGCAACACATATTCACTGCTAAAGGTACAAAGTACCTGCAAGAAATACGAAGGGATTTTACCTTCCTTGATCAAATGGTGTGCTTGTTCTGGCCGGGGCCTGAATAGGCGCGATCACGATGAAAGGACACATGTGGTATACATATATCCCATCCCGCAGACATGAAGTTAACGCAGCACACCATTAATTGTAAACTGGAGGTAACATCCCGAGGCATATGGCATATCCCAGGGACGAGCTCGCATGTGACCTCTATGTATTGGCATATCGTTACGCAACACACCCGTTCATCGAGTAATCTCAACACCCAGTGCTCACTTTTGTCAGGCCGCGTGACACCTGTCCCGTGCTACTCCTGCTCGCTCCGTCACTCCCATCCATGTTTTGATCGCAACACCTGCACTGTTGACGTTTTAGCTTATTGGGTTTAGACTACTACAAGTATATACAGTGTTGCAGGTATCCACAGCAAACCACCACTGGACAACTACGGCATGTTACTCATTAACCTTGCCCACTACCCTCTCGTATTTCCGGCTGCCGTCTCGACTGTGTATACGACGGGTATTTCATCAAATGCCGCTCGTTGACTCCGCACAGCGTGTACGCAAGACAGTGACTGCGACACCAACAGCGGAGAAGTATGCTGCCCGGACACAAACTTCTGCGAAGACCCCGACACCATCGACGCTGGTGCTTGCGGTGAGACGACTGAAACGAATATATTATCAATATGTGTTCAGTTACCAGGAAGACGTGCTGTAGACACTCCATCGTTTTACGGTTGACGTTTGTTTTTGTTTGTAGCGTAAAGAAGAACCGATACGCGTGGTAGGGGCAAGGTTTTGCGAAACTGGTGGGAATAGTGACTCCTGCGCGACTTTTTCCTCGAACATCGCGAACCGATACCCAACGGACGCCAAAACCACGGTACGAACTTGAACGGTTTGGGAATATTGGTCGATAAGAAGTGTAAGGGTGAGCATGCGCTCAATTAGAACATCATATAAATCCCCGGATTCCAGATTCTCTAACAACCTCACGCCTCTCTCCCGTCAAGGTGACCCGCACATGACTGGCTTCCGCGGCCAGAGGTTCGACTTTACGGGCAAAGACGGTGGGTGGTACGCCGTCGTGTCGGACCTTCCGTACATGCACCTCAACATGTGCGTCACCTCTCCTGTGCCTTCCGTACCCGAGATCACTTACATCACCGGAATCTCCATGATCACTACGGACGCCCACGGCCTCGACCACACGATCGTCATCTCCGTTGCCGACCCGCACAACCTGGAGAGCTCCTGCGCAGTCGGAACGTCGCCCTGCCTTGCCGACGGGGCACTGCACGTGGTTGTCAACGGGGAAGAGGTCCTCATGTCTCCCGGCGTGATCAAGGTGGCCCCAGATGTTGAGATCGCCGCTGTCAACCTACCCGGGGCGTGCCGTAGCTTTGGGTTCGAGAGATACTGGCAGCGGAAGAAGCTTGAGCGTCTTTCTCGGTCCAGTCGAAGGCTAAGTTCGACCACGACTATGCAGGACATGTCCGACTGGATTATGTCGGACCCTACAGCAACCAACATAGCGGAATGTGAAGAGTACGTGACTAGCGCTACAGCTGTTGGTGAGGTCGGCCTGTTCGCCCATCAAAGCGAGCATGTCTCGTTCCAAATCATGACGCCGGCAGCCAAAATTCGCTTGAGCCACGGCAAGCTGCATCAGCTTCCCATGCGCGATCCATCCGACCAGTTCGACCTCCCAGACCACCTGGCCTGGCAAATGAACATGGCCATCGACCACTCCAACATGGGAGCTGACGCCACGGGCATCCTTGGCGAGACACTAGTGCCTACTGTCGACGACAACGGTGCCCCCATTATGAAGGGAATGGACGCTATTCGCGGAAAGCAGGAAGACTGTGAGTGCATACGGGGAATGAACCATGATAATAGTACAGGTCCAATCAAGTGAACACGTGTGCTGGATCATGCACATTGAACGGCTCACCTCCCGGCAACACGCGTCGATTGAAAGTTGTTAGGCATTGCGCGGGAAACATCGATATTACCAGGTATTTGGTATGCATTGGCGACGTTTATCGTGCATTTTGCTGTTTACAACGTAACTATATAGCGATTGCTTCGAATATACAAAGTACAGTACAGTACACTTGGATGCTTGCTTTCCGTGGCATTACGAACAAAAGTACTGTTTGAGGCTGGTCACCTTCCTTTGCTAGGTTGTCCTTGCTGAGCTATCTCCCCATCTCGAGGGGGTGCGGATCCCTCGTACCACTCACTGCAACCGGTGGCAACGAACCTCTGGTAGAGGTGTGTGTGCTTTTGTGCCCTGTGATAGCCTCCGGAATGTTTATACTGTTTACATCACCGGACATCCATTTTCGTTTAGATATGCGGTGACGAGGTGGGCTCTGCGTTTTCGTCTCTTCACTCTATTCGTTCAGTGGAGTAAGTCATAAAATGTGTTCGCATCACATCGTTTCCTTGTCAAACCTACGACCTCCTAATTGGGTCATCTCGGACCTAGTTGTTCCTGCACTATTTATGTGCACAAACTACAACCGAAAACACGCCCTACTGCACTGCTACTCACGCACGACTCTGTCTTCGACGGAGGTCAAGTAATGTACTCCACGTTCATAATGGGGAGATCGCGTTTCCGCTGTGTGTTTCCCACAATGAGTTGAACTGGTCATTCAGGCCCTCTTCAGCACATCCGACGGACAGGACAAACAACAGCAAACGCGGTCCATCTTTCCATAATTTTGCATGCTATATCATGCATGGCACCCCACCGGTCGTTTTGGGCACGCACCTCTAGCATCAATACGGCAGGAAACCCCCTAAAAAGGTTTTTCTTCAAACTACATGTTTTTTGTTCCGTGAACATTATTGCCCCCCCCCCCCCCGTTGTTCGCTAACAGACCGCGTCAAGGGCCCCCTGGGCGTCACCTTTTCCCAGAGGAAGCACCACGAGTAGACCATCTAAACGTATGCTTCGACTTCACCAGGTACAAAATACTGGTGCCATATCGCGGACCCTTCGACAAGTTATCGATCGGCTTGGTCTGTGGGCATCGTCATACATTGGTTCTCCTCTCTCGCTCAAAACGGAGAGAAGTCGATGTACGAAGCGTCGCAGAAAAAATGGCGTTGCTACCGTAGGCCGGGTATGTGGGCATCGTCATACATTGGTTCTCCTCTCTCGCTCAAAACGGAGACAAGTCGATGTACGAAGCGTCGCCGCAGTAATGGCGAGTCTACCGTAGGCCGGGTATGTTTGGGGAGGGGGGGGGGAGTTTCGGCCTATAGGGGATTCTGATCGAGGAACCTATCCCTTCATTGTGTATGAGTAGCCTCACGTCGCTTCTACAATGATACATTCATATATATATTGTCGCTTTCCCCATGGGATGATCGATCGGGTTGAAAGGTACACTATTTTTCATAGCGTGTTGTTTTGTGTGAGGTATAGAGACCCTCGATCGAGAAGGCTGAGAAAACGGGTGGGAACGGCATCGGCATGAACACATGGACGTCGAAGTTTTATCTCCTCCGTCTTGTCTGTACCGCAACGACGTTCTCCGTGGTCGATAATACATATATCAGAGGAGGTGCCCGGGCAAGTACAATCGATGGAGTTGGGCATGAGTTGATATATATGCTGTACTACAGTAAGTACTCTATGCTCCAAGATGGGCTTCGTATATTTCGGGTTTGTATCGTGGGGGAAGGACGTGGGGTGCAATGGGGTGCCGTATGCCATGACGGGGATGGAACGCAAGGAGGGCAGTGAAGTACAGGACCGACCAGAGCAAAAATCCGGAGTAGCCTACTAGGGTAGACAGCTTTGTATGATGATTGACAGCCAACCCCCTGAGACCATAGCGATCGTCCCGTCTAGGGGCTCGCCCTCTTATCTTACTAACAACGGTCCGTGGGAGTTGCGGTAGTAAGGACGTTTCTGGTTTGTTAACTGCGATAGGAGGGTTTTGACAATGTCACAGCAGGTTTGCGCTGGACGTGCCACGACGAAGGTTAATGTTTCTCGCGGCATAGGTATTATTATGGTGGTTGACGCGGAGCTTGAGGAGTTCCACAAAGACGGGAAGACGGGCCACACGCTGATGAGCTGTTTCGGTCGTCGGTTAGATAAGGTGATTGTCCTGGCGAATCATATTTTGTCGGACGAGCTCCGCCGACGAGGTTCAAGGGTTATCGGGGTATTCTGCAGGGTCAAATACTTTGCAGTGGCAGGCTGTCTTGCACAGCTTGATGCATATTTAGTTCTTGAGCAGTTATGGTATACATTATTGCGGAATCTGCAAGCAAGGCTATTGAACGGAGGTCTATCTACGGTGAAATTGTGATGCGCGATAGACCCTGTCCTTCGTTTTCCTCGTGGAGGTAACAAGGCGCTACCTCTTCCATGGTCGTCGGTACTCCCGAGACGTTGTTCGAGTGCTGTATGTGGAGTTTATCAATATTGGTCGCGAATTCGTTTCTATCGCGGTAAACGAGGACGTGAAGGGAGCGACACGTTTGTGACACAACCCTGTTACTTAACGTAATTGCACGCACACTAAATCCGTCATCACCGCCCTCGCGAGCGTGTTGCTAACGGGGGTATTGAGGCTGTATAGTTATCGTTGCCAGAGCATACTGTCAATTTATTGCGGAAACCGTTGCGCACAGAGGCCTCTCGTATCCACGGGAACGTTGAGACGAAGTTGATCAATCTCTTTATTTCGCCCCCCCCCACCACCGTTTCTTTCAGGCTACAGTGGGGGGGCCTATATAAGGCGGTATAGTGTACCGAGGTTTTTGACCGCCCTATCTCGAAAAACCGCCCTATTGGAGATAGGGCGGTTGACCGCCCTATTGGGCTTTTGGTGATATCCCAATAAGGCGGTAACCGCCATATTGAGTGCATACATCCTTTTAAGGTACAGCTCAGAGTGCCTCTGACCCAGAAGATGACCCAGAGGGCCTCACGAAGAGGGATATCATACGTGTGCTCGGAGAAGGAAGGTACAGCGTTGCAGCAGTACCAGTGCTGAACCCAGTAAATATGTGTGGTGTCAAATACACACCAAAGCACAGCAGAGCAGACGGGTGCACACGCATTTTTCATGTTGAGAAGTATAAAATTAATTGAGCTGCGGGCGACAGAGCCCGCCGAAGACACACTCCACCCAGAGAAGATATATACTGCCGTACTGTTGTACGGAGAGGACTCTTTGCTTTGCTACACATTCACAACAGAGCTCCAACCTATTATACGGCACCGTACTGCTGCCTGACTACTGTACTGCACTACAGTCCTCCGCTGTGCCCCCCCCCTTGGCCTTGTTGAGGCTCACAAAATTGCCTCATGTCTGCCTGCTGCACTGGCTTAGAGGCATGCGCTTTGATGAACGACATCCTGGCCTTCTGCAGATAGAAGGAGGCATTGCCATTGCCGCACGCCTCCGCTGCGCTCTCCAGAGAAACGAAGTGCGACGAAAGTTCCACGTAGGACGGGGGGGCACCGCCCCCGTGCGCCGTCGTATCCTTATCGCTGTCTTCGATCTCTTCAGCATTCACCTCGTTGACGTGAGTGCCTTTCAACGCTTCCGTCATCTCGTCTACCGCATCGAGTTGCATAGCCTCTATGACATCCTTCTGGTCCTCCACTGTAGTGTAGAAAGCACCCCCGCTGGACTAAGAAATCCAGCCTGGACCAGATTTTCTGTTCCTTATTAGGTGCATCTCGCCCAAACGCAGCACCAGGGCGATGTTTTATACTAATGTGGAGGCGAAAATGGACCGTGGAAAGGGCGGTAGCCTCCCTGAATAAGGCGGTAGCTGCCCTGAATGGGGTAGTTACCGCCTTATATAGGGTCGGTTGCTATATAGGGCGGTTGCCGCCCTATTCGCATCTTCTGTCGTGTCAAGCCGATTTTGACCGCCTTATCTCGAACGACCGCCTTATTCAGACCGCCTTATATAGGCCCCCCTACTGTATATACGAAATTGTTTGCACTTAAGAGAAGTAGTGCAGGAATTGGATAATGTGTTTGGAGGTACCATACCCATGCATCAAGTAACATTAACATATCAGTAAGGCTTGCCGATGGCGCTGGCCACTCCGGCCGTACACGTTGGCTGTTGAATAAATGCGCACAAGCGTACAGAGGAACTACTCACTTCGACACATGGCGCGCTTGAAATTCAGATGCGGCAGATGTTTTTTGCTTAACACCGCTGGGTGGGGAGTATCCAGCAGGTGGCCTGCTATAACTCGATTTGGCTCACTTTTGGTCAACGACGTGCTGCTGTTATGCGTTCATGTACAGGCACACAACACGAGATCTTTCATTGGGCAGGTCATGCAACAAATATATATTTTATGTTACATTTCGTTTCAAGGTTTTCCCAGCATGTCTATTTTGTTGGATTTATCCCTTCCCGCAGATTAATATTTCGCCGATTCGGAAGATAAAAATTGAAGTTGATACGGAGAGTTACGGTGTTGTGATTGCCGTTTTTCCCTGGCAACCATTGCTTGTGTGGTTTATCTAGTACTGGCATACCAGAGAAATTATGACATTGGGGAGTGCCCTCTGTACATGAAGACGGGATTTCATTTTATTTGTTTGAAAGTTTTCCCAGCGTGTCTGTTTCGTTGGAGTTTTCCCTTCGCAGAGAGTTCATGTCTTCACTATATTTTGTAGATATATATATTGGAATCGACATGGAGAGATTTCGCATTGAGACTGCCGAAGTACCCCGACCACCATGTAGCCTAGAGCCTGGAACTTATCGTTCCACCCGGCAATATGTGAAGGAATGTCCGGGAACTATCGCATATCCTACCGAGTAGGGGGGCTGTTCGGGATACTGGGCCGTGGATTGTGGTCGAGGATGTTTGGGGCCCATGTGGTGTTACAAGGGGTTGCGGCGTTGAGCGACGGGTCCAGCCTAAGCTGGGGGGGTGGTTTTACCGGAGCGGTCTGTGACAAGACGATACAATCAACGTTGAGTCTGAAGGTCCCTGATCCAAGAATACGACATAAATACATAATCTCTACTTCAACGACACGGCAGTAGGGGGCGTCGACAGAAGGGATGCACCACTACATCGATATATCAACATGCACCTACATACCTTTACGTTTGACGCCTCGCAGAGACTCTCCTTCACGTAGCGTACATCCGCGAGAAAAATACAGCCACCGAACGAAACTTTGGGGGCTCAGCTACCTGACCTCCGCAGAAGGGGACTGAAGACCGGGCGCGCGCCGCGTGCGCCGAGCCGTCGCTGTTCAAAGCTGTCCTAAATACAAGGGGCGAAGTGTAAAAACTATCAACGTCTGCGTTTGCATTTACCGGGATATTTAGTAGACCATGGAAATGATAGGAGTAACGTGGAACTGCACCGAAAGGTGATCAGCCTTCTCAGGAACATTTTACTGCTGCGTGCTGTGGCTTGTGTTGCGTTAACGCCCAAGAGCTGGGAGAATGACGATTACAGACAAGGACGAGGAGCTACCAACTGTTGTTGTGCTACAAACGAGACTTTGAGTAAGTCGACTACCCTCGCTCCTCTTCGTGTATTGATTACATCCTCGTAGATCCTATAACGCAAAACGCAGAAATCGCATGGTCGCTTAAGGTGACGGTGGTTCCCTCAGCGAAGACTCCCGGTTTTGTATAGAAGCGGCGTGCTTATTTCGACCGGTCTATTCGCAATTATCTTCTGATTTTTTGGGGAAATTTGGTGTACCGTGAAAATCGAACTATTTTTTAAAAACAACTTGAAAAAAGACCGATGTGATTATGCACCAGTTCCCAGCAGTACGAGTACGTAGCAGCACGACACACACGGTGCCGTCACCCCAGCAATCCTCTTGATCATGGCCGACGGTCAGTCGCAAGCGGCCAAGCGCTCAAAGGCCGAGGGTGGTCCGTCGGCTTCCCTCTCGGGCGGTGCTTCCTCTCCCGCAGCCGGAAGAAGAGTAGGAGACGAGATGCTTCCCGACAGGTTGTGCAAAAAAGCCCCAAGGAAAGCCGAGGGACACATGAAGCATTTTTGAGAAGATGGAAAGCATGGTGTGCCCCTGTCCAGCGACGATGAGAGCCCTGACGGTTGCAGCGGAGCGTGTTGTACGAGCGGTGGTACCCTCTTTGTGCGTGTGTACTGTCCAGGTAGGTACCGCTGCCGAGTGCGTCAAAAGATAAATTGTACGTACGGTTTTGAGGCCTGGTTTGTCTTTGTATTTTGCTCTTTTGGTACTTTCTACGTACGTACGTACACATCCTTCCGGATACTACATCAAAAGTTACATTATTGTTCAGAGTACAAGTTAGTACGTAGTAGTACCAAATATATTGTAACATCATACGAGTACCTGGCTATATATATAGGTATGTATGTACGTACGTACATATGTATAAATATGTACATGTATAGATGATGTGTCTTCGTTTTTTTCTGTATACGACCAGATGTTTATGTATACATATTATACTTCGTACAATACCTCGTACAGCAGCAGGAGTTGTATATATGAGTATGCATATTATCAATAGTATATACCAAGTATAGTACATACCAGGTATACAAGGCTTGCTGGGAAAATCAGGTAGCGGGAGACACGGAAAACTAACGAACATAAAAAAGGCTACTGCGATCAATAATGCACAGACAGACGTGTCTTCTGCTTTTAGGAGTTTTATGAGTGATCAACGCTGAAGATCATGCTGCACATTGTCGGATGGCAAAGATAATAATGATGCACAGACAGGTAAGGTCGTCCAGTGAAGACTAATAATCACCCTCTTGGAAAATGCATACATGAAAAAGCCTTCATAAAAAAAACGATCTCCCCCGCGTAAATATCGAGTGCCCCCCCCCTCCCCCCTCACCCCCCCGATACCCGCACCATTCATAGAACAACGAGCCACACGAACAACGGAACGAAGAGTCGATCACAGACAACAGATGAAAAACTCTTGACACTATAAGTGCTACTGTAGTGTTATACTTGTACGTGAATCTATTTTGTTTTTGGGGTGGGCACTCTACCTAATGTTCATGTATATGTACAGCAGAGCGCTGTATGAAGGGCTCTCCCGGCAGAATCCCGACTGCGCAATATTACTAGGGACCATAGTTAACAGGACCTATGGTAGACACAAAAAAATACATATTTACCTGTTTTTACACACAATATGTGGTCCTATTTACTATGGTCCTCCGGAATAGTTGGATTTTCGGAAAATTACGATGCAAAAGAATGAGTAGATGCCCCCCTGCGGCTGTGTTGCATACACTTGCAGGACCCGCCCCCCATTCCCCACACGAGTGCGACTAGAAACTTGTTAAAGCCCCGCGCAATATATCCTCTCTCGACATCCTTCCCGGTCCCCGCGGCAGGGTGCTTGGCCGCCAGAAGGAGAAGATCAACGGACGCGATAACTTGCCTATGTTCTTGCGCGCACGGTTCGGAACAACCTGCAGTACCAGGCGGCGTAGGGGATTGGGTGTACGGGGGGCGGCAACCTGTTCCTGAGTGAAGCGCATAGCAGCGGCAAATATTGATTAATGGCATGCTTTGCTTTGTGTCGACAAGCAAGCCTGTACAAAAGGCGTTGCTTTAGTGTGGAAACAAAGATTGTCGGAATTCACTTCGTTTGCTATGATCGAACTTGCTTTTTTTACAGGCCGTGGGCAATCTTTCGTCGTCAAGATAGTTTGCCGAATGTGTCGAACCCACTGAGGACCGCAGCGCGAAACATAGTTTTTCGGCCTGTTGTTTTCGGGGTGGACAGGACTATACATACTAATGCCGGTATTAATTTCTCGCTTTTCACGTGTGAAAGCACATTTTTTATGTCGAATTTAATTTTGCAGAATCAACTTTTTTTTCGTCGCACGGTTTGGAATAACGTCTACAATATAGGTTCCGAGATTCGCCTAGACGCCAGCTATATTTCGTCTTCAAGGTAGTTTGCCGAATGTGTCGAACTAACGGATAACAGCAGCGCCGAAAACAGTGGCGCCGAAAACAGTGTAATGGACTGTTTTTTGTCAGGGTGGGCAAGACTATACATACTAAAGCCGGTACTGAAAATATCTGTCCCGCAACGTCTGTACGTACAAACAAGCCGCATGTTCGTGGATTCCTCTAGATGTCAGCTATCTTTCTGCAGCGAGTTGCTTTCACTAATATACTAAACCTAGGGAGAACAGCAGAGCCAAAGATAGTGCATTGGCACCTTTTTTCGGTGTTGTACGAGGCTATGCATACTAAATTCAGTACACTATTTCGGATTTATTGAGCGGAAAAGGTTAATTTTACGTGAAAGCTAGGTTTGCCGTATTGCAATTATCCGACACGCCACGTGAACGACTTCGAACAAACCACATGTCCCTAGATTCGTCTAAATGTTAGCTATCTTACTGCAGCGAGTTTCGTTGCCTAATATACTAAACCTAGGGAGAACAGCAGAGACAAATATAGTGTATTGGCACCTTTTTTCGGTGTTGTACGAGGCTATGCATACTAAATTCAGTACACTATTTCGGATTTATTGAGCGGGAAAGGTCAATTTTACGTGAAAGCTAGGTTTGCCGTATTGCAATTATCCGACACGCAACGTGAACGACTTAGAACAAACTACATATCCCTAGATTCGTCTAAATGTAACCTATCTTCCTGCAGCGAGTTTCGTTGCCCAATATACTAAACGTAGGGAGAACAGCAGAGCCAAAGATAGTGCATTGGCATCTTTTTTCGGTGTTTTACGAGGCTATGCATACTAAATTCAGTACACTATTTAGGATTTCTGGAGCGGAAAAGGTCAATTTTACGTGAAAGCTAGGTTTGCGGTATTGCAATTATGAACCCCGCTGCGTCCCGAATTACGCAAGCTTAGTATGTTCCCGTATTCGTCTAGACGTCAGCTATCTGTCTTCCCCGAGGTCCGTCGCCGAAGCGGTACAACTCACGGAGAAGAACGCCTTCCAAAACACTGCCTTTTGCGTGGGGAGGTCCAACTACCCGAACCTGCGCAAAAAAGCCTCAAACACAATCGAACACCAAAATCAGGACTTCTACTGCTGTGCATCGCATCGCGCCCCAGTTTCGCAGCAGGTGGCCTTGCAGAGCCCTTCGCTGCGATGTTGTTCAAAGTCGCCGGTGAAAGACATGTGTAGAGGCGTTTGCGGGGCGGGACATATACACGAGGCGTCTCGTACCTCCGGCGGGCTGGTAAGGGGCTTATTTTGACCCGAAAAGCAATATTCTGTACCCAAAGAGTGCTTGTACGTGACCGAATGAAGGTTTGTGGGCAGCCGATCAGCTTCCCACATGGCAACGGTGCCTTGAACACCCTAAGCTGTGAGTGGGACTCTAGCTAGGGCGCCCAGCCCCTAATGGTGTCTCTATCGTGCAGGGCCCTAAGCCCCGACCAGGGCCGGTCGGACCCAAAAATGAGAGCCCACCGGTTCTCAACACATAGCGTACCAAAAACAGCCAAATTTCAGCAGGCGCCTTGATTTGGGTAGTTGGTAGTCCCCACACCTTGTGGAGTCGCCATGGTGCCGCAGCCCCACGCCGTGCTGACCGCCCAAATAAGCCACCTAGCGATAGCCATACCTCTGCGTCGATTTATATTCAATATCTGGTACGTGCCAGCCTTTCATTGGGCGGAAAGTTGACAGTCCCGTAAACGAAACCGTCAAAACATATATACATTTTTGGTCGAAAAATTGAAAGCGGGACTCAGGGGATGGTCGACAGCCACCGTGGCCTTAAGGCCCATAGTTACACAGCAACTGTTCAGTTGATTTTCGAAGCTGTTTTTTCCCTTTGATTTGGTTGGCATCTGATTGGTCGAAACGCGAACAAGCAAGCAAGCATTTTCGTGTGAAATTGAATAACACGGAAATCTCCAACCAATATGTTGATGGCTTATTTGCTCTTGTTTTTTATATATTGGAGAGTTAGTCGTACACAACGTGATATGTTCTATGGAGCCGAGAGCAAGCCACACAAACTCGAGCCGATAACACCCGATTTTCCTAATTGAGAATTGCCTTTCCGATGAGAATGGGCTTTTATCTTTTGGCACACAAAACAACTTCAGATATTTTATGGCCGTGGTGACATGTGGAGCGGTGGTATAATGTTGCCGAGCCCTTGCGCCGTATGTCCAGTACAGCAGTACGTCAGTAGCAGTGCCAGACCGAAATATTAGTGGCTGGGCGCCATGGCCAAACAAAACGACTGCTGGGTCCTCTTCCGTATTATTATGTGCTAATCTTCTGTTCTCCTGAGGCCTCCGTAGCGCTTGTGTTACGGCAGGTAGCAATCCTTAGACCCTAAGAAGTACATGCTCATTACGTCTGTCCAAGGCTGCTGACCTGTTCATTGCCGGGGTCCGTGAAGGCCTAGTAGTGCAAAGATGAGTATGTTGTCCCTCGAAATGGGCGGATTGTGGCGAGTGCAGGTATTGGTGATGAGTACGATGCAGACGCTCGGCGAAGGGGGAATAACGATAGCGGACACGACGGGCACAGCAGGGCACACGGGGCGTGGGGCTGGTAGGACGGGTAGCACAGATCACTGTCTTTGGCTTTGTCTTTCGGTCTCTTGGTGGTTCTTAGAAGAACCAGGTGGTTGCCCAGTTCTGTAAGTAGGTTTTCCCCAGGCATACGATGGCGTTCCGGTCTAGGGGATCCATCCTCTCACCTCCATTATGTCGGCAGGGAGCCCCGTACGGCTCGATCCCTGCCCTCACAATGAACCCTATTCATAGCACTGGTCTCGGCAGTCGCTATGCGTCAAAGTATTAACCCTGGCTCCCGTCGCGCTGGTAACAACCCCCCTGTCCGACGCATAACTATCGTCGGCACAAAAAGGGCATTCCGGTCATAGTCCGGCAGCAGCGCGTGTTCCTTTCTCCTCCATCTCTTACTGTCGGCCCGGCGTTGAAACACCTCCCTTGTCCAACGCACAACTATCATCGGCCCAGGGCGGCCTTCTCTGCCGTCAGGTGCGCCTTTCCTCCTCGGCGCCCCGTCGCTGCAACACCATCCCTGTCGCGCGCATATGAGCGTGAGTGCCAAGCGGTCATTCCGGCGATTAACCGATCCTCCGTCTCCGTTCCTCCCCGGCTCTCCATCGCAGCAATTACCTCCCCCCAGCCCAGCGCATGTGGGCGTCGGTGGCAAGCGGGCGCCCAGGCCATTGCCCAGTCACAGCGCGTGCGCCTTCCTCCTCTGTTCCGTGCCGTCGGTCCGATGCTGCAACGCCCCTGCTTCGATGGTGATGACCTTGGTCGGTTGTGAGAAGAGC
>MEHQ01001651.1:36920-47804 GCA_008828725.1 Saccharina japonica | reverse complement strand
CCTCGGCTAGCGCGACTTTCGTCCAGTGTCCACCGAGCGGGCGCGGACCACCCCGGTCCCGAGGGCAACTACGGAGAAGCGCACTGTTCCGACGACAACTGCTCGTCACGACGTGGCCGCGCGGCGGGGGTCGGGGGCGGGATCGGGTGCGGCGGAGCCCGTGGTGGCGGTGGAAACGTGGCGTGAGAAGAGGGTGCGTCAGAGAGAAGCGTTTTTAGCCGGGCTCAGGGCAAGGAGAGCGGCGAAGGAGAGGGCGCAAGCTGTGGCGGGGGCAGCGGTGGCCCCCCTGGCGCCCCCATTGCGCACGGGGAGGTTCGCGTTGGGCACAGCACCCACGAGGTGAGTTCCATTTTATTTTTTGTATATCATAGCCACCTCACGCCGATGTTTGATATAGCCCGAGTCGCGAAGTAAACCGCAGTCTGTGGCTTGTTCCCTCGATACTACAGTAGCACCATATTTTCTCGGCATCATTTTGTGTGCGGCACCATTGCTGGGGGGGTGTTGTAGATCTAGCGGGTTCGTCCAGGTGGTGGTGGTGGTCAGGGGGGTGGATGGATTTCTGAGCTACATCCCTTGCCCTGAAGTGCGCTTGCTGGAAGTGAGGGCCGTAGGATCGGTACTACACGTTACGCTGTCGGACACGACCGCCTTCCAAATATACTAAATAAGCATGGGACTCGCAGCGCTTCTTCTACGACTACTATTCATGTTGATGGTTGTAGGTTCTTGCACGCCACAACTTGAACTTTGTTTAGGAATTTTCCATCGACAATCTCTACACCAAACCGAGCGCTCTTGCCCGATACGTTCTGTGAGCCTCCTCCTACCCGGGTGCCTCAACATTGAATGCCGCACCTTGCCTATGAGTGTGTTCGTGGTCTTGAACATGATCCCTCCAAAGCGACAACACCATGGCCTCTTGGCTTGGGTGGTGCTGGATTGGTGTAACGTCCATCATCGACAGTGGCTTCCGTTCTTGGACTGGAACGATCATCGTTCCGTACCTGAAACGCAGAACGTTGTAAAACGTTCCTCAACAGCAGCACCAACGGATCACAGCATACCGTTTGTTCAAGCCTAACGTCCCCTCTCCCCCGCCTCTCCTACTTTCCGACGCACCCCAAACGCCTCCAAATTCCGGCTGTACAGGGAGGAGCGACAGGCATCGGCATCGCTACGTAACGCACCAGTGGGCGTGATCGGCTGGGTGTCGCCGCACATCTACCTGACGGCGGCAGAGCAGGCGTTGCCGTCAAGGGCGCCGTCGGGGGGGAGAGTAGTGGCGGGAGGGGGAGAGGAGGAGGCGACGCCGGCTGTAGCGGGGGCAGCGGCGGGGAGGGGGGTGACGCCGGCAGTGTTGGGGGCAGCGGCGGACGCAACGGAGACGGTGGCGGCGGCACTGCAAGGGGGAGTGGCGACGGCGGCACTGGGTGTCGAAGAGTCCAAGGGGGAAGCGGCGGGGGGGGTGGAGGCGGCGATGGAGTCCTTGTAAGGAGATAGATGTGGATGGACGGTGTTGCCCAACCGCCGTTGACGGCCAGAGGCTGGAGTCGTGGGGGGAGCACAGAACGTCGTGAACCCTTCCTTAACAGCTGCACCAAGATATCTATAATATTAAATGTTGCTGCTATGTCTGTCTGTAATTGGATAGCGCGATCCAGAGCGGTTCAGCCCCGCCTTGCCCAATGGGCAGGAAGGCTGGGTGCCACAACCAGTAGAACACCAGGTCTTGCGTCTCGCCGAGCCGTCGCCGTCGCTCTGAGTTGCCGACAATCCCGAGGAACCGATCTCCGAGCCGATCCCCAAGGGGTGAGGCATTGCTTCTGGCATTATGACAAGTTCGGAGGAAGAAACAGGCATGTTATTGGTTGATTGGGGCTTGGAGTCAACTTGCTTCTCGCTTATTTCAGCTCAGATCAAGAAACAGGCAGGTGATTGGTCGATTGCAATAGTGCAAGTGCGGCGGAATTACATCGCGACCTGCATCCACCATCACACATAGCACAAACCCGCAGCAGCGCAGAGGCAGCAGCAGCAGCACCAAAAAACAGCTACCAGTACCAGCACAAAACAAAACAACAGAACAGCAGCAGCAGAGCGCCGGGTCTCAAGCCGCGTCGAGGTCTGGCCGTGGCTCAATCCCGTGGCAAAGTTCTAACAGCCATCTAGCCCGCCTTGCTGCTGACATAAAATTTTGAATTACAATATTCTTGCAGCTGTGATTGCTGGCTCTTTCTACATGCAGAAGATTGGTGCTAAATAAAGCCATCGAGGCCCCTCCACACCCGGGGAGGATAGGGTCCCATTCCTTGACCATAAATCCTTCCATATCTCTACAACTCGACCAACCGGGGACAAAAAAAAAATCCTCCGGGTCGACACGGTGCCGCACGGTGTGGAAACCCCACTAACCATCGGCTGGTCACTTATTGTCTGAGGCTCATCATGGAACCAGGGGACGATAGGGTCCCATCCCCGGTTCAGAAATAATTCCATATATGTACAACTCCAACGACCCGGGGGCGATCACGGACATCTCCCGGGTCAATACCGCCCCGCATGGTGTGGAAACCCCACCCCCATCGGCTGATCGACGATTGAAACTCATGGCCCAGGTCGACACCGCCCCGCACGGTGTGGAAACCCCACCCCCATCGGCTGATCACTGATTGGCTGAGCACATGGAGCCAGCGGCATCTGGGGACAATAGGGTCCCATCCCCGGATCAAAAATCCTTCCATACATCTCCAACGACACGAAAACGAACATCCCCCGGGTCAATACCGCCCCGCAATGTGTGGAAACCCCACACCCTCATCGGCTGATCTGATTGGATGAAGCACATGGCCCGGGTCGACACCGCCCCGCACGGTATGGAAACCCCAACCCGATCGGCTGAGAAGCACATGACACTAGAGATGGCTCCCGGATTCGTGGGAACCGGGTACCCGGAAGCGGGTACCCGGAACCGTCGGTACCGGTACCGTCCCGGTTCCATTTTCATTCCCGCGGTACTGGGTATACCGGGTACCCGGGTTCCCGGGTACCCGTTATTAGTTACGCTCCACAGAGCCCCCGATAGACAGCGCACAGCGCACAATGCACAGCATACCCTACCTACCTTCACACAACACGCCATACACACACGAAACCCCTACCAGCTACCAGCGGAATAGAGATGGCTCCGGGATTCGTGGGAACCGGGTACCCGGAGGCGGGTACCCGGAACCGAGAACAGAGGAGGACAATGAGGAAGCGGAGCATTCGAAATTCAAATTTAAACGTGCGTCGGTTTCCCGGTTTCAAATAGTAAAACATGCCTCAGAATTTCTCCATAACACCTACTGTGACCCTCTCCTCTCTCCTCATCTCCTCATCCAGAGGAGCCACGGAGCCACGGAGCCACGGATATATCTGGGGACACCCCCTTCCTGGCTTTGTTCAGATGCCACCCGTGGATACAAGGTGTGTTCAACCCGGCCAGGAGTCTTATCTGGCTCCGCACAGCGATACGAATAACGACGGATTGGAGGCTACCCACGTCTATGTTGTTTGTGTTCGGTACTGCTCTGTACGTACGTGCATACCTGGCAGACGAGGGTACTTACCAAGTACACACCTGGTATTACGGCAGTAGGTCTGCCGTTGTAGCTGAGCTGTCGATGCACAAGGCATCTTCGCTTGTAGTTGTTGCACATGTCGTGTTGGGAGCAAGGATGGCGAGAACGTGACAGCGACAAGGTCACCAACGTCAACAAGAGGACCGGCAGGTATACAGGCCCGTGGGTATATAGGTCCAACACTAGAGATGGCTCCCGGATTCGTGGGAACCGGGTACCCGGAGGCGGGTACCCGGAACCGTCGGTACCGGTACCGTCCCGGTTCCATTTTCATTACCCGCGGTACTGGGTATACCGGGTACCCGGGTTCCCGGGTACCCGGGTACCCGTTATTAGTTACGCTCCACAGAGCCCCCGATAGACAGCGCACAGCGCACAATGCACAGCATACCCTACCTACCTTCACACAACACA
This sequence comes from Saccharina japonica, assembly GCA_008828725.1. Classification (NCBI taxonomy): domain Eukaryota; class Phaeophyceae; order Laminariales; family Laminariaceae; genus Saccharina; species Saccharina japonica. Next base: position 43,767 of record MEHQ01001651.1, on the reverse strand, counting down.
GCAGAGCGCCGGGTCTCAAGCCGCGTCGAGGTCTGGCCGTGGCTCAATCCCGTGGCAAAGTTCTAACAGCCATCTAGCCCGCCTTGCTGCTGAAATAAAATTTTGAATTACAATATTCTTGCAGCTGTGATTGCTGGCTCTTTCTACATGTAGAAGATTGGTGCTGAATCGAGCCATCGAGGCCCCTCCACACCCGGGGAGGATAGGGTCCCATTCCTTGATCATAAATCCTTCCATATCTCTACAACTCGACCAACCGGGGACAAAACGGCGATCCTCCGGGTCGACACGGCGCCGCACGGTGTGGAAACCCCACTAACCATCGGCTGGTCACTGATTGTCTTAGGCTCATCATGGAACCAGGGGACGAAAGGGTCCCACCCCCGGTTCAGAAATAATTCCATATATGTACAACTCCAACAACCCGGGGGCGATCACGGACATCCCCCGGGTCAATACCGCCCCGCATGGTGTGGAAACCCCACCCCCATCGGCTGATCGACGATTGAAGCTCATGGCCCAGGTCGACACCGCCCCGCACGGTGTGGAAACGCCACCCCCATCGGCTGATCACTTAATGGCTGAGCACATGGAGCCAGCGGCATCTGGGGACAATAGGGTCCCATCCCTGGATAAAAAATCCTTCCATACATCTCCAACGACACGAAAACGAACACCCCCCGGGTCAATACCGCCCCGCAATGTGTGGAAACCCCACACCCTCATCGGCTGATCTGATTGGATGAAGCACATGGCCCGGGTCGACACCGCCCCGCACGGTATGGAAAAACCCCAACCCGATCGGCTGAGAAGCACATGAAACCAGCGGCACCCGGGGACAATAGGGTCTCATCCCCGGATCAAAAATCCTTCCATACATGTACAACTCCAACAACACGGGGACGAAAAGAAACACCACCCGGGTCGAGACCGCCCCGCAAAGTGTGGAAACGCCAACCCCACTGGCTGATTCATTACTGGCTGTCGTCTGGGGCTCACAGAGCCAGCGCGCTGCGATAATTGCCCCCGGAGACAACGTCGGGATCCCGCCGCACCCGGGGATGATCAGGTCCTACCCTGATCAGAAATCCTTCCATAAATCAACAAATCCAACAACCCGGGGGAATGAAAAGGTGTGGAAATCCTTCCCCCATCGGTTGATTACTGATTTAGCTGAGGCTCATGAACCCAGCGCGCGGCGAGAGTTGCCCCTCCGGAAAACGTCGAGGTCCCGCCGCACCCAGGGATGATATGGTCCTATCCCCGGATCATAAATCCTTCCATACATCTACAACTCCAACAACCGGGGGAGGGGAAAAAGACCCCCCCCCCCCCCCGATCGATACCGCCCAGCAAGGTGTGGAAACCCCAACCCCACTCTGTCTGATTCATGGTTGGCTGGGCCTCATAGAGCCAACGCGCGGCGTGAATTTCCCCCCGGGACAACGTCGGGGTCCCGCCGCATCTGGAAGCGGTAAGGTCCCATCCCCTGATCAAAACTCCTTACATAAATCTACAACTCCAACAACTCAGGGACAAAAACGAGGTCAATCCGAGTCGATACCTCCCCGCAAGGTGTGGAAACCCTTCCCCCGTCCACTGATTGCTGATTTAGCTGGGGCTCATGGAGCCAGCGTGCGGCGAGAATTTCCCCTCGGGACAACGTCGAGGTCCCGCCACACCCGGGGACGTGGGAGGAGCGCAGACCGTCGTGAGAAATATCCCTAAACAGAAGCATCAACGAATCACTAAAAATCTCGTAAACAAGCCTGACCCTCCTGCCCCCCCTTTCCTCATTCCCGACGCGCCCAACGTTTCCGACCTCCGGCCGTACAGGGCATAATAAGAGGGCTTCGATGCGCCACCCGGATAGCACGGTTGGGTTGTCCCCAACACCTCCCTCTGATGGTTGTTGACTAAAGTTTTGGGAGAAGGCGTTATGGAGCGTAGACGATTTTCAAGATAACGAGACCGGGCTACGTAGCAGGTGGCTCTGCGAAGTCGTTGGGTGGGTGTTCGTCCTACCTGGTTGTATTCCGTGTGTGTCTACTGCGTTGGCCCCGGCTAGAGATCAATGGCCGAGGACACGACGGTGATGGTCCGGGGGGACATAGCATTATTAATCTAGGCGTTTTCTGTCAGCGAGATCGGGTTGGAATGGGTGCCACTTCTCGAGGCCGATGTCAGCAGGAGGGAGAGAGAAGACGAAGGGCGAAGATGAAAAAAAGAGGATGAAAAAACATAACAGGAAAAAAAAAGAATAGAAAGTCCATCTACAGGCGACTACGAGTGTACTCTTTGTGTGAACGTGTATTACGGGCGATAGTGTATTGTAATCAGGACCAACTATGCTACTAATTGTAGGTGGAAAAAACACTGTATTATACAGAAGAGGTTTTGGTCTTTGTGATGGGTCCTGAGTTCTTAAGGGGCCCCTTCGATCATGATGAAACACGAGTCTTCCATCGTTGAAAAATATATATTTTTCGTTATTTTTACAGCAGCAATACTATTTCTGGTGTAATAACACCATATCAGTACTCCTGACGGAAAACGGCATAGCTCCAGTTCTAATGCTCACTATTTCGCCCAGAGAGTAGTTGCAAAGAGCCTAGACCATGGTAAACATTTGTGTCTTGGGACCCATATCGATCAGACGCCTTGGTCGTCACGAAAAGGGCCTCTAAAGATGCACTTTTCGTTTGCAAAGAGCCTGGACCATCGTCAACATTTGTGTCTCGGGAGGCATATCGATCAGACGCCTTGGTCGTCACGAAAAGTGCCTCTAAAGAGGCACTTTTCCTTCTCGTCAACATTTGTGTCTCGGGAGGCATATCGATCAGACGCCTTGGTCGTCACGAAAAGTGCCTCTAAAGATGCACTAATCCTTAAGGAAAAGTGCCTCTTTAGAGGCACTTTTCGTGACGACCAAGGCGTCTGATCGATATGCCTCCCGAGACACAAATGTTGACCATGGGCTAGGATTTTTGCAACTACTCATTGGGAAACATTATGAGCATTAGAACTGGAGCTATGCCGTTTTCCGTAAGGAGTACTGATATGGTGTTATTATACCAGAAATAGCATTGCTGCTGTAAAAAAAACGAAAAATATAAGACTCGTCTTTCATCATGACCGAAGGGGCCCCTTAAGGTCTCCCGTAACAGTTGGTACACCAACGTGACTAAGGGACGTATATATACTCGTCGTGCGGAGGGGCCTTTTTTTTCTGAGAGAGGAATTAAGTTTTCAGATAACCAACCCCCCCTTTTAGCGGATTTCTTGCCCTTCTTTCTTGCCCTTCAACATGCTACACGGCAGTGGGGGAGAGGGGTGCCATTTGGCGCAGACCACGCAATCGCTGTGTCAGCCATATGACGTGCCCCGCTCGGAAAAAATTGTATGCGCCACCCGTGGGAGCTTTTCCAGCGAGCGCCACTGTTGTAAGACTGGGTGAGACACAGAGTATCTCCTTGCAGGTTTTGTCTACGTATCAAGCATCCTTTTGGTGTTACGCACTTTCACGGATAACCAAGCGTATACACGAGAAGCAGCTTTTATTATTTCCCAGAGCCAGATGGCATCTGGCTCGCTCGCTCGGTGGGCTTCACAGTCAAGTATGGCCCTCTCGATCTTATAAATCCCGAATATGAATGCCATCCAACTTAAATGAAAACCGACCAAATATCTGTTAATAATGAGGTAATTACCGGCCTTCCAAGCCCATTGCCATTACACCACCATATACGGGTGCGGTCATTTACCGACGGAATTGTATCCAAGCACTTATCACTGGCACACAAAGATGTCAGGAGACGGCACTTTCACCCCTTCCTTGACTGACGGCAATGTGTCTTTTTTTATCCTTGACTGACACTAAACTACTGGGCTTTAGTGTGGAACACTCGGATCCACACCCTTGACCGATGCCCGTTTTTCCTTGACTGACCGTCTCCTGACATCTTTACTGGCACAGGGTTCAGGTTCGGGTCGCCCTGGTACCAGGTATATGTTATGGTACCGCTGATAGGATGTGGAAACGTTTGGTAAATACGTAAATACCTGTGGTATCAGGTATTTGGATCGTATTGGTATTACTTGGAAGGCGTATCTCAGATGGGAACCAGGGCGGTTCCCAGATGCCCTTCCCCTTTTGTCTCAGTCGTTCATCACGCAAACGGAATATACCTGCTCTTCTTCTGTCTCTACGCAAACAACACACGTGAGTACCAACGAGTACCTGTTCCATAGGCTGACCTGGCTAGGGATACCCTGTCCTCTTATACCTAGTATATATATATGTATAGGCGCATGCTAGCTAAAGGTAGAGGTACAGCACCACGATTTTTCTGGGGGTGGCCACTTGAGAATCTCTATACTAATAGTAAGTAAAAAACTGTTTTTTTTAAGAGAAAAATAGAAAGTGCCACCCCCGATGATGAACAAAATGCCATGGGCCTGAACCATAAAAAATGAAAAATATTGCAACAACACGAGACCGAAAGTTTGACGATTTTGGGTTATAACCCCTTAAGAACTGGTCCCACGAATTTGGGGACAAACTACTTGGAATTAGTGTGGGACATTTTTTTCAGTTCTGGATGGGTTAAGGGGCCCGATCATTCAGAAATAAATTCACCCAAAAAAAGCTATACGAAGTATAGCTCTATCGTAGCTATACGGCGGCGTGTGTCGTGTGGATGGTTGCAAGTTTGCCGTCGGTTGTGGTGGCGCGCGATGTCAAAAAGCTCCCACCGGTGGTGGCGCATATTAGAAAAAAAAAATTGGTGCCCCCCGGCTGGCTTGTTGCATTTTTTTTTCGAGAAGTCACGCCTCGCCGGTGACGCGTGCAACGATATAATATATCGGTATATTATATACCCTGGTACCGTTTTTTTGGCTGGAACATTTTCGTACTTAAATGACGGGGCTCCTTATAACCCGAAACCGTCGAGAGTTTATTTTTGTGTTTCAATGTTTTTTTTTTTTCATTTTTTTTGTACTTCCTAGGGCAATAAGGGATTTCACTCGTCGGGCAACACTTTTCTTCTTCCTCCATGATCAGTTTTTGGGTGGAGGTATACGAGAGCCTCCTTAACGGACCACTCTCAGAAAAAACATCGTTGCATCTCTATATTCCGTCCACGAGCACACATTTGGTGAAATAAGTGTGAGAAAAATGGCCTATAAACCAGATGGCTTCAATGCATCGTCTCTCTCCTGTCAAAACTCCTGTACGTATATAGCTCTCAAGTCATTGCCAAAATGAATTAATCAACAATATTAGCTCAAGTCACTGATACAGTTTTTTGGCGTCAACATTTGGGCCTCAAAGTCCAATAGTTTTGTTTTTGTTTGTGTTTTTGTTTTTTTTTGTGGAGGGAGAACCAAAGAGTACTCGAACGAAAAACTGCGACTGGGCCCTCCAGATATTGCCCGCTTTAGGCTCCTCTTGCCGGTACGTATACTATGAACAGCAGGCGAGAGCAGCGACCTACCGAGAGGCAATAAAAAAACCCACGCCGATGATTTTGAAAAAAGAAAAAGAAAAAAACGTCTCATGTGACTTTGCGCGAACGCATCGAGTTATCTCCTGGCCGCCGACTGTTCTGTCCGCATAATTAATTGATCCCTCATTAACTTCTCTTCTATAAACCAACGGGTGAAACAGATAAAACTTCGAGGGGAAGTGGTGCTCTCCTTCTACAATCTGATCAAGGGTGGGGGTGAGTGGGGTTGGGGTAGGGTTGGGGGGCGGGGGGGGGGGGGGGGGGAACAGGAGGGGATATTTGTTTCCCGCAAAAAAACGACCACGCTCCCCCCCCCTCCCAAACAGCTGGGACCACCAACAGTAACCGCGGCGCGTGTCCCTCTCACGAGGGTATCACGTACACCTCACGCTCGCGGCTCACGCAACCGCCGGTGTCGTACTCCTACGTCTGTTTTTCTTAGCAGAAGCCTGACAAACTGTCCCCTCGAAAAATACTTAACACCCTAGCTCCACCCACCCCCCCCCCCCCCCCCCCCCCCCCCCCTCTCCGTCCACATATTTCCCTCTCTCCGTGTAAAGTAACAATGGAAGTGTGAGCGATCAGGCGCGCGCACACAGCCAGGTCCCGATTTCAGAGTCGAGCGATAACTCAAAACATGCCAGCCAACAATAGCAACTCCAAGCACAGCAAGCAAGCAGAGCAAGCAGGCATAGCAAGCGAACAAGGCAACAAAACCAACCAAGCAAAGCAAAGCAAGCAAGGCAAGCAAGGCAAGCGAAGCAAAGCAAAGAAAAGCAAGCAAAGCAAAGCAAGCAAAGGCAAGCAAAGCAAGGCAAGCGAGGCAGGCAAGGCAAGCAAGGCAAGCAAGGCAAGCAAGGCAAGCAAGGCAAGCAAGGCAAGCAAGGCAAGCAAGGCAAGCAAGGCAAGCAAGGCAAGCAAGGCAAGCAAGGCAAGCAACGCAAAGCAAAACAAAACAAGCGAGCCAGCTAGCCAGCAATGAAGCCAGCAGACAAGCAAGTCAGTTGAGTAAACTCAGCAGGTAAGCGCCACGCAGCTACCCAGCCCAGGAGGCAAGCCACAGCACCCTACCAGGTACGTACGTACTGTAGTTGGCATTACGAACGTCTATTTTACTCCGAGGCAACGAATTTGCAGCCAGCATCCTCCAGCGTCTTCTTGAGTTCTCCTGACTGGAACGACTCGATCATGATGTCGGCGCCACCCGTGAACTCCCCGTCCACGTACAGCTGCGGGATCGTCGGCCAGCTCGAGTATTCCTGTTGGGTTGGGTTGGGTTGGGTTGGGTTGGGTCGGGTCGGGTCGGGTCGGGTCGGGTCGGGTCGGGTCGGGCCGGG
>MEHQ01001651.1:0-26632 GCA_008828725.1 Saccharina japonica | reverse complement strand
CGCCAGCGCGCGTTGTTGCGCCCCTCCGCTTTCTCGAACGAGTTGGAATTTTCAGCTGCAACCGCGGGCGCGGGCGGGGGGGGTGGGGGGCGGGAGGGTGCCGGAGGGCCGGCTGGCCGGCCTCCCCAGCCGTCGGCCGCGGGCTGCGGCACCTATGCGGTCTCAGCCAACAGCCGCGCCGAAGGCACGGACAAAGAAAAAGGCGAACATCACGCGACGACACCGACACCAACACGACGACTGACACCACCATCCGACACCATCGACAGCACGACAACAATATGATAACATCAGCACCACCAACAACAACAACAACAACAGCTCCAACAGAAAAACTTGACAATGACACCAACACACATAACAACAGTCCAGTCGGTATGGTACCAGTCGGTATGGTATGGTATGGTATGGTATGGTATGGTATAATTCGGATGGTACGTCATCCCACCCACAGCAAAAAAAAAACAAGCAACAAAAAATACCCTCCGCTATGTCGGTCGGTGTTGCATGCAGGACTCACTTAGCCTCCCCCGCCATCTCCTCCAGAGCTTCGGCGACGTCCGGCCGAAGGTTCTCGCCCTCCATCGACTGCGCCCGGAGAGCCTGGCCGGTCCCGGTGTCGTTCGTGTGCGCCGTTCGGGCATCACAGAGGCGGCGCGAGGGTGAGAGAGGAGAGGAGGGGAAATCAAGAACACGATAAGATCAGCCCAAGAACCTCGTAGACCGGGTTGTTGTTGTTGCTGTTGTTACTGTTGTTTGTTGCTGTTTCTCTACGTGTATATAGTGACTATACCCTGGTTGGGGTGGCTGGATGTTTGTACTCGTACCGCTGCTGTACCTCGTGGTATGTATACGTTTTATATCATGTATCATAGATCGCACTTGTATGTCCGTCTTGAGAGGTTCGACATTCAGCATGCTTCGTACTCTGAGGGAAAAAAAGGAACATGCCATATTAATATTAATAGTTATGTTTGTGAATTTTTCGCTTTGTTTTTTGCATATGACATCTCTTAGTACGGCACTTTTCGGCAAAACGGCTAAGCATGCCGACACGGGAAGCCCGTCCGGACACGTTGGTCGAGGTTCGAGATAGATCCGAGAGCACTGTACGAGCTCGCGTGGCAGGCGCTCAAATATTTGTTTTCCCGTCCGGAGTGGATAAGACGATTTCGTATACATAGGTAGCAGCAGACTAGGAAGGGTGGGGGTGGGGGGGGGGCGACATATTGGTTTTATATATACCCTGGGAAGGATTATAGACACTGCTCCTGTTGTTCGTAGCCCCATGCCTCCGCCGGCCCCGCACGGTGACAAAAGCAAAGACAAAGGATTACTTCGACCGCTTGTATGTATCATACGTATACACAGGCAGTCGATGGCTGCAGGTCTTGGCGACAGGCTACGTATATGCTACTTTACTGCTTTACTGTACCAGACTGCTGCTGTATGTGCTGCTGCTACTGCTGCTGCTACTGTACTTCAACTCCAACAAGAGGGAGCGAGGTGCACGCCAAGGCTTGATTGAACCTATACCATCGCAAAGCCCGTCAGTGTACGTAGGCTATGATACGAGTATTATTACCCTGGTGATAAACCTTGTAACCTTAAGCACTTACCATACGTACCCGTATTCGTACTGAGAAGCCCTATTAATATGATAACCCCAACCTGACCGCCTGGAATCTTCCCGGAAGGGAAATGTTCTTAGGGGGGGCGATAAACCGGCTTGTCGAAGATGAACAAAAACGCAAACACTACCGAGGATTTGTCACATCTCCTGGATGATACGCATACACCACAGCAGGTATATATACCCGAGGGCTCAACAGGACGACGACTTCGGCGGGGTTCATTCTGCGACCCGATGAACTCAGCGCATTGACGGGGGACAAAATCTTGCAAGGTTCGGATACAGCAGCAGAACCAGGCAGAACACAAATGGAAGTTCCGAAGCGACCTCGGAATCTACTGCTGCTGTATCATATCATAGGTCCGTCCATGGTATCGCTAACCTCTACTATCCCAGTCAGACATGGTTCTCTGGTCAGTTGCTGCTCAATGTAGCATGCAGTTGATGCAAAACGTGCATATTGATACAGCGTTCATTTTGCTTCATGTGACGTCAAACGTCAATCAGCGTGGCCTTACGCTGTCCATTATCCGTTACGTACGTACACTCCAGAGCCCCGTAACCCCCCCCCCCACCCCGTTCCAAGCGCACGCGCCCCATGCACTTGTGCGTATAAACCCCAACTAGACGGCTTTAGTATAGCAGGGAACCCAAGTCGCCCACAAACAGCAACGTCGACGTACCGTCAAAATTGCAAAGCAAAGCAGCGTGCTGCTCGTACCCGTACTATCTTGTAGTTCTGGAGCTCCGCCTACTCGTACGAGTATGTACATAACATGCAAAACACGTCAACCCTCCCTTGCTCGAGGCGCAACAGCACACGCCAAGAGCCAAGCAGCTTCAGGCAAACCGAACAGGCACACACACGGAATCAACTTACCCGCTTCGTCCCCCCTTTTATATCTATCCCTGCCTCTGTATTTGTCTCTGCGTGTCTGTCTTTCTCTCACGCACACACTTGTGTCTCCCGTGTCTCTTACCGTTCGCGAGGACACTGGCGAGGATGCGTGAGGGGCTCGGGATGCCGCCGCCACCACGGACGCTGGCGGCAGAACGACGAAAGCCGACACCGATGCCGCCATCGCGACCATCGCCACCATCAAGGCTTTCGTGGAGAAGCTCATTTTCTTGGTGTAGATTGACGACAACAACGACAGCTAGTAAGGGATAGAGATTCAGAGGGAAGACTATGGACTATCGGCCATCCACGAGGGTTACGATGACGGAGTAAAACACTGCTGTTTCTGTCATGAGCCGGGCGCCGGCTTGGTGCAAATATTGCGCTATGGGACTTGGGTGGCCTTTGTTTACCGGGAAAATACATAAAACATCCCCGGTTTGGTCTGTTTCCTTCTCCCTCTCTCACATTCAGATATATCTATGATCTGATACGCAGCGCGATACGACATACAAAATCCAAGTCAAATATATGAAGCAGTCCGTATCATAGTCAGCAGCAGCAGCAGCAGTTCCTTCGTGGGTGGATCCGGGGGATCATAAGAGGGCTGGACAGCAAGCGGATCCACGGGAGGGAGCCGCGCAGTCGGGATTCGCGTACGCAGCGCAAAGCTCGCGGCGATCTGTAAGGAAGGTGGCGTCAAGAATCGACAGCCCACAGGACCAAAGGAAAATCAGGCACCCTGTGTGGTATGACTTTCCTGCGGGCACCTGATGGCACCGAGTTCACCGACCGCGCTGAGTACCGCAAGTACCTCTTCCTCACGCAGTACACCTTCAAAGACAGGTGAGCGAGAGGTCGCATGCTTTCCTCGTCCCTTCCCCCCCCTACGCAGCGCCTCTGCTTGCTGCATATCTCTTGTTGTGTGTCCCTTGCCCTTCCTACTCTCGCTTTGTGATCGAAAAAAAATAAGAGCGATACGAAGATCATTGCTGCTCTGCCCCTGGTACAGCAAAACAAAATATGCGGCAGAATACGTATGCCGAAGATATCATACGTACTCTCTGCTCATTCCATGCACTGGCTATTTAAACAAGATGCATACCGAACCTCCTTTCTCAACCAACCCCCCCCCTCTGCCACCCCCCTTCCCCCCCTGGGGAAACGGGTAGGTCCGGTCACTGCACACCCAACCAACCCTGTCCAATCTGTCGATCGCTTCCTTTCTTCGGCGTGATGCATTTTATGTGCTTGTGGTCTGCGGATTGGCAACGAACACTAACACTTACTTGCACTATTACAGCATACCTTGGTACCATCATGGTCGAAAATATAAGGTACATTTTGATAGTTACAATAAGTGTAAAAGTACGTTATATTTCCGATCATGCTGATAAAAAAATTGTTTGGATTACATCATGTTCGTACTACTGTACGATACTGCGTTTTTTATTTCACAGGGAGGGTGAGATCTTGCGGAAGCTTCCAGGGGAAATAGACGGCCAGCCGTTCGACCTGACGTCCCTGAATCGGTGCGAGGTGGCCTTGCTAGATCACTCGGAAGCGGTGCAGGTGGACGAGCTCACGGACTGCCGGTGAGACGGGACTATGGGAGAAGAAAAGCAAAGTAGAAGTAGCAGCAGTAGTGGTGCGTGCGTCCACCACCCACCCCCCCCTGTCGGCTGCGACGCACGTAGCGCCCGGTATCGGTATGTGTATGAGCGGTATGACATGATACACGTGATATCGCATATACGTCAGTCAGTACATACCGATACAGTCAGTGGTCCAGCAGCAGCAGCAGTGCAGAGTACGTGCTGCTGTAGTAATGCTGTACCAGGTAGTATTTCAGAGTATTGTTATTAATAGTAGGTGTTAAATATTACCGGTAGGATAATATGTGATCGGAGTGTTGTTGCTTGTGTTGCGCCTTCCTTCCTTCCTTCATTCCTTCCTTCTTCCTTCCTTCCTTCTTCCTTCCTTCCTTCCTCTCCTCCTTCCTTTCTTCCTTATTTACTACGTACTTCCTTCCTTCCTTCCCTCCTTCCTGCAGATACTGCGGTAGTATATTATTTGTTGGTCTCCCCACAGAGCATCCGTCATGTTGTACGTACATAGAACATGATGCATATGATTGATGTAAATCCTTATGGTACTATTGAATGCTGCTCGGTAGTGACGATGATGATGATGATGGTGATGGTGTCGAAACCGATCGATGCAAACATGATTTAATGCCATGCGCGACATCTATCCTACTGTTAATACGAACCACCACACAGACACTATGATGCCAGGTTTGGGATGTTTATATGCCTATCTGTGGGTCATACAGAATAGCCGAGGGACGTGCACATCCATACACACACCCTTCCTGACCCTACACACACATTATATGGGCTTTCGTGCAACATGTACTCGTACTCGTATACCCTTGGGGAGATAAAACAACGCAGGAGAAAGTGGCACGATCCCAGGTAGATACCGGTATGACTAACACTTTTGGCGGAAATCTAAGGAACGTGTAAACATCAATATGAAGACCAAACGGTTCTATGTTTCCGCCCAGAGTGGTACCAGTACCAGTACCAGGTATGACATGACATGACACCCATGGTGCTGTAGGGGGCGTAAGGACGCCTTGTGCATCGTCTTGTTATTTCTGCATACGCACATATATGTACGAGCAAAAACAGCGTGAAGCCGCCGCGTGAGGTGTGCTCATGCTATTCATAGATGGCACAATAGCTGCAGGTTCGTGTGGCCACACCGAAGGTCCTTCTCCTTCTCTCCTGAGCTATTAGTACCCAGCAAGTAGTAACTGCTGTTGATTTTTTGCTGTCGTCCAGCTATTTTAGCATCTTAGCAAATATATATGTTCGCCGAGGTCGTTGGTCGTTGTGGTACGTACGTAAACCAATCAACAATCAACCATGCAATCAACCATGCAATAAAAAAATCCAGAGTGACGCCGGGACGCGAGGGCGATATCCGACTACTGTATCTATATGTATACATCGTATTAATATAAGCAAGCAATTTGTCAGGAACTAGGAATGAGGGTTCAAGATTTAGTGCAAGATTTCTCCGAATAATATATTTTGCTCGCCGCCGTTCAGTTCAAACAAAAAGCCATAGTAGCGTCTTGTTGATATTTGTTTTTTTTCGTGGTCCATTCCACATTATTTGTGAAATTACTCGTGATTTGTTGTGATTTGCTTGTGTTCGTATCGTTTTTTTTGTTTACTTGGTCGAACTCGCATTACATCACATTCCCTCTCTTCCTTGGCTCTATCTGTCGACCAGAGCATCGATCTGGGATGAGGAGATACTTATCACCCCGAAATGTCACCAGCGGACGATCTATTTCCAGTCCCTTCTTTTGCTGCGGCTGCGGGTACAGGCAGTACCTTAACTATTTAACATTAACTGCTGCTGATTTAAAATCTTGAATACAATATATAGGTGTCACTCTTAACCCCTTAAGGGGCCCCTTCGGTCATGATGAAACACGAGTCTTCCATCGTTGAAAAATATATTTTTTTCGTTTTTTTTACAGCAGCAATACTATTTCTGGTATAATAACACCATATCAGTACTCCTTACGGAAAACGGCATAGCTCCAGTTCTAATGCTCAGGTTTTCGCCCATCGAGTATTTGCAAGAGCCTAGACCATGGTCAACATTTGTGTCTCGGGAGGCATATCGATCAGACGCCTTGGTCGTCACGAAAAGTACCTCTAAAGAGGCTCTTTAGAGGTAGTTGACCATGGTCTAGGCTCTTTGCAAATACTCGATGGGCGAAAACCTGAGCATTAGAACTGGAGCTATGCCGTTTTCCGTAAGGAGTACTGATATGGTGTTATTATACCAGAAATAGTATTGCTGCTGTAAAAAAAACGAAAAAAATATGTTTTTCAACGATGGAAGACTCGTGTTTCATCATGACCGAAGGGGCCCCTTAACTGGTTCCACGAATTTGGGGACAAACTACTTGGAATTAGTGTGGATTTTTTTTCAGTTCTGAATGGGTTAAGAACTGGTCCCACATATTTGGGGGCAAACTACTTGGAATTAGTGTGGGATTTTTTTTTCAGTTCTGAATGGATTAAACATAACTTTGTGCCACCCCGTTCAGCCTCAGTCCTCACAACAGCGACAGCAATATACGTAGATGTTGCCGGACCGGTCAGATACCCACCACCGCCAGCTTCCTACCCTCTGATGTACCTGGTATGTGCTTTGCTTGGCTACGATACGAGCACCCGCCGTGTCCGTGCCTCTCTCCTGAGCGAGAGCTCAACCTCAACAACCAGACTGGCTCTCTCCCATACTCTTATAAAATATGCATCCCCTAACCAAACATCCCTTCCATGCATGTTAAGATTAAATCCCTCTCCGCAAACCCCAGATTTCCTACGTGCAATCTTACACACGTCGTTTTTTTTGGAGCACTATGAAAAGCATGCCTGGGGGCCCGCGAGAACAACATTGTTTTTTTTTGGGGGTGGGGGAGGGGGAGGGATCATGGGCTATATACATATTTACAAACAACCGGCTGAGTTTTTGACCCCAGACTAGAAATATAACATGAAGGAGTACCCGCTATGTATGTGACCCCGGATTTGAGCTACGAGAGGGAGGGATAGCTGTAGAAGTATGGCAAAGATGATATATGGGATTGATGTGATGGGGGGAAAAAATAATCTGAAGTGTTTTCTTCATTATGTTTATCTTTAACGGTATTTCGAAGCGCCGCACATCTATTACAACAAGCAGTGTCATTTTTACGGAGGGGGTCATGCTTTTCCCCCATACGCATACTACTACGGCCATGAATTGCAATGAAGTACGCCCCCTTTCGTTAAGTTGGTTTTGCTCCTCTTTGGGAAACCCCAAGTTAAGAAACAAACATTCGTTTTCGGGACAAGCACCTTCCCGTTCGGAGCCACCGGGTAGCATTCGGAAGCCACATTGTCATCGACTTCCCACCCCCATGTGTCGGAACGGAACAAGAAAAACAACCCGGCTCCCCCACCCTTTTGACCTGTCCCCGATCCGCTCTAGGTACTACGAAGTTTACGGCTGGTGAAGTAATGTTTTTTTTTGTTCGTCTGCCCAAACAGCTTCGCCCACTCTTAACCCCTTAAGAACTGGTCCCACATATTTGGGGACAGACTACTTGGAATTAGTGTGGGATATTTTTTTTCCGTTCTGAATGGGTTAAGACACGTTCGAACACGTCTGCTATTATTTGCGCCTGTCAGTAAAACCCTTGCCCGGTATGTATCATATAATTACCCCGACCTCCTCCTCCAACCCTGAATGGCCCCGACCCCTGCCCCCGTTTGGCCGAGGCATTCTCCTAACCCCCCCCCCCCCCCCCCCCCCCCCCCCCCCCCGGCGCCCCGCCCCGCCCCGCCCCCGGTATTTTTATTAGAGTGTTCATCGCCGCCTGCGTGGACTCCGTGTTCGTGCGCAACTGCGTGGGATGCGTGTTCACAGTGGCGTGCAAGCAGCTGAGGACGCGCGACTGCACGGACTGCGAGTTCCGGCTGTACTGCAAGACCGAGCCCATCATTGAGACTTCAACGAGGCTCTCCTTCGGGCAGTTCAACGGGGCTTACGGTGGGCACGCGGGGGTGAGTGAACTGGCTCGGCTTTCTCGCCTTAAGCCTTAAAACCCATTTAGAACTGCTGCGACCATTTTTGTTTTACAAACTACTTGGTATTACGTTCGTAGTTGCGGGATACTTTTTGCAGCACCTAAAAGGGTTATACCCCACTCTTGTATAGATTCCAGATAGTTTTTTGTCCCCGAAGAAACATGGATTCAGTGGCAAACGGGGTTAAAACGTTTTACACGTCGGACAGATCGTCTACGAGATATATCATCTACAGATATCATCTAGATCCTAACCTGTCGGTTCGACTTGCTGTGCAGGATCTGTACATAGTACAGATTATCCAACGCAGGAAACGTGTCCTAGATCATGCAGATTGTACGGCTCCCACCCAGAAATAGGAGCTAGTTCATGCAGATCAGTGATGTAGTACGATCTGCCCTAAAAGATCTAGATCATGAAGTGGGAATGATTTGTATGATCTATCTGACCTATCTGATATGTATGACCTGTCGGATGTGTGGGATGTTTGGCGCGCCGCACTGTGTTACGTACGAGCGGATAGTAGCAAAAAGGCAACTCCAAAGCGTGCATGAGATTGTTTAGGTACATACTCACAACCGATCTCGTTTTTGATGCTTTGTGGCCTCTGGCTTTTTTTCTTTTTTTTTTCTCCGTCCCATTTGTGGTCTTCGCCCTTCCTTTCTCCATCCTTCCTATTAATAGTCGAAACTCAGATCCGGGGTCACAAAGTAGGCGCTTCTCCCTCTCCCCTCCTCCCCACCACGGTTCGCACCTATCGAATTGCACTGCACCCTCCCGATCAAAGATATCAGGAAACAGCACCTGTCTCCCCTTCACAAACAGCAAGCAACTTTTGCCTTGACGTGCCAATGCCTTGATTTGACTGACATCGAACTACTAGGCTTTACTGTGGAACACTCAGCCCTATACCCTTTCGACAGCGCACGTTTTGCCTATGCTTGACACGTCTCCTGACATATTTTCTCCCGGTTGTCATCGTATGTCGACGCCCTAATCACCTACCTGGTATGTCATATTTGGGGGCGGCTACTGTTGCGGGGGGCTGTAGGTAGTAATTAGGACCCGTGACATACACAAAAACCTACAGTACATATTCCAGTATTTGTACTAAACAAATTTGGTCGGGTCGGGTCGGGTTGGGTCGGGTCGGGTCACGAAATTTTCAACATATATAACGGGTTGAGTCGTGTCGGATGTCGACAACTCAAACAATTCGCGGATCGGGTCCTCGGGCCCGACCCGACCCGACCCGACCCGATCCGATCCGATCCGACCCGCGAAGGCTTTGACCTGACCCGCGAACAGTCGTGATATATTCGGTGTAGTTGAGGCACTCGAGGCCCGCGCTACCCCGCACCCTCCTGTACGAGCCTAGAGTAACACTGATTCCGTACGGGGTCACTTAACAACTCAGCAAGACATTTAACACATTTAACACATTTGAGGATCGTAGCTACGGTATGGGCAGAGCTTGCTGTGTCCATCTACCCTAAACAACACCCCGGGCTGACTGAACCCGCTTACGTATTGCAATCACGGCATGGTTTTCTCGATGACTTTGTGACTATCCGACGGTGGTTCAGGGTGAACGAGCCCCCCCTTCTCTCCCTGGCAAGGGCCTCTTGTTTTTGGTTTGATCGCCTCTCCCCGCCCCCGACCCCGCCAGCTGTAACATCTACGGCCCTGTCCGCTATGCTACTTGATCTGCGCCACCCTGACAGCATCTGCGAGCTGCAAACCTGACCACCCCGAACTTGTGGTTTGGCGTGTACGATTTCAATGACGAGGCGAAAACGGGCAAGAACTGGAGGCTCATCGACGAGAAAGGTGAGAAAATTTACTTGTAAAATTTATACTAGTTGTTGAATATCTGCTGCATACCGTACCGTACGCACACGATAAGCAAACACCTAGAAATGTGACGGTACATGATACATGGGGGGGAGGGGGGGGGGGGGTACTATATGTGGGGATGTCGTACCGAAAGCTGCGATCATTACGAACCCCATAATCGATATCGTATTTAATACCTCTGGTAAACGATAGTGTTAGACAGGGAAATCAATTTGTTTAGGAGACGACATGAATGATGGTCCAGACGACGAGATTCCCTCGCTACTGCGTCGTTTGAGCGCACTGTTACTGCTGTCACTCGAAATTCAATACGTTGAGTTTTTAGAAGAAGTTGTTACGGATGCACACCCGGTAGGCGGGGGGGTGCCATCTGTGTGGGCGTTTTTCACCGGGACACGGGGTTGACGCTGCGACGTGAAGCGAAAAAAAGGCGTTTCGGTTAAAGCACGACGCTGACGCTGCACGCAAGCGTTGGCATACCTAGCACAGCCGTGACACAAGGCGGCATATTTTGGGTGTTGAGGAATAATAACGTGTGCTCTTTCTTTCCGGGTGCAACTGCAGCGCGGCGGGGAGGCGGGTACTTCATGTCGTGGGCGGCTGGGGCGGGCGGTGGTGTACTCATTGTTGTGCACGGCGTAGTCATATGACCGATAGACCCTGCATCCTCCAATGCCGGGACGGAGCGCGTTGGGTTTTTTCACCAACAGGCAGACATTGCCTTGCACCAAGCGCGAACGCCGTGAGGTATTGGGCGAGTCGCATGGAGGTTGAGCTGCATTCCTGCTAAGAACCGCCTCTGAGGCGGACTTGCTATTGGACGACAGCCTTCAATGAGTTTTTTAATTTCTGGTGTGGCCCTTCCGGAGCCGCCATGGGTTTTACTGATGAACTGCTCGGGACGCCTTTACCATATTAACACTACGTGATACGACCATTCCCTTGTGCGGAACAAAAGGTTCTACACCCGCACAAATGATCTACTCGACCGCGCTTTGGTGCCCGCAAAAAAAAATAACAATAAAAACGGCACCCTGCGTTGTCTACTCACGCAGCATGGCGTGTTTTACAGGTCGTTGCCAAACCGACGCTAACCAACCTAATATTATAAGGGGCGGGGCGGGGGTATTTTTCTGTGTCGTTTTTGAGCGTTATAGTGCTGCTCTTTCTGTATTAACCCATTTAGAACTGCAAAAAATGTCCCACACTAATTCCAAGTATTTTGTCCCCAATTTCGTGGGACCAGTTCATAAGGGGTTAAACCAACCCCCGAGCATGTGTATGTGCGTGTGTGGTTTCAGTGTACCGGTATTAATTTATCGGACTTCATGGGCTACAAAGGCGACCCATGGTGTTCTTTCCTCGAATCGCGCCATAGATGGCTGCCGCAACTACGGCGAAAAGCTCCCACGGTAGCCTAGTATCGCCACCATTCAGGAACCCGAATATCAGCACTGTTCAAAGCCCCAGCACGCTAGAAGGCACTCGAAACGTACAGCGATCATTCAGGAAAGCCATCAGGTGGCGACATGGCCGCCGTGACGGCGACGATGGTTGACCCTGCCACCATCGGGAGAGCCACTTACCAGTACGCTATGCCAAGAAACACGGCGCATTCACCTGTTCGACGAACCGCTGGGCGGAGTAGACACCACCCCGTGGACCTCGAGACAGATTAGACTCACATAGATCGCAGGCGTTTTTTTCCCCCCGAAATGCATGCAAGCATCACGCCGGCAACAGAACCATTGACCAAGACCGTACGTGACCAGCCAATCGAAAGTCACCGAACACCGAACACCAACGCCGAGGATCATTCACCAAGACCGTGACCAGCCAGTGGATGACCACCAACACCAACACCAACGTCGCCGACGTGCCTCTATTGACGGTAGCGTTGCCTTCACGATACATGCCAGAAACAAAAAAACATGCACCAACCAGTCATCACAGCGTACAACATCTGCTTGCCTGACGTCCGCCGACCTCTCACCCCGCCCCCGGTCGTCGCGTTATTCCTCTCCCGCCTCCCACATCGCTCGCCCGCTGCCTGAACAACAATCAACAACTTGCAGAGGAGCAAGATAGTGAACCCTGGCGCCCCCTCGACGACGGTGCCGAGGTAGCCGTCCTCCGAACGTCCCCGGGATCGATACCGCTGCCCAGCCAGAAAACGGGCGGGTTCGGCACCGGCGGGGCTGTCGGCGGCGGCTGCGGGGGCCCGGCTGCCCCGGCGGGGGGGGGGGGGGGGGGAGCCACCATGGGGTTTTCGTTCTCGACAGGCGCGTCAGAAGCTGTGGCCATGGTGAAGAAGGGGTTAAGCGGTGGAGGCAAAGGCGGGTCTCGATCGGTGAGTGAGCCACCCGCGTAGAATGAAGAGAGCGAGGGGGTGCATGGAGGAGGGGTGTGGGAAGCGTGGGAATAGAGGGAGGTTGGTTGTGGCGTTGCTCCCCGCGCTGTTGTTAGCTGTTTCGCCGCCGCCGCCGCCGCCGCTGCTGCTGCTGCTGCTGCTGCTGCTGCTTCTACATACGTAAGAGTCAAGGAAGTTTAGGGGAAGAGGGCGGTGTGATCAAAGATCCAGCGCTGTATGTGGTGGCTATACTTGTATGCTTGACTGCGGCAGCCCTCAGTCCCTCAGTGCAGTCAGTTCAACTGATGACATGCGACAGCGTTTTTAACAGCGGTGAGATGAGGCATACCTGGTACCAGGTATCGGATTCACTCCTCGCCCCTGTGATCACGGTGTCCATCGACTGAATGACGAATGGACGTCCCTTGTAACGTTCTTCTTCCCCCGGTTTCCGCCTGCCCGCTCACCCTGTTGTTTCCGCGCAGCGGAGGGGCAAAAACGAACCCACGGAGCCGCGACCTCAAGCCAATACCACCGCACCGTCCGCCGCATCCGTTGCGCGCCCTGCATCCGGAGGTGGGGTCGTAGCTCCCGGTGGTGCAGTGCCTACATGCGGCGAAGAGACGACTACTACGACGAGCCACCGACCTCCTGACGCCGCTCTACCTGTCGGGGGTGTGGCCTCCTCGGGAAAATCAAAGATTGGCTGGGACCCGTCCAGACTTTGCCCGGGTGAAGCAGCTACGGGATCATCAGCGGCAACCGAAGCCACCACTGGCACCGGAGCTGTTGCTGGTGGTGGTGGTGGTGCATCGTTCGTTGCTCTGGAACGCGGTTCCCCTTCGTCCTCGGCCTCGTCTTCCTCACCTTCTTCTTCGTCTTCCTGCTCTTCCTCCACGTCTTTTTCCTCCTCTTCGTCGCCTTGCAACCGCCGGTCGTCGAGAGACGCGCCGAGGGCAGACAATAAAACAACTCTCCGAACGTTGCTTGCGGCATCCTCCGAAGACCAAGGGAGAGGAAAAACGCGGGGACACCGGAAGGAGAGTAGAGCGGCGGGCGGCGAGGCAAGCCGAGTGGATTGGAAACCCGATTGTGCGGGAGGCGGCGCGTCTATAGCGACCACGGTCTCCATCACCCCCGACACGCAGCAGCCCACGGTTTCGTGCTCGTCGGCAATGGCAAGAGAAGCGACGACAGCGGGGAAGGATGCTTCGCTGGCCGCGACGGCAGCGCCGGTGGGGGCGGCAGCAGCGGTGACGATAACGGGGAAAGGAGAAGCCGCAGCCCTTGCACGCCCGTCTAGATCATCGCGACAACCGCGACCTAAAGCCGGAGAGTGGAGTTTCTCGTGCGCTTCTGCGGCTAGCCCGTCGACACCCCTTCTCGTAGGCCGCGCCGGTGACAGACCGGAAGTCGACGAGGGAGGTAACATATCCCGCAGCGACCGCGATGGCACCGCCACTGTTGGCGGCGGTGGCGGCGGCGGCAGCGGCGGTGGCGGCGGCGGTGGCGGCGTTGTCTTGGGAGTCCCGTCTGCAACAGGCGGCAGCGCGCCTTCGCCGTCGTTGTCGTTGTGGCGGAGAGAGGAGGGTGGGCGCCTCAACGATTGTCGCGACAGCGGCGGTGCGGGTGACACTCAGGACACGCCCGCGCCCCCTTCGCCCACGGGGGACGAAGAGGAACAGACGGGGCGACGACAACGCGTCGGCTGGGACTCAGCGCGGGCGGCTCAGGCGTTGAAGGCTTGCAAGGCCTGGCGGGACTCTCCGCTATCGACGGGGGTGGGAGGAGAGGCCGGCGTCACCCCCACCGATAGTCGCACCGCCGCCGCCCCCGCCGCCGCCGCCCCTGCTGCCACCGCTGCCGATGTCGTCGCCGCAGCAACGTCTGCACTAGCGCCGGCGGGTATGACAGCGGCCGCTTCTGAACAGCGGTGCGGGCGGCCGAAGACGGGCAGCGCAGTCGGGTGGAACTCTTCGCGAGTGGGAAACCCAGCCGTGCCGGCACCGGTAAAGCATGTGGTAGCGGCGCCAGAGGTAGCCGAGGCAGGGGTACCCGAGACAGGGGTAGCCGAAGCGGAGGCGACAGCTGCGCGCGATGCACGGGGGGCCGCCGCGGTCGGGAGACGAGTCGCTGGTCAGGGAGCGGGCGGCCGTAGGGGACAGGAAGAGGTGCCGTTGCAGCTGCGAGCCGTTTTGCTCTACGCGTCGGCCCAGCGTGGGATAGACCTCAGAAAGTGGTTTGATCTCGGCGGTGCAGGGGAGGGCGACAGAGAAGGCGAGGAGGCGGCAGAAGGTGTGTTGTCTCGGAGTATTGTCGGTGACGACTCTAAAGGTTGGGGGGGTCGTATGACGCTGTACGATTTACTGCAAGGCACTGTAATTTGTTTCCCTTATAACGTGTATGTAAGCGCCGACGTACGTATGAGCTGGGGGCCAAACTATTCGGTGGGCGCCTTCATGCCCTGCCCCCCCCCCCCCCTGACTATCTCTCATCCGTCTAACCAGCCCGTACCCTTGGGTATCGGCATCCATGATATCGATGCCTCGATAAAACATTAATGTCTTGCCTCCGCTGTGCTTGTGCTGGCCCTCGTGTGCTCGTGTGCGCTGGATGCGGCTGCGGCTACTTCTGCTGCTTTTGCTGCTTTTGCTTTTGCTGCTGCTGCTGCTGCTGCGTGTGTTCCAGGTTCAAACGCAAGACCTTCGCTCCTGACGGTTGTCCAGTTCGAGCTGATCCTGACGGGTCTAACCGAAGGTCTAAAGGTGGGTATCATAGGGTGTACGCCCAGTGATTCATGTCGCACCTGCAGCAAGGCTGCAGTGGTATTGTAGTAAAAACGTATGCACCAACATCGATTAAATAGACGCCAAGTCGAAACACGTCAGTCGAAAACAGGTGCTAAGTAATCGGTCGAGAGTAGACTCAGGTATTCGGCAGCAGCGCCGCCGTCGAACAACTGGACGATACCACAGGGCATCGTATCATACCCGCGATAGTTTTGTTTTAATCTACAGCAAGCCCAATGACTGAAGAAAGAACCCAGCCAAACAAATAGTTAAACTCTTTGCAAATAGCTATTGTAATGTAAAAATAGGCGAAGATTAAGGTTCAGTGCAAAAACTGACTATTAATAGCAAAGGTTAAAAGGTAGTTTGACGACAACATCAACCTCTTTTATCTCCTTTTGGGTTTGTTTGTTTTTTTGCGAAATCAACCTCTTTTTATCTCTTTTTTTGTTTGTTTGTTTGTTTTTTTTTTGCGAAATCAACCTCTTTTACCTCTTTTTTTTTGTTGCGAAAGGCGGGCCTGTCAAAGGAAGAGCGGGACGAGATCGACGCTTCCGTTCACCCGGAGGTGATCGCGGCAGCGGTGTCAGCATCAGCATCAGCAGCATCCGCAGCATCCGCATCCGCAGCAGCAGCAGCAGCAGTAGTAGAAACCACTGCGCCAACCGCACCCACCGACACCAACACGGCCGCCTCGGAAGCGAGCCGCATGGTGGACGTTGGGATACTCCTCGGACTCTGCGGCATCCCCTCCGTCATTGACGGCAGAGAGGGTGCCGAACGCCAGGAGGGTGGGGGGGGGGCAGCAGCCGACAGGGGCCGAAGGGCAAGGAGGAAGCGGGGACAACCAACTCGCGGGCCGAGGGGAGGGGAGAGCGCGGAGGAGAAGGGAGAAAGTTGCCGCGAGCGGGGTCGGGGACGCGTAGCGGCGGCGGGTGGGGGTATCGGGAAGGCGAGGGCGCCGCTCACGCCGGAAGCGGCGGCGGTGGCAGAGGCAGCGGCGGACGAGAACGCGCTGAGGAGGGTGACGCATCAGGCGGACCTGTACGGCCGCCTTTCGGTGAGCCCGGGGTGGGAGGGAGGAGGGGGAGGGTAGGGCGTGTGGTGATATGTAGCCGTTCAACCGCTCTGTTTTTTCAGCTCGAGGGCGGCTACTGGTGGGGGGGGGGCGGCAGCTGTTCAACCTTGCCGCTTTTCAGCTCGAGGGAGGCTGGGTGTTGTTGCGTGTATCGATGCGGCACGGGTGTGCGTGTGTGTGCACGCCGATCTGTTTGGTTTGTGCATATATATGTGAACTGTATTGTAGTTCGGCTGAGGCGAGAAGGCATCGCCGCCGAAGTGATGGCACCTTTTGTCTGTTTCTGTTGATTTGGCAGGTGTATCAAGGTCTCGGGGGCGGTGATCGGGGTTGTATGGTGCTGCGTACCGAGGAGTTATAATTGCGCCCTATGTATTTGTTTTTACGACAGGGCGTAAGGGGAAAAGAGGGCCATTGAAACGTACGAGGCAGAAGAAAAGGTGTTGGAAAAGGCCTGTGTCTTCGGTATCGCGCTCATAGTTTGTGTTCACAGCTGCAGCAGAGCAGCAGTAGGTTATTCATCATTTTTGCGTAGAAGCTGGGCGAAAGGCTAAGGCTCTTTTCTTCCCAAGAGCTCACTTTTCATCACGGAAAGGAACGTTGTGCGATTTGACGACGCCCTTTGCTCCCAGTACGAGAGCTTACCTCGATAAAATGGTTGCACACTGCTGTGTTTTGAGACGAACAATTAGCATGGTTTATGCACGCTGCAGCAGCAGAAACCACTACTGGCTCTGAATATTAACATTGGTTGATTGGGTTGGGTTAATGGGTTAGGGCTACTTATGTTTGTATCGTACACAGCAGTGTCTGGCTAAGTGGTAAGCTACCCTTGGGATTTGTTTCACTCGTATCGTACACAGGAAGGAGTGTCTGTCAACCATTTTTCTCGATTACGGTAGTACATAAACTATACCCTCTTAATTACCTTGCCTTGGCCGTTCCGTTTCTGTGTCTCGCTGCACAGGCCTCCCTAGGACTGAGGCAGCCTTACGGCTGCTCCAGCCAGGCAGCCATCGCCGAGTGGGAGGCGTCCCTGAAGCGTTCCACCGTCTCTCTACGGGCGTTTCGGAAAGCCCTGGGGGAGGCCGGGCTTGTTCTTGGACGGGCCAGGGTGAGAGGGGACAGGGGACACGGGATAAACCCCGCCTTGAGTCTACGTAAGGGTTTTAGGTTTCTTACGGACTACACCGTGTACCCATACGTACTGGTATGTTTTGTTTTGCCAAGGTTTTGATAGTATATGAAGAAAAAGGGCGTGCTACGTATAGAAGATGGGCGCACGAATTAAAGCTCTTGAGCCTTTTTTTTGTTGGTGAACTGTGAGAGGACAGGAGGATGACCCGCATCCGATCTACGTATTTACCAGGTACGGATTACTCTTTGTACCATGCATTGATTCGTTTTATTTTGCGGTGATAAAAAAAATAGTAGGCGTGGTATGTAGGACTGAAGGGGCGCGGGGAGTGATGGCGGATAAGGGAAGGATGTGGGGGAGGAGAGGGGTAGAGGCGGGGAGGGGGGGCGCGTTTGCTCGCCAAGTGATCATCGACAAAAGGGTGTGCGTTCTCTCTCAGAAAGTCCTTGCGTCCCGCTTGTGCCGATGTAGGGGCTGTCCCTTCCATAGGCAGGTGGCTATCCGCGCAATCGCGTGTCCGTGATCTCCCTGATATCTCGCTGTAAGGCCGGCGCGACGTTAGACCAGCCCGTGCCCTCCTGCTCTCATATGTGTTTACGCTAAGCCCTGCATATTATGTTCGTCCGTGAGCCGGCCTCGCTTCGCTTCCCCCACCCCTCCCGTAAACCGGTCGGCCCGCCTGCCCCCTCCACCAGCCCCCCCACCCACCCACCCACCCACCCACCTGCTTCGCTCTATTTCCCGAACCTCTTGTTCGCGCACGCGCCTCAGGCGGTAGCCCTAGCCACGCGCGCCTGCGGCCCCCTGGTCCCTCCGCCGACCTCCCCCGTCACTCGCCGGCCGCGCAACGGGCGTGGTCGCCGCCCCTGTGCCCTCAACGCCTCCGCCAGTGCCAACACCAGAGCCAACCCCAGCGCCACCGCCACCACCACCACCACCAACATTAAACTCTACCCCAACGCCAACACCAACACCAACACCACTGGCGCCACCAGCAGCGGTGGTAGTAAAGGCGTTGGAGGAGGCGTCGTCAGCATCGGTGGGGGAGGGGTTGGGGTCGGGGGTGACCACCGCCGCCGCTGCCGCCGCCCCAGCAGCCGCCGAGAAAGGTACCAGCACAAGCTGGCGCTGCCTGCGTGGGAGCTCCGCACTTACCTTCTCAGGCTCAGGGTCGAGCCCAAGTCGAAGGCGACGCGCGACCAGCGCAGAAACAGGTTCATGTTTCTTACCGGCAGGGGCGGCGGGCACGAGGACGGCGCGGGGGAGCGGTGGAGGGAGGAGGAGGAGGGGGGGGGGGGGGCAAGGGCGATCGCGGAGAGGGATGGCGGCCTGGTACAGCCAGCCAACTTTGCCACGTGGGGCAAGAGGGTTCGCGGGGAGCGAATCGAGAGGGAGAGGGAACGGAAACGGTGAGGAAGAAAATTCTTGGTGTATTCAGTGGAGGCTTTCAGGGTGAAGGGGGAGGGGGGGGCAGGGGCGGGGGCGGTAGGCGTGGAGCAGGGAGGGGGTAGCGGGTACGGACTATTAAGAAGGGGTGCCGTGCGTTCGTCTAGTGCCTTTCTTTGGATGGAAAGTGAGTGAGAGAGTGGAAGACTGTAGTGTGGCGTGATATTTTTATCCGCAGTTACGGCGCTCTGCTCAAGCTGATTCTGACGAAATGTATCAGCAGTTATTCCTTTTTCCCCTGCACCCTGCTCAAGCTGTTTTTTTTTTCACCACTGGTATTGGGCCTATTTGTTCAGGGCATGCATTCTGTTAGTGCGTCTGCGCACGTGTTGTTTGTATGTGCCCATTGTGGCATTTCGCGTGCTTCTTGTGTGTGTATGTAAAATGCGTGCGTGTGTGTGTGTTTTTTCCGTCCCTTTTGATGTCCACCTTTGTGTTCGCGAAGGGAGTTCCAGAGAGTTCTCGAGGGCCAGACCCATTCCCTGTCGCGCGAAGAGCTAGAGGAGTGCGTCTGCAGCTTCGAGATCATGCCCCCCGAGGTAAGCGCCCTTCCCACGGATTTTGCAAGAACTGTCAAGTTGTACACAAGTAGAGCCTATTAACAGTACACTCTTTATACTAGATACCGGGCATAGTATATGTAGTATCTCCTACTTGGCAAAATCCATTGGTTTGTCTCGCATGCGTCATGACCAGACCCCCCCCCGCCCCCATATGTTCTGTTTCGCGTAGTAACGGGTAAGTATCGCATGTGCCTTGACCAACCCCCCCCCCCCCTCGCGCGCCCGCCAACCTCTATCTGTGGCATATTCATGTGTTTTCTGTGTTGGGCTCCAGGGCTCGTAGTGGTGGTCGATATTCTCTCTCCTCCAGCGTCGTTGCCTCGTTGTTTTTAACGTCTCGCGTGTGGTGCATCTGTGCCGGCTGCGGCTGTAGCGCTGTTAGGCGGGGGTGGTGCGGCTTCCTGTACTGCGTGGCCTAGTTGCCATACATCCGTGTTTCTTTAGCACCACCTCACCTGTGTAATCTTCGAACCCATCAGACCCATCACACTAACGACGATAACAACACAGTAGTAGTAGCTTCACATCACGAAGAGGGCGAAAGCGTCACCCAAAAAAAAACAATGACAACCACCGACAACAACAGCAACACCTTCCACGTTAACAACAGCAACATCAACAAAAGCAACATCAACAAAAGCGACAGCAACAACAGCAACAGCAACAACAACAACAACAGCAACAACGACGATGACAAGCAACGAGAAAAACCTTCAGTGTTAACAACAGCAGCAATAGCAACCGCAGCAACGACAGCAACTACAGCAAATGCAATGATAACAACAACCATAGCAACAACAACATCAACAACAACAACAACAGCATCAGCAACAGCAACAACATCGACAACTTGAACAACAGCAACAACGACAACCACAACCACAACCACAACCACGACCACAGGTGATGTCGCGGGAGTTGCGAGCTATGGGGAAGGCGTTCGCGGAGAGCATGGAAGGGGGGCGCAGGGTTCGAGAAATGGTTCGCCGGTGGAGCAAGGTGAGCTTTTCGCCGCTTGCACCAACCAGATGGTCGGTCGACCTTTGCGACGAAAAAAAGAAGGAACGTAGACATGCCACCAGTGCTGCCGATGTAGGTGTGCGCGAAGCGCGAACGTTAGACGAGTGAGTTGGTGAAGCGGTTACATTATGTAACCGTTTTTCTTCCTTAAAGATCGTCGCGTACGTCGGACAGATCATCGGTTCCTGCCTCACGATCTAGATCGTTCAGAGAAAATTTGTTACTGATCTGTGTGATCTGTATGATCTGTATGGTATTTAGCTCATGTTTCTGGGTGGGGAGCCGTATATTCTTGCACGATCAGAGACCTGTTTCCTGGGTTGTGATCTGCACTAGGAACTGTGCACGAATGCGGATTCTACGCAAACAGCTTGTAGCGGCAGGTTTAGTTGGGTCTATTGCTGTAGATGATGTTTCGCGGTCTGTCAAGCGTGTTAACCGTTTTGCTATATTGTGAATATTATTCCACACTAATTTCCGGCTGGTATTCCTCCCCTACAACGTGGAATCCGACGCAAGTCGACGAGGGAAGAAAGTGCTGAAATCTTCTCGCGATAAAAATGCAAGGCAAGAACCGTAGTGGGGGAGGAGGGAGAAGAGCCTACTTTGTGACCCCGGATCTGAGTTACGGCTAGGAAGGAGAGAGAAAGGAAGGGCGAAGATAATAAATAGGATGAAAAAAAAACAAAAAAAAAACGTGGGTGCAAACCACCTTAAGGGGTTTCGTAACCTAAACAATATTCGACACATCTGCACTCGTACACCACACCAGCACGCACCGCTTCAGACAGACGGACCGAACCGGACCTCACCTAAGCTTGCTGGCCAGTGGGCCCAAAAAAAATGTATCCCCCTATTTTACAGACCATGCTGTGACGCTGTTATCGGAGAGCTTTTGTTCACGCCAATTTTTCCAGATTTTTGACGGGGTTTTTTTTCGCGCCATTCTTTCAATCCTCCACCAGATTTTTCCTGGTTGTTTTTTTTTCTTCCAAATATGTGAAATGTAACTTTCCTGATACTTTGCCCTTACCTGTTTAAATTACACAAATTGTTGTGACAGAAAGCCCCCGAAACTTGATACAAAATTTGACAAATTTCATAATTTTCGCAAAATCAAAATTTTCTGGAATAAAAGCTCTGCGATTTTTTCCGGGAAATAGCGAGGTATACCCTATATCTAAAGCAGTACTTACACCTGGCCCGTTTCTTCCACCCGCCTCCTTACCTATACCTTTGTTTTTCGTTGTGGTATGCGTGCATGTATTGTACGCGTGCGTGCGTGCGTGCGTGCGTGCGTGTGCGATTCTTGTTTTGTGTTTTGTGTTTTTTTTTTCTTGGGGGGGGATGGGGGTTGCTCCGACATCAGCCGTCACCCGCCGCGAGAAACGCCTGCGGTGCCGAAGATGCGGAGCAAGAGATCTGGGAGCACGCACAGGCTTTCAGTCTCGCCCAGCGGAAATCCAGGGCTCGCGAGATGGTGGCGAAGGAACGCCAAGAGGTGAGCGGAAGCCAACAGAGCTATATTCATGGGGAACAGAATTAGGGTTTCCATCCTAAGTGCTGGCCTTTATTACGCAGCACTACGAGTATCGTAAATAGGCCCAAATAATGTTAGTGAAAATACGTAAACATATAGGTCCTACTTACTATAGTCCCCCGTCGTGGAGAGGGGGGGTTGAGGACGGGTTTAAGGAGCCCTAGTAAAAAATGGAACATTCACATTGTTTGTAAGGGTTTCCTAGTGTTTTGGTGATTATAGGGGGGCTGGGGCGATTCTGAGACCACCGCATTCGGGATGAGGAGTTCCACTCGCAGCCCTGGCGTGTTTTAGTTTGCTTGCGGGGAGAGGGGAGAGCAGAGTGTTGGAAACGACGCTTGATTGTCATTTTTGTGACTTTGTTTTTTTTTTCGGGTAAATTGGCTACGGCCAGAGAGACAGCGCAGATTGGTGCATACTTTATTATGATGCCTGGCCGGAGCGGGTAACTGGGGTTTCAGAAGGCTACGGTAGAGTGCTTTTTTTTATGCCGGGGATGGGGGCGGGGCACTATGTATGCACAGCAGTGGTGGTGAATATTTTGTTTGTAGTAGCTGGGAGGTTTGCTTTTTGGTTGCTTTATCTGAGCGGCCGTCCCCGGCTGCGATGCTGTTCCTCGGGACTGTTTATCCTTACACAATCACTGGTGTTTTTTTTGTTTTCATCACCTACAACACTAGCCCACCCTGCGACTGGCCAATCTCGCACGGTTCGGGGTTTCTGAGTAACCTCCAACTCCGTGTTGCCTTGTAGCTTATTGGACCCTTTGTACCGAGGGCCATGCTCTCCGAGCGGCCAGGAAAACCAAGCTTTCGCGAGTTGCTCAAACCTCTTGTTTGGGCTCCGAACCGATATATTGACCCCCCGACTACGGCCATGCATGAAAATGAAGTATCCCTCCCCCCCTGTCTATGGTTGTATGACTACGGCCATGCATGGTATGAGAACACACCCCTCCCTGTCTGGTCGGTGAAAATCCGACATGCTCCGTCCCGGCATTGTACGGGTGTGAGGGTCTATGATATAGACTATGGCCATGCATGGCATGAGTCCCCCCCGCCCCCTCACGTCTCGCCGGTTTTGGACCTCCGCTCCGCTCTTGGGTACGCCCCCCCCAAAACAAACGTAGGACTGCCCCTGATTGGCTCTGATTACATGATGATCATTGTTTTGGTTGCCCGACGTACTGTGTCGCTGATCTCTGATTCGCCAGGAGCTCGCGGAGAGCGAGGAAGCGTCGGCATCCGTCAGCCGCGGCTTGTTCCTGGCCTACATGAGGAGTGCCGGCGGTGGAGGGGAGGCCGGGGGTGGGGGGGGAGGGGGCGGCATGAGCTTGCAGCGTTGGCTTGAGGACAGGCAGGCGGCGGTGAAGAAGGTATGACTGTTTTCACTGAATGCCTGCAAGGATGGTTGGCTTATGTGACTGTTTTCACTGAATGCCTGCAAGGATGGTTGGCTTATGTGACTGTTTTCACTGAATGCCTGCAAGGATGGTTGGCTTATGTGACTGTTTTCACTGAATGCCTGCAAGGATGGTTGGCTTATGTGACTGTTTTCACTGAATGCCTGCAAGGATGGTTGGCTTATGTGACTGTTTTCACTGAATGCCTGCAAGGATGGTTGGCTTATGTGACTGTTTTCACTGAATGCCTGCAAGGATGGTTGGCTTATGTGACTGTTTTCACTGAATGCCTGCAAGGATGGTTGGCTTATGTGACTGTTTTCACTGAATGCCTGCAAGGATGGTTGGCTTATGTGACTGTTTTCACTGAATGCCTGCAAGGATGGTTGGCTTATGTGACTGTTTTCACTGAATGCCTGCAAGGATGGTTGGCTTATGTGACTGTTTTCACTGAATGCCTGCAAGGATGGTTGGCTTATGTGACTGTTTTCACTGAATGCCTGCAAGGATGGTTGGCTTATGTGACTGTTTTCACTGAATGCCTGCAAGGATGGTTGGCTTATGTGACTGTTTTCACTGAATGCCTGCAAGGATGGTTGGCTTATGTGACTGTTTTCACTGAATGCCTGCAAGGATGGTTGGCTTATGTGACTGTTTTCACTGAATGCCTGCAAGGATGGTTGGCTTATGTGACTGTTTTCACTGAATGCCTGCAAGGATGGTTGGCTTATGTGACTGTTTTCACTGAATGCCTGCAAGGATGGTTGGCTTATGTGACTGTTTTCACTGAATGCCTGCAAGGATGGTTGGCTTATGTGACTGTTTTCACTGAATGCCTGCAAGGATGGTTGGCTTATGTGACTGTTTTCACTGAATGCCTGCAAGGATGGTTGGCTTATGTGACTGTTTTCACTGAATGCCTGCAAGGATGGTTGGCTTATGTGACTGTTTTCACTGAATGCCTGCAAGGATGGTTGGCTTATGTGACTGTTTTCACTGAATGCCTGCAAGGATGGTTGGCTTATGTGACTGTTTTCACTGAATGCCTGCAAGGATGGTTGGCTTATGTGACTGTTTTCACTGAATGCCTGCAAGGATGGTTGGCTTATGTGACTGTTTTCACTGAATGCCTGCAAGGATGGTTGGCTTATGTGACTGTTTTCACTGAATGCCTGCAAGGATGGTTGGCTTATGTGACTGTTTTCACTGAATGCCTGCAAGGATGGTTGGCTTATGTGACTGTTTTCACTGAATGCCTGCAAGGATGGTTGGCTTATGTGACTGTTTTCACTGAATGCCTGCAAGGATGGTTGGCTTATGTGACTGTTTTCACTGAATGCCTGCAAGGATGGTTGGCTTATGTGACTGTTTTCACTGAATGCCTGCAAGGATGGTTGGCTTATGTGACTGTTTTCACTGAATGCCTGCAAGGATGGTTGGCTTATGTGACTGTTTTCACTGAATGCCTGCAAGGATGGTTGGCTTATGTGACTGTTTTCACTGAATGCCTGCAAGGATGGTTGGCTTATGTGACTGTTTTCACTGAATGCCTGCAAGGATGGTTGGCTTATGTGACTGTTTTCACTGAATGCCTGCAAGGATGGTTGGCTTATGTGACTGTTTTCACTGAATGCCTGCAAGGATGGTTGGCTTATGTGACTGTTTTCACTGAATGCCTGCAAGGATGGTTGGCTTATGTGACTGTTTTCACTGAATGCCTGCAAGGATGGTTGGCTTATGTGACTGTTTTCACTGAATGCCTGCAAGGATGGTTGGCTTATGTGACTGTTTTCACTGAATGCCTGCAAGGATGGTTGGCTTATGTGACTGTTTTCACTGAATGCCTGCAAGGATGGTTGGCTTATGTGACTGTTTTCACTGAATGCCTGCAAGGATGGTTGGCTTATGTGACTGTTTTCACTGAATGCCTGCAAGGATGGTTGGCTTATGTGACTGTTTTCACTGAATGCCTGCAAGGATGGTTGGCTTATGTGACTGTTTTCACTGAATGCCTGCAAGGATGGTTGGCTTATGTGACTGTTTTCACTGAATGCCTGCAAGGATGGTTGGCTTATGTGACTGTTTTCACTGAATGCCTGCAAGGATGGTTGGCTTATGTGACTGTTTTCACTGAATGCCTGCAAGGATGGTTGGCTTATGTGACTGTTTTCACTGAATGCCTGCAAGGATGGTTGTCTTACGTGACTTGTTTTCACTGAATGAGTGTCGGTGTTGGTTGCCTGGTGTAGTTGTTGTTGTTGGTGGTGATGGTTGCTTGGTCGTGGTGGTGTTCGTGGTGGTGTTGGCGTTATTGGTGGCACGATACATACATAGGGGGGTACTACACCGTTTTTAGGCTATTTTTGTTGCCTTCACCGAAAAACGTCGGAATGTCCATCCTTTATCTGCAGCATGATTTCGCGTACGAGTACCTATATAGGCCATGTTTGCAACTTTAACTTTGGCTTTTAAAAAAAAACAGCTTCTTGGGCGACTTGGCTGATATTCTAGAGCTCCTCAAGTCAGGAACATGAAAACAAAACAATTGGTCCACCTCTACCTTATCATGTGTCTGTTGCTGGTAGTGGTAGTGGTGGTTTTGCTGCTGTTGTTGTGTTCAGGGTGGGCTAATGTAGTATGAAGAGTGATCAGGACCCACGATGGACCCTAAAACCACATATCCCACCTGCGTTTATTAAACGCATTTGGTTCTGATTTCTACCACTGTATGTTCCCACGGAGTAACTGTTGTTGTTGGTTGTGGTGGCGGTGGCGTTTGGGCTGTTGGTGGTGATGGCGATGGTAGTGCTGGTGGTAGTGCTGGTTCTTGTGGGTGTTGGAAATTGGGTTTTGACTCTGGCGTTGGTGGTGTTAGCGGTGGTGTTGGTTCTTTGCCGTCGTCTCTCTCTCTGTGGTTTGGTGACGCTGCTACGATCACGAATCGACGTAAACCTCGTAGCCTTTACGTAGTAGCTCTACTGCTGTAGTCTGGTCCACTATTATGTCGAAACCACCGACAATCAACTTCGCCACCGACTTCATTGCCTACATACTGCTGTAAAAACAAATGTTATATTCTTCTTTTTCCTATCCTGCTACGTACTGTACCTTGGTTTTTGCCGTCGTGTGCATACCAGCATGTTTTACCGGTGTAATGCTGTTACCCCCTTGTCGTGTGGATGTTTTGTGTGCAACATCCAGTGAGACTTTGAGGAAACAAATCGGGCATCCTTGCGTTGCCACTATAGGTGG
>MEHQ01002627.1:0-21756 GCA_008828725.1 Saccharina japonica | reverse complement strand
CATGCACGACATGAGTACACCCCGGCCTCCGCGCCCCCGTCCCTGTAGTGGTGGGTGACACGACCGCTCTACATACCTGTTTACGCCTCGGACAGATGATGCTCTATCTATCGTGATCTATCTATCATGATCTATCTATCACGATCTATCTATCATGATCTATCTATCACGATCTATCTATCATGATCTATCTATCACGATCTATCTATCATGATCTATCTATCATGATCAATCTATCATTATCTGTCTATCATGATCTATCTATCATGATCTAGATTATCTAGTTCATCACCTTCCGTTGTGAAAGGTTGTGCAAGATCTGCATAAGTACAGATCCAACCCCACGAAAAAAACATGGCGCTATCACAGATCATGCAGACCGTACGGCTCCCACCCGGCAACATGAACTACCAACTGCAGACCATACAGGTCGGGAATAGATATCTGTCTTGGAAATATCTCGTACTTTAGACCATCAAGTGGAAAATCGATCATCTGTCCGAGGTGTACGTGTGTATTTGTGTATACCTTTTTCAACGCTGCATCGATTAGCTCCAGCACGTCGTCCCCCGATACTCCCATTTCCAGTAGCGGCACAATTGTCTCCACCGCCATGGGGTTTTCCCTGGTACCAATGAGGCGTTTTGCACACGTACGGGACAGGGGCCGGAACGGGTGGACGGGGAGAGGGTCAGCAACATCAGGAGATACTTGCACACCCAACCATTGTACGGGCTGTTTGTGAAACACCCCTGAGGTCGCGAGAGCGAAGCACCTCAATTTTGGTCTCGTGTGCCACGCGCGGAGAAAAACCGGTTGTGCAGTGTTTCGGAGCCTGCTTGCTGTGTTGTTCTGCCTTTTGATTATTCTCCCCCGATACCTCTTGCCGTCCACTTGTAAGGAAACATCTCGGTTGACCCGTCAAGGTCTACTGCAGTCATGACCCGTCAAGGTTTCTTTACACTCAATATACTATTGTTGGAGTCGGAAATTCGAATCTCGGAATTTCCTTGACAGGTCTTCGTCAAAAGGGGGCAAGAGTTTCGTCAACCATGGCATCAATCATCTCTTGCGAAAAAAATGAAACAAAAAAAATGAGCGCACGCCACGCGAACTGCGACACACCGCACGGATCGCAACCAAAATCAAACGATGAAAAACAGTGTGTCCCGAAATCCGGACGACCTTCCCCCGTAAAATACTTTTTAACATCAGGTTGGACAAACGGTGCGCGTACGGAGATATATGAGCGAAAACAGACCAATAATCCGCAAAATATAAGCATACATATACTGTTGTTGGAGTGGGAAATTCCTTGGCATCCGCTCATCGAGAGGGGTTAGAGTGCCGTCAAACCGACAAATTTTCTTGTGAACAACAGGCGCACAGCACACGGGGGACGCCGTACGTAGTACGGTGGCACGATGGCAACACCATGGCCTATTCAGTACCGACTCACGCGCCACCACACTCCTCGTCGTCCCAGTACCCTCTCACCCAACCCAATCCAACCCAGCCCAAACCAAACCCAACCCAACCCAACCCAACCCAACCCAACCCAACCCAACCCAACCCAACCTAACCCAATCCAACCCAAACTCACCCACATCCTGGCCACACATCACCCGAGCTTCACGGATCGTTTCGTTTTATTTCGGTATCGTTTCATATTTTCCTGTACGTACGTGGCCGTTTTTTTTTTCCGTCATCCCATCCATGATAATCCTCCTTGCCGCGATTTGGAAGACGCTTCGCCGCTCGGTCGCCACTCACCAACCAATCAACCATCCAACTAACCAACCAACGAACCAGACAAGCAGACAACTATTACGGGGTGGGCTAATGTAGTAAACACTAGTAAACACTATTTAATAGTAAATAGGACCTACGGTCCACACAAAACTCTATATATTTACCTATTTTTACAAACAGTATTTGGTCCTATTTACTATGGTCCCCCGCAATACCTGCTTAACTGCCTCGTACGTTTTTTCGTGCAAAAAAAACAAAAAAAAACATGCGCGCATCAGACAGACAAGGGGCGAAAAAAAAAAACTCCGCGTGTTTTTCGTATTCGCTTGCACTCACCGTATGCACCTCCTGTGTGTGGGGGGGTGACTACTGTCCTGTGCTGTGCTGTGCTGCACTGCACGTAGTCGTACTCTCTTGTGTACTGCTGTACACCTGGTATACTGCTGAACCACGTACGTATATACTGTGATGTACTGCTGTGTACTGCTGTTTTTGCTGTGGTGTCTAATGCTGCCATGTGCACTACTGTTGTACTGTACTGCTGTGTACTGCTGTTTGCTGTGTTGTCTGCTGCTGTCATGCATACTACTTGTACTGTTCCAGGTATAATGTACTGCTGTATACTTTACTGCAGTACGTCAGCCGGGAGCGAACTGACCTTAGCGTACTCTTGTACATGTTGCAGGCGTTTCTGTAGGGGGCAGGGAGGCGGCCGGGATGAGAACAGACGAGCAGTGCGTCGAGGTATCAGCAGGCACGCAGATTGAGGGACAGCACGGGGACGGGACGGGTGGGGAGAGGGAGGAGGGAGGGAGGGGGGGGGGGGGTGTTATGTTACGGGGTATAGCTGTACACATCTACTGGCATGAATAGAACGCATGGACAATGAAAATCAGTCAGGTCACAGTAATGCAATGCTTCGATAACATTCAGCAGACGGACAAGGTGTCACACCTCGGACAGACAGATCACTAACAGATCATACAGATCATTCCCACTTCATGATCTAGATCTTTCAGGGCAGGTATATTCCTGATCTGTATGATCTGTTTGATCTCAGCTCATGTTGCCGGGTGGGAGCCGTATAATCTGCAGTGATCTGGGACAGGGTTCCTGGGTCGGATCTGTACTATACAGATCCTGCACAACATAATTTCCTAACGGCAGAGTATGATCTAGATGATGTAGATGATCTATCTGTAGATGATCTATCATATCTGCCCGACGTGTGAACACGGTTTCAACTATTCTAGCGGCCATCACTGTTCCGAGAGCGGAGAGGGGGGGCTCAGACGACAGATACATACCGGCCGGCCAGGTACGGCAACCCCCCCCCCCCCCCCCCCCCTTGGTGCAAGAAATGCCTTCTTGATCGGTGGAAACTCTCGACGTGCTCCATGCCGGCGTTATATTGTAGGGATGCGAGCGTCTATGGACACACGACTGCGGCCATGCATGACATGTGGCTAATGAGTACACGCCCTACCCTAACACAGCCCCTCCCTCCCTTATCCCCATGAGCGCGCGTTTGCCTCCAAACGCTGACAACGGCAACGGCAACGACCACAGCGACGACGAACCCGAACCACAGAGACAAACCAATCTCTCGAAAAACGTCCGTGCACCTGGATGGTATGGCAACATAAACTACGACCCGCGCGCACTTTCAAGTTGTGTTATCATACATTGAAAAAAAAAGCAACAACAGTAGTAGTCCTTTGCCTCTTGTCGGTTTTTTTTTCTTCCTTTTCTCGTCATGTCTTTGCCTTGGTATTTTATTTTTTATTTTCTTATTATGTTGCCATGGTTTTTTGCCGTAGCTTTTCCTGTCATATTATACGTACCAGGTTAGGTATCTATTTCATATACACACCACCCGAGCAAACGGGTCGTCATTCCCTTCACCCCGTCCGTCCCATACTACCACGCCTCGGACAGATAATGATCTATCTATCTATCTATATATCTATCTATCTATCTATCTATCTATCTATCTACAGTAGATCATCTAGTTCCTGAGAGGTTGTGCAGGATCTGCCTAAGTACAGATCCAACCCCAGAAAACATGTATACGACATGTGCCATTTATGTAGATCATGCAGATCATACGGATCCCACCCGGCAACATGAACTACTGTAGATCATCTATACATGATCGGGAACAGATCTGCCTTAAAACGCCTAGATCATCGAGTGGTAATGATCTGCTCGTGATCTGTCCCCGAGGTGTGCAGGTACTTCGCGCACCCCCACGTAATCACACGCACCGCTTAAGCCCAGAGGCTTCGTAGACCCTGCCGAGCGTGGCGCTCATCTCCGCAGTCCGCGCGTACTGGGGGATGGCCTCCAGC
The DNA here is from genome assembly GCA_008828725.1 of Saccharina japonica. NCBI lineage: Eukaryota > Phaeophyceae > Laminariales > Laminariaceae > Saccharina > Saccharina japonica. Next base: position 17,653 of record MEHQ01002627.1, on the reverse strand, counting down.
GCCGAGATTGCCGCGCTCGGCTCACCCCCCGCGATGAGACACTGCGCCTCCATAAACTTGAGCTCCGCCACGGGTAAGTTCTCCCTCTGTATACGCGTGCAAACCCAACCCGAGACGGAGATCGAGACCGAGAGCGAGGGCGAAGAGGAGGCGTGTGTGTGGGGGAGGGGAGGGAGCCGCGTTAAAGCTTTTCTTTACTTATGTCTCGTATACTGTACGACTGCAAGATGGTCTAACTTTAGTTCCAAGTAGTTTGTTGGTTAGAAAGGATAGCCTACTGACTATTTTATAGCTGGGCTAGTATATAAGGTTGATGGGAACAGCTTCTCGTGTTTTTGGTCGCTCAACAATGGGGGTCTCCCCAACATAACGATCTCACGTTTTCCTCAAGAAAAAGAGGCGGGATGCGGGATGCCGGGGACTTCGGCAGCAGTGACACTCACACACGACGTCACAAAAAAATGAAGGCGAAAAGACAAAGAAAAAAGAGCACCTGGGACGGTGTGAGCTTCGACGTATCGGCTCCCTTTGAGGCGCCCACGAGCCCCCTCCGCCTCCGTCGTTCCGCCCAAGAGCCTTGTTGCTGAGGTTGCTGCTGCTGCTGTTGTCGTTGCTGTTGCTGCGGCGGCGGGGTGAAGGCCGACCCGGGCGAGGCGGCGATGTCTTTCTGGAGCTGGCGGTGAAGCAAGGATTGCTTGCAGAACATCTGGCGAAAACAAATTGGAAAAATTACGTACGTAGACGAAATATATCGGTGCGTTGCGGCATTCTTACCGCTTTTGTACATCGTATGGCCTTAGTGTTTCGGGTTCGGGTTTACCGTTTTGGGTTTAGCGTGTTTTTAGCGGTTGGAGTTCAGCATTTTTTGGCGTTTTGCTTGCCGCGTATGTAGGCGTGTCCTATATATGTACATACATACGAGTCATGTTTGTTTATGCGTTGGCGGTAATGGCAGCACACCAGAGGTGGCTTTTGTCGCCGAGGCCAGGGGTTGCTAATATAATATTAACAGAACGGGGTCAGGGCACAAACTGCAGCAGTACTGGAAGTAATCGACATGGACACCACTATCATGAGTACATACGGCATATTACCGGCATCATAGACATACTTACTAATATCTCGCTCAGGGATTCCCCATCCCTGCACTCTTAGAGCTCCCACTTCGACACCGCCTCCTGTCATTACTTGCTCAGCGTTGCTTTCTCTATTTGTTCCCTATATACTTCAGTTGGCGAGAGGCGTCTTCCTCTTTCACTTTTGGGTTCGTGCGTGTGCCCAGACAGCACAGCAGCGCGGGCGAGCCCGGCGCCATCGCGGGTATGGGAGGGCGCTGGCCAGTAAAGGGGGGGACGAAAGGAGCGCGGTCGCCTTTTTCGTGGCTAGGCGTGGCGTGTCCATCGAGACACGAGGGAAGCATGAAGGTGCTTTGTCTGTGTTGCTGCTGCAGCATGTCCGAAAATATAAGGTTCGTTTATTCCTGTAAAATAAAATTCAAGCGGTGCTTATTTATCAGAACAAATATGATTTAAAGAGAAAGCCCGGCGGTTTGAACACCATCATGATGGAGCGGGCGAACGAGGGCCACGGTGAGCACCGGGCTTCACGCAAGGCGGGCCACGGGGCTCACTGGGGCAGAGAGGCAGTAGAGCTCGACCCAGACCGAATCGATGGCGAGGTGATCGCGGAGGGGCGGGGAGCGTCAAGGCTGACAACACGCCAACGACGTCTCAACTTTTTTTTTGTTTTATGCGCCCATGCGGAGCCCTTGTTTAGTAATAACTGGGTGTACAATAATTTTTCACCCAGCTGGGTGCACGGAATTTTTTGGCTCTACTGCGAGTCCTTGGGAGTATGAGCAGTGTACTGAAGGTCCAACTACTGTGAGTACTGTACTGGGAGTATGAGCAGTACAGGACCCCGAGTACAAGTAGTACCCGCAGTACAAACATCCGAATGACTTGGAGTACTCAGAGTATCACGAGTATTGACACATAGACTTACTTACTAATATCTCGCTCAGGGACTCCCCATCCCTGCACTCTCAGAGCTCCCACTTCGACACCGCCTCCTGTCATTACTTGCTCAGCGTTGCTTTCTCTCTTTGTTCCCTATACCTGTATACTTTAGATGGCGAGAGGCTTCTTCCTCTTTCAGTTTTGGGTTCGTGCGTGTGCCCAGAGAGCACGGCAGCGCGGGCGAGCCCGGCGCCATCGCGGGTATGGGAGGGCGCTGGCCAGTAGAGGGGGGGACGGAAGGAGCGCGGTCGCCTTTTTCGTGGCTAGGCGTGGCGTGTCCATCGAGACACGAGGGAAGCATGAAGGTGCTTTGTCTGCGTTGCTGCTGCAGCATGTCCGAAAATATAAGGGTCGTTTATTCATGTAAAATAACATTCAAGCGGTGCTTATTTATCGGAACAAATATGATTTAAAGAGAAAGCCCGGCGGTTTGAACACCATCATGATGGAGCGGGCGAACGAGGGCCACGGTGAGCACCGGGCTTCACGCGAGGCGGGCCACGGGGCTCACTGGGGCAGAGAGGCAGTAGAGATCGACTTATACCTCTTATACTGTGCGGCTGCAATAATGATCTAACTTTAAGTACAAGTAGTTTGTTGGTTAGAAGGGATAGCGTACTGACTATTTACACGTAGCTGGGATAGTATAAAAGGTTGATGGGAAAAACTTCTCGTGTTTTTTGGTCGCTCAACAACGGGGGTCCCCCCGACATAACGATCTCACGTTTTTACGAAAGAGAAAGAGGCGGGATGCCGGGGACATCGGCAGCAGTGACACTCACACACATCACAAACAAATGAAGGCAAAACGATAAAAACAATAATAAAAAACGAGCACCTGGGACGGTGTGAGCTTCGACGCATCGGCTCCCTTTGAGGCGCCCACGAGCCCCCTCCGCCTCCGTCGTTCCGCCCAAGAGCCTTGTTGCTGCTGCTGCTGTTGCTGCTGTTGTCGTTGCTGTTGCTGCGGCGGCGGGGTGAAGGCCGACCCGGGCGAGGCGGCGATGTCCTTCTGGAGCTGGCGGTGAAGCAAGGATTGCTTGCAGAACATCTGGCGAAACAAATTGGAAAAAATTACGTACGTAGACGAAACAAGTCGGTGCGTTGCGGCATTGTTGCCGTTTTTGTACTTCGTATTGGCTTCCGCGTTTCGGGTTAAGGTTTACCGTTTAGGGTTCAGCGTTTTTTGGCGATTGTAGTTCAGAGTTTTTCGGCGTTTTGCGTGTCGCGTATGTAGGCGTGTCCTATGATACATACGTACATATATACGAGTCGTGTTTGTTTGTGCGTTGGCGGATATGGCAGCACACCAGAGGTGGCTTTTGTCGCCGGGGCCAGGGGTTGCTACTATTAACAGAACGGGGTCAGGGCACAACGGCAAACTGCAGCAGTACTGGAAGTAATCGACATGAACACCAGTATCATCATGAGTACGTACAGCATACCGGTGTCATACGTAGAAGATACCGGTAAGTAAGCATCGCTTCGTCGCTTGTGTTTAGCTGTATACCAGGTAGGCCCTATTAGAGCACAAACTACAGGGTTCTTTGTAAAAATTTACCGTGCTGCTGTACTCGGAGTACAGCAGTACGAGTCATTGATTGATGTGCATGATATTGCTGAGAGCTACACGTGTTAATCCATAGGAGTACGGACGGACAGCAGGAGCCAGCATTGCCTGTGCTCAAAGGGCACAAACTACAGTACGTGCTACTACGAGTATCAGCTGCCGCAGTGCTGCCGATTGACGGAGATAGACGGTGGGCCTTTGCTTGCTTGTCAATCCGCGATCTATCAATTTACGAAGATATGCATACACCAGCAGCTGCGCTGCAATCGGTGTGCGGAGAAGTTATCATACGCCACCGTATTGCAGTCGGTGTGCTGTGCCTTCTGCGGCGAAGCAGCTCCCCCCCCCCCGCGCACCCGATTTGGCGATTGGTATCATGCTGCAGCAGCAGCGCTGCTACTCCTAAATGTGGCGGGGGCAAACAATTAATTGCAACACGAATGTTGGTGCTACAGTACATTCACTACACACAGCAGTACCAGGGGTACATACGTACGAAGAAGTAGTGCTATCTGTCTGTCTTGGTAGTATCGAGCGTCGATCGTGTCTAGCGTCCAAGCGCACCGCCATCATGCGAACCTCAGCTGCAGTCGTCGGTACGCTAAATAACAGGTACCGGTACACAGCAGCAGCAGCGCGAGAGGGCGTTGCGTGCGCGTTTGACTTTGAGACGTGTTTGGAGCGTTGATTTGATTGATGTTGATTGTTCGTCGATACCAGAATGGTTTTGTTCCACGTTCAACACCTCCTCCGCATTCTTCTCGCCCTTTCTCCGCAGTCCCACTGTATACGCTATGATCCTTTGCACTGCTGCTGTTTACTGTTCACCCCATTCGGCTCATGGGGTGTCTCGTGCTCTCACCGTGGCCCTTTTGTGCTCTCCTTTGCCCTTCAAAGCATCGGCGAACATCGACAGTGCCTCCGCATGCAGCCCGCCCTCTCGCTGAGACTGCTGCGATGGCATGCTTGCACGAGACAACAGCATGCCGCCAATGATCTCCGCGGAGTGGTAAAGCTTCTCCCTCAAGAGGTTTTCCACGGCGTCAAACAGCAGCGCGGCGTCATCTCGCGAACCTCGCGCCATCGTCGTAGTGCTCGGTTGTGCTGGTAAAACATGGGCACAGCAGACGACGATGTTGCACAACCTCCAACATATGGGTTTCCATGAATAAGGAGGCAGCATTTTTTGTTGAAAAAGCCCCTCATGTCCCCGTGTTCAAAATGTTAACGTGAACTGCCCCAGCTTCTGCTCCGGCTCTACAGCTCTGGTACAGCAGATTCTTCCTGTAGCATGCCCCTCGCGGCGGAGTACACGTGGGCAGAATCGGAAACCACTGTTCAGCTCCAAGTTCCGCTCAGAGGCCGAGCTAAATCAACGGTCGATGTGTTCGGTGAGCTATGAAATAGTATGAACGTGCATTTGTTGTTTCGGAACCCAAACGTGGATATTCAGTAAGATACGCACCGGATCCTCGACCAACCCCTCGATACTATGACGAGCTACTCCTGCAAGGAGGAGGAGGATGCCTTTAGGGGGCTGGTGTGATTCATTATTTCCGTCCTTGTGTGTCCCTTGCTTTTTTTAATTGGCAGCAACCGAGTGCTATGTCAAGATATCTTTTCCTCCGTACCTGCTCGAATTGGATATCGACGGGTGTATCGATGCCGCACAACATAAGGCCCGGGTAGAGAAGGGCATCCTTGTGGTCAAGCTCAAAAAGAAGAGCGACAGCTTTGGGATATGGGGCTTCTTGGGCCAGCGGGTTGACCGCAAGTGCGACCCGAAAGTCACGGCTCGCCGCGAACAATCAATCAAGGAGAAGCTCAAGTGGGAGGAGGAGGTGAGTCATGATTCTCGACTCATTGTTCTTCCTTTTTGCCCATCACTACTGTAGCCTTTTCCACGCGGCTAAATTGACATCTATGAATAGGATGAAGTATTGAAAATGGGGATTTAAACAATGTCTCGTGCGTTCGAGTATAGCATAGTATGCAGAGGGGTTGCTCTGCATGCGGTCCCAGTAATACTTAGTCGAGTTTGGCTGACCCGATCCGCCTCCTGGCAATTCCACTCAAGCAATAATCCCATCGCACGTGGTTTCTGCGAGTATTCCCCAGCGATCACGGAGAACACCACCTGTGCCCAAACTTACATGTGATTGTATTGTTTGTATGTGTCGCTCCTATTACTACGTACCTACGTACTCATATCTACGTAAAGTAAACATTTTGTAAATGCGTCTTCAGCCGTGGTTTCGACAAGCCACACCACCGTATTCGAACTGTTACGAGCAGTATCACTTCCGATCGAGCCTTTGGGCCCAGGATATCATTTGTGATAAGCTCCGCCCATGGGGGCGAACGAAAAATGCACACGATGAACGGGGTGTTCACTCTGGGATATATTATTACATCTTGGGTCTTCAGAGGGGAAAATTGGCGATAAAAAGTGATGAACACGGCAACGGTCACTGCGTGACTGGGGGATGATGAAAATGGGTGTCCGAGCTACAACAAGAGCGCAAGGAGTCCTACGGCACGGGCGCAACGTGGTCCTATCATACCTGTGCTGCTGGGCGTTCCCGCTGTGCTCGTAGATGGTTGGCTATACCAAAGTTATCATCTTGTCTATTCGTCGCTATCTCGGGGTCGCAAAGAGGTTACTACCGACCCTCTCTAATGCATGTACCATTCCTCGCTAAAACATATTTCACGCTATGTACGAAGCTCCAAGTGGTTTGTCCCCAAATACGGGTGTACAGGTCATGCTTGCCAAGCGATGCTGACTTCTCTTGACAAAAAGGTGGTTGTCTAAAAAAATGAGCTCTTTTAAACCGTAGCCCCCATGGTAGCAATTACTTCGATGACTCCCGATTAAAAAAAATGTCAGCTTAACGCCTCTCCACGGGTTGTACACACCCATCCTTCTTCCGCCGCCGCTCCTGTGACCCTTTCATCTAAATACGCGCCCCCACGATCATCAGCTCAAAGAGCGCGTAAGCCTGAGAAAGCACCACGATGAGCGATTGTCGCTGCGCAGCCAAATGGGCGTGGACGAGGCGGAGAGGCGCCTAATGGATGATATCAAGGCCGAGGAGAAGGAGAAGGCTGAGGTGGGCTTATAGCTGCAACCAACTCAATTTCGGGCTAAAATACAACACGTAGCAACTACCTATAGTTGGGGACTTGGTAATAGTGGGGAGTCGGGAATAGAACAGTAGGGGTGTTTCCATTACTCTCGCACGGTGAAACTGCAACAAAAAACTACCGCAGAGCCTTCATCCCTTCGACTTTTTACCCCCGTTGTGCTCTCTTCGGTAAGGTATGATGGCGGTCTCCGAGCACAATGCAGGCGACGACGCGCATGCCAACGGCCCATCCCGTCATGCGCGCTACAGCAGTGTTCACCTGCATCGTGTATCCTATCGACGTGCCACCTGAAATAGCTCTCCGTGTCCGTAGCACCTATTCTACCAGCGACGGAGCTTTTGTTCTTGCGTGGCGCACGTGCTGATCTGACATCGAGGAAACGAACAAAATGTGCATACGTTGGGGGCACAGTTTGTTCGCAGATCGCAGATATATCTTGTTCGATATTCTCTTTTTACGGTGGGTGGGGTACAATATTCAGGCGTGAAAAAGCAGTGGCGCCAGCCTCTTCTAGTCGAGCAATCAATGTCAGTCTTGTTTTTACCGGTGGCCCGACCAACAGACCTATGGATACGATTATATGCACTCGTATGTTCATTCCGTTCTCTCCGCCACCGTACGTGTCCACCCTCTCGTTTGTTCAGGCGGAAGTCTACCGCACTTTCGCAGAGATGGCCGCCAAGCAGAACCGCGAGGAGTCCTCCTCAACAAAACTGCTGCCGGCGCCGGTTGCGCAGCCGAAACAAAACAGCGGCGAGGAGAATCAGCACGCCCTGCTGTCACCGCCTTTAGCGTCCGCCGCGGTAGCGGAGCGAAGCTCGGGCGGAGCGCTCGGCACAATCCCGGAGGAATCTTCCGCCGACCAAGGTAGTCCAACTCCCGTGGCTTCTCCGACGGTAGCAGTGGAGCGAAATTTAGGCGGACCTCTTGGTACTATCCCTGAGGAACTTTCTGCGGACGAGGGTAGTCTTACTCCCGTGACTTCCGCCGCCGCCGCCGCTGGCAAGGTAGATAGCAGACCGATATGGGAGGAAACAATCAGCGACGACCGAATCGTACAAAATGGGCACCAAGCCGAACGGGTAGCCAGTGCCACAAAGGAGGTAGTTCCTAACCCACCCGTTCAGGACGCCGCATCTGAGGAGACTCAGGGAAAAACCCTCGCGAGCGACGGCGAGGATGACGACGGGGTGGCCGTAACGTACGTTCCTGCGCCCAGAGTGCCTGCCGGGGTGATCCCGATCGGATTCACCACGCGGCTGTTCCCGACGCCCCTGAGGGAGTCCAAAGTGGCGGACGAATCGGCGTGGATAATGAAGAACCGTAGACACCTCCACAAGAACAAGACCCTGGTGGGTAGATTGCCCTCGGAGAGCGCGCAGGAGAAGAATGATCCCCAGTTCGACATTTCCGAGAGCGACCCCGTCTGGCTCAAGGGCAAGGGGGACGACTTGTACAGGGGGGGCGACTTCCTCGGGGCCATAAACGCCTACGCGGCGGCGTTAGACTCCGACCCGAAAGCCGCCGCCTGCCTCTCAAACCGCGCCGCCTGCCACCTCCGCCTCGGCCAGGCTTCTGCTTGCGTGGCCGACTGCGGAGCCGCGCTCGAAATATTCCGAGCGCTGCCCGAGACAGGCCCAAACCAAGCGAGGGTGCTCGCTCGACGCTCACTGGCGTACCGCGAGCTGGGGCACTACAAGCTCAGCCTGGACGATTGCCGCGCCGCGCTGGGGTTCAACCCCGGGGACGCCGCGCTCCAGCGGGAGACGGCGCGCGCGGAGCCGTTGGCGCTCTGCGAGACCGCGAAAAAGGAAGCCGTCGCCCGCTTCGCCTCGGGGGACATCGCTGGCGCGTGCGCGCTGTACACCGCGGCGCTGGCAGCCGTCCCCGCGTTCCCGTCCTGCCTGTCCAACCGCGCCGCGTGTTACCTCGCGCTGGGAAAGCCTCAGGACTGCGTGCGAGACTGCACGGCGGTGCTGGACATGCTTTCCGCCGGCCCTGCCACCGGCCTTCGCGCGAACGCTAGTGCTAGTAGGAGCGGCCCCGAGCAAGGTCCGGCAACAACAGCCGGGCGAGGAGCGCTGGCGGTGCCCCCGCCGGGGTCGGTGCCACCGCCCGGGTCGGACAAGCGTCGGCGGTGGGTGTTGACGACCATGCTGCGCCGGGCGCGGGCGAACGTCGAGCTGGGGTGCCTCGAGAGCGCTCTCCGGGACTACCGGGCCGCGAGCTCGCTCGCCCCCGACGACAAGGCGGTCGAGGGGGACGTTCGAGAGGTGGAGCGGCTTCTAGAGAGCGAGACGGAACGGCGGCCTCTCACGCATTGAGAATCTTGCTTCGCATTGCTTCGCTGGGGGGGAGCGCTTGACGCATGGTTTTTTGTGGTTTATTAGAATGGTTACAGGCCGACAAGTAGCAAAGTTTGTTTTTTATCCTTTTAAACCATAAATTCAGTATGAACCTGCTGCTGTGTTAGCTGTAACGTAACGACCAAATTCCTGTCGGGGGGGCACGGGTGGTGTACATACGAACGGAACGTCCTTTGGACAATAAGACGTTTGAGAGCAAGCCATGGCAGGCTTGCCGAGATTTTTTTTTGTGATGATTGGTGTGGGCGCGGCGCAGTACTAAGAACGTGCGGGGCACCGTGCCTGACGAGGTCCCGCAACAACGAACAACAGAGTTACATGAAGTCTCGAAGTTTACTGACGTTACCCTTGCATCAGTTCGAAACGATGTCCATGTTCATTTTTGGGGATGGCACCGTGCGCTAGGCAGCACGCACTGCGCCATGCCCATGTAGGTTTGCCGAGAGCAGCTTTGCATCGATTCGTGTGGGCGCGGCGCAGTATGTACTAGGAATTTGCAACGCACCGTCATCTATCGAGCTTATTAGAGTTGTGACGTTTCGACTGTTGCTGACATTATGTTTGCTTCGATTCGAACCGGTGTACGTAGTGTGCTCATTTTCGGGGCTGGCACCACTGTGCGCTAGGCAACACGCACTGCGCCTTGCACCCGCCGCTACAAATGACGGTGCATTTAATCGCTAACTTGGCTAGCAAAAATAAGCGCACCTGCTAAAAACTTCAAATGCGTCGTACATAGCCCAGAGGCATGTTTCTACGAAACATGGTACACCCAAGCGAAACAATGGCGCCGCACCAAGTCAAAACAAAAATGACCTGTACGTTAACGTGAGCGTATCGCGCCCTCGCTTCCAAGTGTCGAAGCTGAGGCTATCTGGCGGCGTCGGCCAAACTCGCCCACTCCCGAGGGCCAAACCAATCAAAACTCATGGGTCAAGCAGGCAGGATCACCCGGCAACATGTGCCACCATACATATGCGAGTTTTGTTAGTGAAATTGAAGCTTGTTTATACAAAAAAAACAGCGCGACTCTGCGCCGGGAACCGCGGTTCACAGGCGTGGAGGGCAGCCGAAGGCGTAAAATTATCTTGCGCGCGCGACCTCCCCTCCGCAAAACTCTGCTCTTTACACGCGCGCCTTCTACGCGTAACTATCCTTCCATCCAGCGCACCGGCCTGCCTCGAACCCCACATCGCCGATGACTGTTATTAACTCCTCCGGGGAGGCTAAATCTCCAAGAGAGCAGGCGGGCTGCTACCGATCAATCACGTCCCGCGAGCGTATGGTTTCCATAGCTCTTCTCCTCCGCCTCTCCACTTCCGCTCTTGCGCCTCCCTCGCCTTCTGGCCCCACCGTCCAAGCTGCGTGTAAAAAAATCTGCCGTAGGTAGCGACCCCGACAAAGCCTCAAAATAGTCGTGGTACCCACCCTAAAAAACGAGAGCAGTCCAGCGTGCCCCCCCCCCCCCCCCCCTTTTCTCCTCTCGCCTCCCCCTCACTCGTCGTATTCCCGAGGCTGGGAAAAAAAGTAGATGAAAAACGCTACAGCGCTGGCTAGCAAGAAGCCTAGCACGATCGGGACAGCCAGAATGCCGGGCCCGTTGATGGCGCCCACGAGGCCCTGCGCGAAGTATTGAGCGAAGTTTTCGGCGTGCGCCGGCACGGCGGAGCTTGTGAGGGTCGCCACGGATGTCACGGTGGCCAGCACGGCGGCGCGCTGCGCGCGCCGGCTGCTGCGGGGCTCCGCGGCGGTCATGGACGGCCCTCGATGCGCTCGGCATGCCTCTGCAGACAGGGGGTTAGGGGGGTGGTGTGGGGAAGGGGCGGTGCGCGGGGGGGGGGGGGTAACTCATTTGTTGCTTGCCTTACTCGTAGTCATTTGACCATGGACCACGCATCCCTTTCGAGACGGAGCAAGGGGCGGGGCGCGGGGGGGGTAGGGTACGCGGCGAAGCAAGGGCTATGATATCAACATACTCGGGGGGGGGGGAGGAAGGGGAGGCAGGGGGAGGAAGCGGGCGGAGCGGGGATTCTGGTATGTGCTTACTGTACGGTACGAGTAGTCTATGTGCAGTAGTAGAACAGAGAACGAGCAGTCTACAATAGCATATATATACCTACACCCGTAAGTTCTTCGGTATCAGATACGAGTACTCGTACATACCAGGTATTACACGTACACATCCTGTATCGAACATATGTACGTCGTAGGACGGGCACGATGACCTCGACCTCATCAAAATCGCAGGCTATACGAGTCTACAGGGGCAACAACTGCCCTCTGGCACTGGTGAACCCGCAGCCAGTCGGTCGCGTGTGCGAACTGAAGTACTAGTGTAGGTCGCATGGTGGAGCAGTTCAAGCTATACTACACGGTACTACCGTTGGCGTGAGGGACGCCTTGTACACGGCTACGAAATGCACACCAGGTGTCACATGCATACCAGGTGTCACGCTATGATACTTTGTAAATTGCTGCTGCTGCTTTTGGTACGCCGTTGTCAAGTAACACACATGGGAACTGGGAACATGAATCAATCAGATCGTCAAACATGACACATGATCGGTTGCAGTATGCGGCCGGGAACTGGAAGCTACAACCTCGCCACGAGAACCGCCGTGCAGTGGAGCATAGCGAAAATACTCAATCGACTATGGGCAGGACCCTCGGTGGTAGATACCATGTGGAAAATCACCGCCAGCCTACCAACCGACAACCGGCTTACCTACGCAGCGGACGGCTGGGGAGACGCGGGCCTGCGTAGTTGGCCGCCCGAGCGAGCTGACATGGTGAGGATGCCTCGTCACTGCAGTCGGCCGAGCGAATCCGGCGGCAGGCGAGATGTAGAAAGCGGTGCAGCTCTGCAGAGCGAGCGCCAGGGAAAGGACGGTGATTCTCCAAACAGAGTGCATCGTAGCGTGCTTCACGAATGCGAGGTTAGGAGGATCAAACGTTGTCGAGAGGTGCTGCTGCTTGTGGGTGGAAAATTGAAGAATGGGTTTGGATGCGAACAGGAAGGCGTGTGTTCCTTTAAGTTCCGATCCCAGTGTGCTGGTCGCTCTCGTTTTGTTTCCCGCGTGCTGCACCAGCGGAACGACACACACGTGCTGTGCACGGCCTGGCCCTTTGAGGAGAAGCATCCTTTTGATAGAACCCATCGCGTTCAACTGATATTGGGGTGGCCTGGCTCGTGCTCGGCCATCCTTCGCGCGTCCTTTTGTTGAAAACTTCGACGAATTCGACCTGGTGAGGCATGGTGTCGCTGTTGAGCGACCATGCGTTCGAAGACTTCCATCATCACCAGCCGCTGCTGGAGCCGTTGGAGTCGCTGGTCCTGGACGATGGCATGGCGTTCCACCGAGGTCTCCTCAACCTCACGAATATACCAAGGTGATAAGTGTTAGACCCCACTGCTATGGTGGACGCCGCTCTGATTGCTGGGTAGTTCTGACCCTTCGAGGAGGCCAGGACTGCGAATGACAGTTGGGTTGTTCTTTTCGGATTTGCATCGCGCAGCAAGCTACCACGAGCACTTTGCTGCTGCCTCGTGCTTGCCAGGCAGCAGCTGCAAGCGCTTACCGTGTGCCTGCGAATACCTGCGCCTGCAGTAGTAGATGTCTACGTTATGTGCTCCATATTCCCTAGTTTTCAGCAGACCGGGCGTGTCACTACGGCTATATACGTACTGCCAACTGCTGCTGCTGTGCCAAGCGCGAAGCAAGGGCCTCTTTTTTTTTTTTGAAGAGGAACCGAAGCAGGTACGTACCCCATCCATCGTACGAACATACCTGGTACCTGGTGTAGATGATGTGATATCATGCTGAACCCCAACACACGCCAAGTAAAAACAAGTAAACTGCTGCCGATTCTGTTCTCTGTTTGCTAGACTCTGTCCAGTCCTCTCAGCTCTGCTGCTAGCCCCTTACCTGTACCGGCCGTACACAGGAGCAGCAGCAGTACGCGCGCACAGATGAAGGGTTTCGAGTTTTGAGTTTTCAGTGACGAAAACTGACATTCAAACCCAGCGGGACGCAGCAGTACATGGTGGCGGATACCTGGTACTGGTACTACAGTAACACATATCTTACGAGACGGCTGGTACGCAGTACGTACTCGTACGCACTCTGCGGTGTCTGGTCATACAAGCTCTACGCGTACTCGTATGTAGGTACCAGTACACCTGGTACAGCTTGGGTACATCAGTATACTGGTTTGTCTCATATTTGACCTTGAGAATGCTACGCACTCGTGCCGGTTTACATGTTGGTCATATCGTCATACGTATCATTGTATCGTGCATATGATATGTACGTACTGGTGCGCCTGTCTCTTCTGGCGTGGGCGGCCGTGGCTCGCTTTGCGCCGAAGTGCTTGGCTCTACGTCGGCCCCTGCTGTTTTTTGGTGTTATCACAGACAGCAGTTACGACGAACGAACTACTGCTGTAGTTGGTACAGCTTCTTTCATGTTTACTCGTCTACTCGTTCGGTATACCTGGCATACTCCAACTGTGTACGTACGTTGTCTGTCTCTGTTTTTCAGTCAGGCTCGTTTTTCTTTTTCTTTCTCAAGAGTAGACTCGTCACAGGTCGTACGAATACCTGCTATTAATACCTGCTACCTGCTACCAGGCAGATCCAGGTATGATACATTCCCGGTTGTACCCGTGGTATATACCTGGTACCTGGTACATACATACTGTACCAGGTACTCGCAGTACAGCAGTACCGGCCCGCTCATGAGAAACCAGAAATCGGGCTTAAGCTGACTTTCTTGTTTACCAAGGGGTGTGTACCACACTAACTGCAGTATAATAGCTGTCGATTTTCTTATTTCCCCCGTAATGTTTATTTAGGCTGAGTTTCTTGTGGGGCACTTTCTTATGAGATGGCCGGTAGTGTGTGTGTGTGTGTGTGTTCTTCACATTAAACCTTCCTTTCTACCCGTCGACATCCAGCACACCCAGTGTCCGTGCCGATTCTTCATCCTAAAAAGGTACCAGTTCTGTGGTCACAAAACTACGACACAGAGATACTACACTCAGTGCAGTAAGCAGAGCAGACAATGCAATGCCATATACGACAGGCAAGACCTACCCTGCTAGCAATCCAGGTGCATGCAAGAGAAAAAAAGAGAAAAAAAACGAAAAAAACGAGAAGAAAAAATAATAAAAAGTAAATATACTGAATTGAAGCTAATCAACAATCAAGCAGTGTTGCAATGGCGGCATTATCTTCTCGTCTCAAACTCACACATAATAAACAGAACACGTTTATTATTATATAGAGCACGTTCGTACTGGTCACGCCCCTAGTTTTTTACTGGAAGACTTTTACTCCAAGCTTTTGCATGCTGTACGTCGTACGGTTTATTACCAGGAGGTATTCGTAGCCGAAATGTTACTGCAGACTCCGCAGTAACCTTTCGGCTTAACCAGTCCACGAATTCCAGACTGCATGAGCAACGAGCGCTATCGTATACCTGGTCCAGTATATCCCTCTTCGTGCCGTTGCCGCGGACGAGTATGCTCCAAGCTTTTATACGTACCTGGTATGCTTTTTTCTCCAAGCTTTTGCATGCTTTACGCCGAACGGCGGTATACCAGGTATTCGTAGCCGAAAAATTACTGCAGGCGCTGCAGTAACGTTTCAGCTACGTATACGTATCATGCCAGGTCTACGCGTACGAATGGCAGACTGGACGAGCAACGAGCGCAATCGTATACGTAATATACCAGGTACGAGTATATGCCTAATGGTGCCGTTGCCGCATGCGCCGCGGCCCGCGGCTTCATCTCACTGCTCACCAGCACCAAGAAACGAAACTTTACGAAACTTTTATTATAGCAGTACCGACTATTAATATTAGCTCTAATATTAAATATTAATACCTGCATACCTGGTACCTGGTACGCGTACGTATTGCACACTGCATACTGCATACGACTCACTCGTACTGATGTATATATGTACCCACGCATCGGATCAAAAAGGCACAATCAGAACAACAGCAGTAAGAACGACAACAACAACAACAACAACAACAACAACAACAATCCACAGATGCTCCGAGTACCTTGGAGTGAAGTAAGGAGTATTGGAGATAAAATACTTCAGGTCTTCAGGTACTTCGTGTACTCGGAGTATTTCGGGCTTCGATACTCCGGATACTGCTCGTACTCGGAGTATTTTGGGTATGAACACTCTCGATACTGCTTTACTCGGAGTATTTCGGGGTCCGATACTGCGGGTACTCCTTGTACTCCGAGTATTCGGGGCTTCAGTACTGCTCATACTCCAAGTACTCCGAGTATTCAGGCCGCTAATACTCTTATACTCTTAAGTACCTTGGAGTACGAAATGTACTCGATACTCGGAGTATACTCGGAGTGCGAAGTAAGTTAGGAGCATCTTTGTATCATTTTAAGACTCGGCCGTCATTTCTCCCAGGTTCTGGGAGCATGTGACTGGCGTTTATAGCATTTAAAACTTCACAGATGCTCCCATTACCTCGGAGTATAATTGGAGTATTTTCGAGAAAAAATACTTCAGGCACTTTGTGTACTCGCAGTATTTCGGTGTCCAATACTCTCGATACTCGGAGTACTCCGAGTAATTTAGATGTTTTTACTCCGAGTACTGCTTGTACTCGAGTATAAGTACTGCTCATACTCGCAGTATTCGGAGTATTTGGGCCTTCAGTACTGCTCATACTCCAAGTACTCCGAGTATTTAGGCCACCAGTACTCTAATACTCTCAGTACTCGGAGTACGTTCGTACTCCAAGGTATTTAAGAGTATAAGAGTATTAGCGGCCTGAATACTCGGAGTGCTTGGAGTATGAGCAGTACTGAAGCCCCGAATACTCGGAGTACAAGGAGTACCCGCAGTATCGGACCCCGAAATACTCCGAGTAAAGCAGTATCGAGAGTGTTCATACCCAAAATACTCCGAGTACGAGCAGTATCCGGAGTATCGAAGCCCGAAATACTCCGAGTACACGAAGTACCTGAAGTATTTTATCTCCAATACTCCTTACTTCACTCCAAGGTACTCGGAGCATCTGTGCAGACAATCCTCATCCTGCCATGCGTCCCAAGACTCGGCGGCGACTTGTGGCCTGTAGCTTGTGGCCTCTATATGATATATATGATATATATGATACTCGTAGCTTGCCCTTGCGTGGGACGCGGGGCACAGCCGTCGGCTGCGCCTTTCTCTCTCTTGCCGTGCGTTGGTATATATCTGTCGTGTTGATAGCTTATTGTTACAGTACAGACAGCAGTAGGTTTTCAATGCTTTTCACAATTAATTCGACGCGAGTCGACGAGGGAAGAGCCGGCTGAAGTCTTTGTCGTCTTCTCGCGATAAACATGCACGGCACGAACCGTAGTGGGGAGGGGGGGGGGGGGGGGGGGGGGGGGGGGGGGGGGGGTGGGAGGGGGTGTACTCATGTTGTGCACGGCCGTGGGGGGGGGGGGATAAGAGCCTGCTACATGTGTGACCCCGGATCTGAGTTACGAGTTGTATTAGGAGGGGAGAGAAAAATAAGGGCGAACATATAAATACGACCAGGTATTTACGTACGTAATGTCAATAACTGTTGTGAGAAGTCACCAGACCCAGTGAGTCGAGTCCACTTATTATGGTTGATTACTACAAAATTGGTGTTGTCCCATCGGCTCGTGAGGATGCCTGTGAGGCGCGCGGGGGTGGGTAGCCGGGGCACAGCAAGCAGCATAGGTCCTGCTGCTTGCTTGGCAGATATAGATACATTTGACCGCGTGTTGCCTCCCACGATGTGTGGAAACCCACGAAGATACAAATCCGGGCGCCAGTTTCGACCGCGATGTTGATCGAAAATGGGGCCCCATTCCCGAGTGAAGGCCATCCCGAAAATGATACTCGAAAACATTCACCCGAAAATGGACCACTTTCGGGCTCGTAAGGCTGACGGTTGGTTTTGAAAACTGAAAACGTTCGTTTTCGGTCGTCAAAAAATGTTCCATAAGAGATGGCCTAAGCATCCTTTCTGATCTCCTTGCGTCATTTGTATTATGTTTCATTGCATAGTTCGTTTCGTTTTTATTGTCTTTTTGTTCTTATTTTTCTGGTCAGGCTTGTGTCGTTGTGTTCTCCTCGTACCCGGCACGTTGGCATTTCACTTGCATTGCCCATTCATTTGCGATTGCTTTTTTTTTCCCCTTTTTTTTTCTGTCTCCCAGCAGTCTGCGACCACAGAATTAGTATCTCTCTAGGATTAGGATTAGGAATCAGGACAGGCACTGGGTGTTCTAGTGTATTTGGGTACGAGAAAGAACGGTTTAATGCGAAGACAGCGCAAACAGACTGGTGAGACAGAATGGGACGAAAACCCCCTCGAAAAATTAAGACAAAAAAAAACACAGAATTAAGAATCAGCACGGACACCGAGTGTGCTCGATGCTGGATGCCCCTGGTCGTTGGGTACAAGGAGTACTGATTCACTGGTACATATACATAAAGCAGAAAGCACGGTTAAATGGAAGACGTGAAGGCAACAACAGCAGGA
>MEHQ01004222.1:0-57083 GCA_008828725.1 Saccharina japonica | reverse complement strand
CTACGTATGTATAGCGAGTGGTTGTATCCAAAGCAACGGGTAGATGCAGGATGTAGATGCAGTGATGCGCCTTACCAGCAGAAGTAGGGAGGGGCCGGTAGGGTGTGTGCTGTTGTATTTTCCCATCCTGTGGCAGTACTTACTGTACGTAAATGTTGCTTTCTTGCCCCCCCCCCACAGGCGGCGAAACAGGAAGGGGATAAGATTAGCAAAAAGTTTCTTTGTAATATACGGAAACAACGTAATGAACGGCCCAAATGTTGGAGGTGCCTCTATTAGGAGTAGGAACGGTGCTCCGTCTCGAAAGGGATGCGTGGTCATTAGTCAAATGACGCAACAAATGAGTACCCCCCCCCCCGCTGCGACATGAGCACACACCCTTGAGGCACCCACGAGGCAGTCACGACGCAGTACCTACACCCATTGTTGTCTCTGAAAAGGGCCACACCAAACACATGAGCACACACCCTTTGAGGCACCCACGAGGCAGTCACGACGCAGTACGTATACCCATTGTTGTCTCTGAAAATGGCCACACCAAACAAAACAACAATTATTTCTACGCTGTCATCCATGTGCAGGAAAGTTCGCCTCGCAACACATGGTTCTTAGTAGGATGCAGATCACCCTTCATGCGAATCAGCAAACACGCTTCGCCCCTTGGTGCAACCAATGTCTGAAAACCCCAGGTGCTCCGTCCCGGCTTTGTATACAGGGATGCGAGGGTCTATGGTCATACGAAAATGCTAAACCCTCCCACTTAGCCCAAAGCGTCTCAACCTGAAAACACAAGGCTTGGAACCCGGGGATGGATCTTAAATGTCCCCGCAGTCCTGATTTACATCTTGCCGACGTAGGCGTGACATCGTGACTTACCAGCCCCCCCCCCCCCCCGCGCGCTCACGGTGCTTCGCGCTTAATGCAAGCAATGTCTGCCTGGTCGGTGAAAACCCGGCATGCTCCGTCCCGGCATCGTGTATAGGGATGCGAAGCATCAACGTATGGTAATACGACTACGGCCATGCATGAATATGAAGTACACCCCCCCCCCCCCCCCCCCCCCCCCCCCCCCCCCCCTCCCCCCCCNNNNCCCCCCCCCCCCCCCCCCCGGCCTCATTTTCTCTACGAGTGAGAAATGCATGCTACTACGGCAAAAAAGGTGCACCATACGTGTTGTTTCTGACGGTGGCCACACCTTAGGGGCTCTACACCTCTCTGATACACTTCACAAGTTCACACACAAGTCACAATGAATGGTGAATCCCATCTAAAAGTGCCAAGCGATTCGACAGGCACTGAAGCGGGCAATGAATGCGTGAGGTATATAGCCGCCATTAATCTATTGATACTGTATAACCTACCCGTGCGGCCGATATTGTTTGGCTGGCGCATACAGCAGTGGGGGTCCCCCAATAAGGCGGTATCCCTCAATAAGGCGGTATTCCGATATAAGGCGGTCAAAATCGCTAGGCCCGACTGGGATATCGCACTCATAACCTGGAATGAATAGGGCGGCTTCCCTCTATAAGGCGGTCATATTGCTCTGGCACACCACCGCCTTACTGGCTTAGTTCGGGTAGGCGATTGGTTAACCTTTTACCAGTAGCCCAACGGCAGGACATGAGTTGCTGGCCGTGAGTTCGAATCTCACCTCCACCATGAAAACACTTTTTAAAGAAAAGTGAATTTCCTCATGTCAAGAACCTGGAAAATACTCTCTCTGGGTCCCCATAACCTTTGGAACCGCGAGGCCAATTGGCTTTGACACGACGACCCGCATATCCGGTCTGTCCTGAATATCCCGCCGGTCCAGGGGGGGAGAGTGTTATAAGGCTTAGTTCGGGTAGGCGATTGGTTAACCTTTTACCAGTAGCCCAACGGACTAAGACCTTAACACTATTCCGATATAAGGCGGTATCCCGATATAAGGCGGTCAAAATCGCTAGGCCCGACTGGGATATGGCACTCATAACCTGGAATGAATAAGGCGCCTTCCCTCTATAAGGCGGTCATATTGCTCTGGCACACAACCGCCTTACTGGGGGACCCCTGCTGTCGAATATATACCGGAACTTCAGAGGAACTTACCGCGTTGTATTCATACGAGTATATACATTCCGTAACTATTAAAATATTATGCTCGTACGTACCGGTATGTACATATTCGAATTACCTTGGCAAAAAAAAATAAAGCGGCATGACAGGATGAACATATTTCCCCCTCATGTTCGTGTTATTTAGTTGGTGCGTACGTATGTACGTACGTATCAGCATAACATATCAAATTACTAGAATCTACGTACGTTCCAGGTATAAATATGCTGGTAGACGCTGTAGATTGGTCCGTGTAACCTCTTAATAATAATACTTTACCAGGTATGATATAAATACATGCTGCTGTGTACCGCTCGCTATACATTGATTTCATCGCAGAGCACAAGCCCCAATTTCTCAATGTTATTATTACTGGTTATTGATATGAAAAGTGTTCTTATTTACAACCATGCCCAAGTTTTTTCCTTTACTTATTTCGCTCAGTCACTATTAATATCACGCTAAAAATCCAAAAGAAGGTATACCTAAGACTTTTGAGCCATTTATAGGTATACTAAACATTTCACTCGGGAAAATACTTCCTTCTGGTCCTGCCCCTGATTGGCCAGCGCCCGATCGTACCTTTGTCGACTGAAAAGTCCTAGGTACACTTCTCTGTGACTAATCAAGTTGGGCTTCACCTATTTTTGGCTTCGATTGTACCTATAAATATGGCTCATTTTAACCCTTTTTTGCCACACTGCCACACTATTATTAGAATATGGCCACAGAGCCGTCGGCACCAACCAGGCGACCCAAGCTGTCTACCACGAGGCACGAACATGTTGTAAAATCGCTTTTGGGGGGGGGGAGCATGATAGCTGTTACACAGAGTGCCGTACACTCGGTAAGAGCCCAGCAAGGAACTCGTACTCGTGTGCTGTTGGCTAGGAGATCTTCCTTTCTTACTAGCCAAGAGGCCTTTGTTATGAGACTGTGTGAGACACAGAGTATCTATCCCCTTGCAGGTTTGTCTACCAAGCATCCTTGGTGTTACTCACTTTCCGTAGAATCAAGCGTAGAAGAGAAGCAGCTTTATATTAATCCCCGAGCCAGACGACATCTGCCCCGGGGACGGGCTTCAAGTATGGCCCTCAGATCTTATACATACCCCGAACACGAATGCCATCCAAGTTATACGAAAACGGACCAATTACCTATACAGAGGTATTTACCGGCCTTCCTAGCCCATACCATCACACTAGCCCACCCTGATGAGCCGTGCATGCAGAAATATGGGAAAAACGGGGAAATCCCAGTTCCCCGAACTAGAACATGAGTCGAAGATGCGGCTCCTTAAAGCCCCTCCCACACCTCTAAGTTGCTATTATAGGCTAAGAAACCGGAAAAAAACGCAAATAAAGGCAATCGAACGTGAGCGCTGGTGCTGTGACCGAAGCCAACGTCAGAGACCTCCCATGAGTCGCCAACAAGGCGAGGGGGGGGACGAGAAGGCAACAACTAGCGCCAAAAAGGAAGCAGCTGACACCGTACGGGGAATGGGCGCTACCGCCCGCCCCGCGAGGGGGAGGCGGGTGCCTTGCTGAAAAATACATAAGAAGGATGAACCATAAATAACGATACAGTCCTGTGCCACAGCATGAGTAGCCATAGTACCCTGACCGCCCCCCTCGGCTCTGGCCGGGGAGGTTGTCGGCAGGACGAAATATACAAATACAAGGAAGACACCGAACCCAATACCAAACCCCATTCCAAACCCACGCCGAGTGTAAAGGTATGGGCTAGGAAGGCCGGTAATTACCTCTGTGCGATAGGTAATTGGTCCGTTATCGTATAACTTGGATGGCATTCGTATTCGGGGTATGTACAAGAGCTGAGGACCGTACTTGAAGCCCGTCCCGGGGCAAATGTCATCTGGCTCGGGGATTAATAAAAGCTGCTTCGCTTCTACGCTTGATTCTACGGAAAGTGAGAAACACCAAGGATGCTTAATAGACAAACCTGCAAGGGGATAGATACTCTATGTCTCGCCCAGTCTTATAGCACGTGGCGCCGTCGCAAGTATTTTATAGGAAAACAATGGAATCCGAAGTAGGCGAAGCCCAACTTGAGTAGTCACAGAGAGGTGACCCTGGAACTTTTCAGCCAACACTCTTAAGGTACGATCGGGCGCTGGCCAATCAGAGGGAGGGCCAGGAAGACTTTCCCCGAGTGCAATAATTATAGTGTACCGTAAATGGATCGAAATATCGTAGGTATACCTATATTTTGGATTTTTACATAATAGTAATAGTAACACTCGTAATTTGTTGGGGGTTTTGTTAGGTGACTTAAAAAAAAAATAGACGTAATGCGCTGTAGTTTCGCATTATTGTGGAGTCTAAATTTCGAATTTCAAACTCGTACACCGATATAGTACACCTTTTTTTTGTACCTATTAAACGAACGTACACGAACAAGACATATTAATAAATACGACGTAGTAGGTTATGTATCTCGTTTTGCTGGTTGAAGCTATTGATAATTAGTAAAGGGTGGCGCCCACCCCTCATCATGCTTATTTACGATTCCTGGTACATACTATTATATTGCTGTATGTATACGAGATATTGATGTGAACAGACAGCAGTAGTACCACCAGAGTAGATGATGCATTATAACATACCAGGTATATATATACATATCATCATATATTATATAAATACCTGGTACACATATTTATATTTTATATATACCCGTAGTTAAGCCCTTAACAACTGCTCCCACGAACTTGGGGACAAAATACTCAGAAATAATACTGTAGTGTACGTAGTGTCTGACATTTGTTTCATATCTGAATGGGTTAACTTGAACATATTCCGTTCGTCAACGGCTCTCTTTTCGGGGCGCTCCTACTGAATTCATTGACTATACATAAAATAGCTGTATACATATTATATACCTGGTATATGATATATATATGATACCTTCGACGCGTGCTACGGTAGAGGCAGGCACTTTTTTGGCCGAATCGTTTTCTGAACGATCGGGCTCCTTAACCCAAATTCGTCGGACTTTGTTTTTTTTGTGACGAATAATGTTTCAGAGTATACTTCGGTCATGAGATTTCTCATTCGGCACCACTTTTGTTTTTCTCCAAAAATATGTTTTCGGTGAGGTATGACGCTCCTTAAGTGAGGACCTCAGAAAAAACATGGTGCACCTCTACCGTAGCATGCGTCCTTCTTCTTTTCTTCCATCCCACATTCATTCATCTTGTCGCCCTTGTTTTCTCTCTCCTTCCTATTATACCTACAGTAGTCGTAACTCAGATCCGGGGGCACAAGTTTTATTAATAGTAGACTCTTCTCCTCCGGTTCTTGCCTTGCATTTTTTTTTATCGCGAGAAGACTCCATCAGCCCTTTCTTTTCTTCCCTCCTTGTCGACTCGCGTCGAATTGCGCATATAACACTATATATAACACTAGTACTATTACATACATACACCAGATATATGTGTAATACCTGGTATCTATATACAATGGGGTATGGCTACATACAAGAAAACCCATAGCCTGGTATTACAGAACTGCACTATGTATGCAAACACCTGTTTCTTAGTTTATTAAAAAACACATATTATACCAGGTATACATTATCTGCAGTAACTCTAATTGCAAGTACTTTTTCCTCACAACGCGCTGAGTCCGGTCCTAAAGGATTATTATTTAATATTAAGAAAGACCTTACAATAGTAGCTCCTGGTCTTCTGTCGTATGTCTTCTTATTATTTGATATTTTTGGGGTTTCATCGTATATACTATTGATTTGTTTGTATTTGTTTTTGTTGGCGGTTCACCACGCGCTTTCCCGGCGGAGTTTCTGTTTTTTTTTTTTGTCATTCCCCCCATTCATCATCGGTCAGTGCTCAGCTTAACTATTTAATAACTAAGTGCATCGTGCGTCAGTTGGGTCACACATCACGCGGTTATCAATACATACTACTATTGTACCTCGTAGTTGTTGCTTGTATCATACAGTACCTGATACAGCAGAGGAGTAGTATTAATATTAATAGTAGTATTAATAGTGGGTAACCCGCCCCGTGACAAAGCAATACGTCCGATATGAGCGCTCTTAACTACAGGCAGCCCTTCAAACTCTGTGGAAGGCAATGCATGGCTTTTAGTGTCGGCTTGACACGCCGATTCGACCGCCGCCGACTTACATTACCTTGCTTTAAATCTGGAACAGGTACATACTACTGTCTGTAAAAAAGTAGAAAGTGTAGTAAGGTTATGCTGGGTGAGATGCAGGAAGGAGTATCCCTTGCCAGGTTTGTCTCATACAGTCTTATTGACATTTGTTTCATATCTGAATGGGTTAACTTGAACATATTCCGTTCGTCAACGGCTCTCTTTTCGGGGCGCTCCTACTGAATTATTTGACTATACGATAAAATAGCTGTATACGACGTACATATATATATATATATATTATATGTATGATACCTTCTTCTTTTTTTCCATCCCACATTAATTCTTGCCGCCGTTGTTGTCTCTCTCCTTCCTATGATACGTAGTCGTAACTCAGATCCGGGGGCACAAGTTTTATAAATAGTAGACTCTTCTCCTCCCGTTCTTGCCTTGCATTTTTTTGATCGCGAGAAGACTCCATCAGCCCTTTCTTTTCTTCCCTCCTTGTCGACGCGACGCGTCGAATTGCGCATGTAACACTATAACACTATTACTATTACATACATACACCAGATATATGTGTAATACCTGGTATCTATATACGATGGGGTATGGCTACATACAAGAAAACCCATCGCCTGGTATTAATATCATATATTACAGTATTACAGTATGCAAACACCTGTTTCTTAGTTTATTAAAAAACACATACCAGGTATACATTATCTAACTCTAATTGTAAGTACTTTTTCCTCACAACGCGCTGAGTCCGGTCCTAAAGGATTATTATTAGACCTTACGTAGCTCCTGGCCTTCTGTCGTATGTCTTCTTATTATTTGATATTTTTTGGGTTTCATCGTATATACTATTGATTTGTTTTTATTTGTTTTTGTTGTCGGTTCACCACGCGCTTTCCCGGCGGAGTTTCTGTTTTTTTTGTCATTCCCCCCATTCATCATCGGTCAGTGCTCAGCTTAACTATTTAATAAGTAAGTGCATCGTGCGTCAGTTGGGTCACATATCACGCGGTTATCAATACATACTACTACTATTTGTACCTCGTAGTTGTTGCTTGAATCATACAGTACCTGATACAGCAGAGGAGTAGTATTAATATTCATATTAATAGTAGTGTTAATAGTGGGTAACCCGCCCCGTGACAAACCAATACGTACGATATGAGCGCTCTTAACTACAGGCAGCCCTTCAAACTCTGTGGAAGGCAATGCATGGCTTTTAGTGTTGGCTTGATACGCCGATTCGACCGCCGCCGACTTATATTACCTTGCTTCAAATCTGGAACAGGTACATACCACTGTCTGTAAAAAAGTAGAAAGTGTAGTAAGGTTATGCTGGGTGAGATGCAGGAAGGAGTATCCCTTGCCAGGTTTGTCTCATACAGTCTTATTGCATTTGCCTTCGTATTGACCTAAGGTTCTCGTTTGTTACTCACGTGTTGTGTTGGTTGACTTGAGAGATAGCAGTAGTAGATTTATTATCCCTTTTCCGCACGACGGGAAGATAGACTGGGACAAGGGGGGGCTCTCATTGCCTCTTGCTGGGAAACCCCTGCTTTCCCATCTAAGATACGCCTCCCAAGTGATACAAATACGATCCGGACACCTGCAGCCAGGTAATCACCGGAAATTCCAGGTAATCCCAAGGGCAATACCATAACACTAGCCCACTCTGACGACCCGTATATTCATAAGATATGGGAAATTCATGGAAACACCGATTCCACGGACTAGAACACGAACGAGTCGAAGATGCGACTCCTCAAAAACCACTCCCGCACTTCTGAACGCCAAGGCTACGAAGCCGACAGAGGAACGCCAAGAAAAACAAAGAAATAAAGGAGGCCTACGTAGCCGTACGGGACAGGAAACAATACGACACAACGAAAGCCATCGCCATACCACCACAGCGACAGGGCGGGGTGGATCGAGAATGTGTCGATGGAAACGCGAAAAGTTGAACACGAAAGAAGCCAAGCAGTCCTGGGCCACAGCGTGAGCAGCCAATTTGCCCAGATTTCCCCCCCGGCTTCGAGCGGGCGGGGATCGGCAAAACGAAAAAGAAAAGAGCATAGAAAAACCGTTTGTCTTGGGCCACAAATGAGTGGCCCGATTACCTAGACCAACCCGACACTGAGGGGGGGGGGGGAGTAGGCAGGACGAAAAACGCAAGACCCATCTCAAACCCGGTCCTAAAAGTTGGAAAATGCCAAAGGAGTTCCAGGTGTACCTATTCATAGAACAAAACCCCGAGTCGAAAGCTCGGAACACGTCAAAAGAAAAATGTAAGAACCCCCCCTCTAAACCCAGAAAACCACGGCTGTGCACGATATGAGTACACCCCCTAAACCCCCCAAAAAAGGAAAACAATCGAGTGCAGCCGTGATGCGAGAACCACCTCGAGACTCATCTTCGTCACGCTGGACCCCCCCCCGTGCAAACGCGCTATATAGCTAAGTGCACTTGCAGACACCAAGAACCTCGTACATCACCTGTTGGAGTCTTGTGTGTAGCGAGCCGGAGAGAGAGAGGAAGCATGATCGGTCCCGCATCGTCCAAAAAACAGAACCCAATATACCACATCCGTCGTTGTACCCGCGCTGGTTTTCCCAAGCCACCACGAAGCGTCCCCGCCCTTGTACCAAAAGTGAGCTCTCCGTTGGGAAGCACCGTGGCGCTGTAGCGGCGAAGCCAATCGGCATGGGATACGCAGCCATAGGCGGGCACCAGGAGACGCTCGCCGTTACCACCCGAGAAAGTTCCCGCTGTCTGCGCCGATTCGCATTCCGGCGGTAAAGGCGGTTGGTTTGGCGGCGCTGGTTCGGGGTGCCGGGCCGGTAGCGCCAAGAGAGCTGAAGGTCCATTTCTCCCGTTCCCAGGACGGTCGAGACAGTCCGCGCCCACTGCATCTTCGGTACGTCACCACGATGCCCCCACCTCGACCACGAACCGGTTGGTGTACGGTGATCTTCTCCACTTTCGAGTCGTTGGAGAGGAGTCGAAAAAGTCGTCTTCGGTGGCGGCGTGGTACGGGACGGGACGGGGGGGGGGGTTCTTGAAGAAGTTGTTGGGCACATCTTGTGTCAACCCCGCTGGAAAACACTTCGGCATGATGTCGCCACGGTCGTGGGGGTAGACACAGGGCTTGCAGAGTTGCACCGACAAGCGCCGGCGAGCGTCTGCGCCGGGCATGCCGGAAGGCAGATGATAAAAAAATTCAGGAGCTTTGCGCCGAGAGGGGATCCGTACGGGGGGTCCCGAGAGGAGCAGAGGCCAACTGCGACGACTTTGTAGGGGCTAGCCCAGTTGAGTGAGACTTTGGCTTGGAGGACCTTGGCATCCAATGTCAGTCTTCTAGGCCTGACGGATGTTGACGGCCGTTTTGTAAACACACATCCAGCTAACAGGTGATCCAAGGCAATACCATAGCATAAGTCTCTAATACTTGTATTAATACAATAACAAAATTGGGGACCCCAACCAACTGCCACCCCCCAAGTATCTGGTATCATATTATACAATACGTACGTNAGCCAAGCAGTCCTGGGCCACAGCGTGAGCAGCCAATTTGCCCAGATTTCCCCCCCGGCTTCGAGCGGGCGGGGATCGGCAAAACGAAAAAGAAAAGAGCATAGAAAAACCGTTTGTCTTGGGCCACAAATGAGTGGCCCGATTACCTAGACCAACCCGACACTGAGGGGGGGGGGGGAGTAGGCAGGACGAAAAACGCAAGACCCATCTCAAACCCGGTCCTAAAAGTTGGAACATGCCAAAGGAGTTCCAGGTGTACCTATTCATAGAACAAAACCCCGAGTCGAAAGCTCGGAACACGTCAAAAGAAAAATGTAAGAACCCCCCTTCTAAACCCAGAAAACCACAGCTGTGCACGATATGAGTACACCCCCTAAACCCCCCAAAAAAGGAAAACAATCGAGTGCAGCCGTGATGCGAAAACCAGCTATCGACGGCTGGCTGCACCTCGAGACTCATCTTCGTTACGCTGGACCCCCCCCCGTGCAAACGCGCTATATAGCTAAGTGCACTTGCAGACACCAAGAACCTCGTACATCACCTGTTGGAGTCTTGTGTGTAGCGAGCCGGAGAGAGAGAGGAAGCATGATCGGTCCCGCATCGTCCAAAAAACAGAACCCAATATACCACATCCGTCGTTGTACCCGCGCTGGTTTTCCCAAGCCACCACGAAGCGTCCCCGCCCTTGTACCAAAAGTGAGCTCTCCGTTGGGAAGCACCGTGGCGCTGTAGCGGCGAAGCCAATCGGCATGGGATACGCAGCCATAGGCGGGCACCAGGAGACGCTCGCCGTTACCACCCGAGAAAGTTCCCGCTGTCTGCGCCGATTCGCATTCCGTCGGTAAAGGCGGTTGGTTTGGCGGCGCTGGTTCGGGGTGCCGGGCCGGTAGCGCCAAGAGAGCTGAAGGTCCATTTCTCCCGTTCCCAGGACGGTCGAGACAGTCCGCGCCCACTGCATCTTCGGTACGTCACCACGATGCCCCCACCTCGACCACGAACCGGTTGGTGTACGGTGATCTTCTCCACTTTCGAGTCGTTGGAGAGGAGTCGAAAAAGTCGTCTTCGGTGGCGGCGTGGTACGGGACGGGACGGGGGGGGGGGTTCTTGAAGAAGTTGTTGGGCACATCTTGTGTCAACCCCGCTGGAAAACACTTCGGCATGATGTCGCCACGGTCGTGGGGGTAGACACAGGGCTTGCAGAGTTGCACCGACAAGCGCCGGCGAGCGTCTGCGCCGGGCATGCCGGAAGGCAGATGATAAAAAATTCAGGAGCTTTGCGCCGAGAGGGGATCCGTACGGGGTGTCCCGAGAGGAGCAGAGGCCAACTGCGACGACTTTGTAGGGGCTAGCCCAGTTGAGTGAGACTTTGGCTTGGAGGACCTTGGCATCCAATGTCAGTCTTCTAGGCCTGACGGATGTTGACGGCCGTTTTGTAAACACACATCCAGCTAACAGGTGATCCAAGGCAATACCATAGCATACGTCTCTAATACTTGTATTAATACAATAACAAAATTGGGGACCCCAACCAACTGCCACCCCCCAAGTATCTGGTATCATATTATACAATACGTACGTCATACGTACCAGGTGTGCATATATGTCTAAGAAACACGCTACCAGGTGTATACCTGGTACTTCGTATATCATTACGGAAATTCATCAAAATGCGTTTTAGGAGGAGAGAGGAGAGAAAACGAGAAGGTATAGAGAGGACGGGCGTCTTTTTGTGTTCTCTGTTTCTTGCTATGCTTTGATTGTGCTGGTGAGAGCCTACTCCAACCCTGTGCCCCAAGGTGAGAGCGACGGAATAACATTACATATCAGAGTGGTGTTATGGTATTGGCTTGAATGACCTTGAACAGCCGGCAGGCTGCTTACTAGTTACCGGCCGTGAATACGTACCTGAGCGCAAGTGTTGGGAATAAACTATTTGTATTACTTGGGAGGCGCGTCTTTGTCGGGAAATCAGGGGTTTCAGGGGGAGGCAACGAACACATCCCTTTTTAGTCTGTTTTGCGTCCTGATTGTGGAATAAACCTGACCTCCTTCTATCTCTTAAGCAACCAAAACAAGTGAGCAGCAACGAGAGTCTTCTCACTAGGCAAACCTGGCAAGGGATAATGTTGTTGATGGTTGTCCTCGCATGAGGGCAGAGTCAAGCACTCAATCGATGCGGATCGACAGATGCAGTATGAGCTGCAAGTTCCTCAGCGCTGGTAAAAGAAGATAGTCCCAGTTGTTGCATTGATTATCAGCGGTCTCGAAGAAGAGACGATGGGTGGAGACGAGAAGAAGTGTGCTGGCCTGCATCACCTTACATTTGGCGTCGTTTGGCAGGACTCGAACCTGCGCCTGAAACCACAATAGGTTTCCAATCCATGCCCTTGACCGCTCCGGCGCGACAACGACTCGTCCTGCCCACCCCCCCACCGCTCAGCGCTGGGGCTGGTCTGATCTGGGAAATCGGGCCACTCATTTGTGGCTCAGGCCCAGTGTGTGTTTTCGTGTCATTTTATTTTGTCGTCCTGCCGAGCCCCCTCCGCTCGGAGCAGGGGTTCATGTGGGCAATTTTGGCTGTGCTCCTACTGTGTGGCACAGGACTAGCGACATTGTGTGTCTTCTATTTCGGCGATCCTACTCCGCCTCGCCCCCCATCACTACGTAGGGCTGTGGCGCTGGCTCAGCTTTTCGTGTTTTCGCCGACGTATTATCGTTCCCAGCCGCTGTATGACATTGGTTGCCGGTGATATGGCAGTGGTTGCTGCTGACGCTTTTCCTGCCCCTTGCGGGAAGTAGGCCTCCGCTGCTTCTAATTTTCTTGATTTTTTTTCTAGGCTTCGTTGCCTCGCTCTGTCCAGGTGTGTGGGGATGGCTTTTGAGGAGCCGCATCTTCGACTCAATCATTATTCTACTAGTTCGCGGAACTGGGATTTCCCTGAATTTATCATATTTCTGCATATACGGCTCATCAGGGTGGGCTAGTGTTATGGGGTACTGGTAGCCTTGAATGGCCTTGGACGGCTGGTAACTACCTGAGTGCAGGTATTTTAGAAGGTATTTGCATTAGTTCGGAGGCGTATCTTAAATGGAAAACCAGGGGGTTTCAGGGCGAGGTAACGAACGCATGCCTTGCTTTGGTCTTCTTCGTGTCCTGATTGTGCAACAAACCTGTCCTTCTTGTATCTCTAAGAAACCAACAGCCGTGAATAACAACGAAGAACCTGCTCACAATAGGCAAACCTGGCCAGGGATACTCTGTGTCCCGCCCTGTATCATCACCTTAAGAGTGTTTTATTATGCGCCTGTGCGACAAACAGTATACTGATGCAACACAGTTAGTTCCAGTTATTATGATTGCTGACGGAGTCGGTATACGGTGTACTGATTGATGAGGCTTCAGGGCAGGACACGTAGCATCCCTGGCCAGTATACCTCTTGAGCGGGTTCTCGTTGTTTCTCACGTAGTACGTGTGTTAGTTGCTCTAAGCAGACGATGGAGAGTATAGCTTCAGCTTTGCTCCACAATCCGGCTGTTAGATGCGCAGAGATATAAACAGACGATAAAGAGTATAGCTTCAGCTTTGTTCCACAATCCGGCCACGAATGAGACTTACCCCTAATACACCTCGCCCTTAAAATTCCCGGTTTCCTAGGTGAGATACGCAAGCTCCCTAGGTTTACCCAGGGTCTACGTATAAGTAAAACTCCGAACGTGTCGGTCTGTCTCTGTATTACGGCTGGCCCAAGGTCTAAATCCTTGCCACTCATATTTACTCTAGCTTGCGTTCTTTCTAGTTTCAGTTTAGCCGCTCACAGGTCCTTCCTTCCTCACTATCCGTCTGTCTCCTGTTTTCAAATATCGGGGGGGGTACAGCAGTAGAATGTCCTCTCTTCTTCTCGCGATGTGACCATTCCGAGGTCCAAGCAAGTACAGAGAGCGAGTGTTCGAGCATGCACTGCTGAACGACAACATGTAGTATGCGTGCGACGCGTGTGATATACAAGCACATCATCCATCATACTACATACATTGCATAGAGTAGTATTACGTGTTCATCTTTTTTCTATCCTTCGGGGCCTAATATCGAGTAGATACGAGGACGACGTCGACTGAGCCCCCCAAGATAACGGCCCCGTCTTGAGATGGCCTCGTATAGTAGAAACCTTCACTTTCCATCAGAATGCACAGCGGGGAACGCCCCTAACCTAACCGCTTGATCCCCACTCACACTCTAGGCCTTGTGCGAATAGTTACATACGACGTTTTTACCGTCATACCTCGTATGTAGTTCCCAAAGATACCTAAGCTCAGGTAATTGCCGGCCTTTCAAGGCCTTTCAAGGCAACACCCTAAAAGCTGCCAGGTCGTGGTGCCCAGCCGTTCATTGATGTTGTCGTTTTCACATTTATTAACTGATCGCCAAAAGTCTACAGTAGTCCGTGGTCACAGAAAAGGCTAAAAAATAACTCTGCGGTGGAAGAATACCTCACTCAGGGGGGAAAAAAAAAGAAAAGAGCACGAAGTACAAATCGGTACGATACACATCACAACTTGCACGTAGCACATCGTACACCTTAAGCAAGAGAAACGTGAAATCAATCCAAAGGAAAGAGGGGAAAGGAGAAAGGGGAACAAAAAAAGGAGAAAAAGGGAAAAGGGAAAAGGAGAAAGGGGAACAAAAAAAGGAGAAAAGGAAGGAAAATTAGAAAGGCAGGGGAGCATGATAATACGAGAGAATACGCAAGAGAACACACAAGTGTAAAAACGAAAGCCAAGCGTGTACGCAGACTTGCATACTTGCAGGTAGTAGGTAGACGGGGGGGGGGGGGGGGGGACCCCAAGAAATCAAAACGAAACAAAAGAAAAGTCCATCAACAGGAAGAGCTAGCTATGAATACGCACGCACGCGCGTTCAAGATAACCAAAACAAAAGGGCGAAAGGGCTACGTGCGAAGCAGGAACGAGAGAGAGAGAGAGAGAGAAATAGATAGAAAAAGAGAAAGAAAAGAAAAATAAGAAAACAGAGAAATAAAAAAGGGAAAGCGAAAAGCATGCCAGGGACGCATACAGAAGGCGAGGGGATACGGGCGGCCGTACGCTAAATACTTCGGTACTGGAAAGGCACGCATCACGACGATGATGACCCTATCCAGCCGTCACTATTTTGGGCAGGCCGCCTCCCCCCTCTCACCCTCCCGACCCGCTCCCCCCCCCCCCCCCCCCCCGTCTAGCCCCTCCCCCCTCTCCCCATCTGTCCCCGCCTTGGCCCCTTCCTGGGCGCATTGGTATCAACGGCCCGTGTCGCAGTTGTATCCGCAGCCGTCGCGTGCCGCTTTGCTGCACCACTCCTCTACGCGCCATGCCATTTATTTCCGTATGTAAGCCTCCGCGCCGTCCTCGACCGCTCGAAACCACCTGCGGCGGCGGCGGCCTTCGGTGCTGCCTCCAACCACCCTTCGGGCCTGATCCCGAACGCCTTGAGGTCCTCCTCGAGAGGCACCCTCGAGAGGCGCCCCATCGAATCCTTATAGTTCCCCTGTCCAAAGGAGTAGGAGTCCTTACCACCGACCCTCTCCTTAAAAACATCAGGGTGACCCTCCTCGGCAGTAGCCGCTCGGTCCTCTCCCATGCGTGCCACAGAAGAATCAGCGAACAATAAACATCCTACGACTGCGCATCGTCGCCTCACAATGCTCTCCTCGGAGTCTGTCTTGACAAGCGCGCGAGCGTATTTTACATACGGTAACGGCTGTGGACACTGGCGGCACAATATATACTGGCAGTATATTTCTACTGGTTGAGACAGATCAGACGTGCTGCCAGTATATGATTTGATATACACACGTGGCGAAACGTCTGCGTATATACAGTAGTTAATAAAATTTTTCTTTTTTTTTTGTAATTTTTTTAAAATAAAAAATAAACGCGTTTTCAGCATGAGGAGGGAGTCTGTTATGGGTCATGGGGGCTTTCTTGGGCTTTGTTTGCTGGTGAGAGCCCACTACTTTTACGGGGGGCCATAGTAAACACTAGTAAATAGGACCTATGTTACACACAAAAACCTACATATTTATCTATTTCACCTATTTTTACACACAATATTTGGTCCTATTTACTATATTATGGTCCTCCGTTAACTCCAAGTGAAAATACAACGTACTACTACACCCTACTACATACGCCCTACGCCCTACGTACATCATTCCAAATTAGATATACAGATATTATGGTTCTCCGCTATATTACTCCCAAGGAGAAGAGCGATGCGTAGAAACACTAAATATAAGAGTGTTTTATGATGTGCCTGCTCGGCGACCAGTACAATACTGATTAACATACAATCCAGTGCAGTACAGGAAAGGACACCTAACAAGAAACAGGAAATCTGGTCCAGAGACTGGATTTCTTATTTGAGAGAGGGTGCTTTCTACACTAACTTCAAGATGACGACTCCCGAATTTCTTGTTTTCCTCCAAATCTTGACCTGGCTTTATTATTTATAGCCTGCTTCTTATCAGGTGTCCAGTACTGAATACTGACTACTCTGTGACGAAGGTAGTGTGATATCTACCACCCCTCCTACGAGTATGTAATAGTTTGGGCTTGGAAGACCGGTAATTACCTCAATATAGGTAGGTAATTGGTCCGTTTTCGTATTAGTTGGATGGCATTCGTATTCGGGACATTTATAAGATAATAACGGAAGGGTAGTGAGACCCTTCCGAGGCAGATGCCACCAGGCTCTGGGATAATATGAATGCTGCTTTGCTCTTCTACGCTTGATTCCACGAGAAAGTAAGTAACACCAAAATGATGCGTAAGAGACGAACCTGCAAGGGGATACTCTGTGTCTCATCTAGTCTTATTTCAACATGGCGCCGTCGGCAGGATTCGCGCTCAACAATTCGGTCAGCGCCGCGCCGGGCTTGGCCCCCAACGAGATGCACATGGGTAGACTTCCACGTCTCCCTTAACGGTTCTCGACCGTGCCGGAGTCGCGGGATATCAAAGTTTGGCCCGCGACCACCTGGCTCATTGCAACTTGGCTGACAGACCGACATCAGCGCGCGAACGACATTGTGTGCCAACACCATGCCCTCACGGTTTCCCGCGTTAACCGCGGGAACTCCGCCCTCGCCGATGCGCTGCGACCGGCTCCCAAATTCTTCGTGGGAGGTTGGGCATGGGTGTACAGTTCAGCTTCCACCATCTGCCAGGGTATCACAGCCAACACGGATACTAAGGTACTTAACCCTTGTAGAACTGGAGTCCCGTTTTTGGGGACAAATCACTTAGAATTAGAGTGGATTGTCCCCAAAACGGGACTGGAGTCCTAAAAGGGTTAAGGCCAATAAACATGCGCTCAACTGGACGGGCCACGACAAAGTCCTTGCAGTTGGACCCTGCTCCTCCGCCGACACCCCGGACGGTTCTCCGCTCGGCGACAATCCGCTGTACTTGGGATCTCCCTTCCGACCTTCCCGGTTCGGATGCTCGTCGACGTGTGGCAATAGCACGTTGCAAGCCCTGCGACAATCCTCACGACAGCAGCGATATGCCCAAATATTTACCGACAGGCCTGACGCAATATGTGCTCAATAACATCTCCAAGAGTTCCCCCCCCCCGTACCACGTCACTCAAGACGACGTATCGGCCCCGCTCCAACGTCTAGAAGTGGAAAATATCACCAGTCACCAGTTGGTACGGGGTCTTGTGGTGGAGTTATCGCGGTGATGTACAAGACGCCTTGGGTGGGTCTCTCCGATCCGTCCTGGGAGCGGGAGAGATGGATCTCCAACTATCTCCCCCCCCTCATTTTGCGTTATTGGGCCGGTCCTCTGGACCAACACCGTCAAACCAACCGCCTTTACCACCGGATGCGTATTGGTGCCGCGCAGCGCATGCTTTCTCGGTCCAAAGGTGAACGTGTTTTTGGCGCCCGGTTACGCCTGTGTCTCGCGCGAGGAGTGGCTTCGCCGCTTCCACGGCACAGTGCTCCCCAAGGGCGCTCACTTTTGGTACAAGGGCGACGATGCTTTGTGGTGGCTCGGCAAAATCAGCGTGAGGACATCTGCGGATGACGTCTACCTCGTCCGAGTTTTGGACGACCCGGGGCCAATCAAGCGTCCTCTTCCTCCAGCGCGCTACACGACTTCAATGGGGACCGTACGTGGTTCTTGGTGTCTCCAGGCCCACATAGCGAGGGCGCTTTCTCGAGGGACCCAACGTAACGTAGATGACTCTCGAGGCACGGTCGGCCGTGGATAGCTGACTTTCATGCCGCCGCCGCGCTCGATAGTTTCCCTTTTCTATGGGCTTAGGGGCTGGGAGGGTTTTCTTTCAGGCCTTATACGTATACCTAGCATAGTAGGTGTTTCTTGCACTTTTGGCGTGGATTCGGTATTGGGTTTGATGTCTTCCTTTTGTTTTGTCTCGTCCTGCCGACGCCCTCCCCCGCCAGAGCTGGGGGGGGCGGTCAGGGTAATATGGCTACGAGTCATACTGTGGCACAAGACTGTATCGTTTTTTTTTTTGTGTTTTTCTTTAAAATCTTTGTTCTGCATTCTTCAGCAAAGCACTCGCCTCCCCCTAGCGGGACTGTCGGTTTTGCTCATTCCCCGTACGGTGTCAGTTGTCTCCTTCTCGGTGATAGTTGTTGCCTTCTCGTCCCCCCCCCCCTCACCTTGTGGGCGGCTCGCGGGAGGTCTTTGACGTTGGCTTCGATCACAGCACCTGAGTTTAAGTTCGATTGCCTTTCTTTGCGTTTTTTCCAGCTTCTTAGCCTAGCAATTTAGAGGTGTGGGAGTGGGTTTCGAGGAGCCGCATCTTCGACTCATGTTCTACTGTAGTTCGTGGAATTGGGGTTTCCCCGAATTTCCCAAATTTCTGCGTATACGGCTTATCAGGGTGGGCTAGTGTAATAGTATGGGCTTGGAAGGCCGGCAACTACTGTACCTCAACATAGGTAGTTGGTCTGTTTTCGTATTCGTTGGATGGCATTCGTATTCCGGATATATTTTCGAGAACGGAAGGGCAGTGGGACCCTTCTGAGGCAGATGCCATCAGGCTCTGGGATAATATTTACGCTGCTTTTCTTCTACGCTTGATTGTACGAGAAAGTGAGTAACGCCAAGGATGTGTGCTTATAAGGCTAACCTGCAAGGGGATACTCTGTGTCTCACTTAGTCTTATTACAAGTATGCATTCAATAATTTACTCGTAGTACAGGTTGGTACAAACCCACGAACAAGAAAGAGCCAACTAAGAAGGCAATGGTTGCCTCATGTTGGTGGGGGGGGGGGGGGGGGGCGCTAAGAAAAATGTATTTAAAAATCGTGCAGCCGCGCGCGCTACACTAAATAAACCCTACCTGGTATACAACAAGATCAACGTTGTTCAAGGATGGTGTAAATATGGTTTGCTCAGAATACCTACGAGTACATACCAGGGCGTAAAATATAGGCGTCCGGCTCGTGGTGCGGCCCCCCGCGGGAGCCCCCGGAGGGGCCCCGCAGGGTCCCCCGGAGGTCCCCCGTAGGGCCCTCGTAGGGCCCCCATAGGGCCCCCGGAGGGCTCGCCGGAGGTCGTTTTTTTCCATATATGAAGTATATGCGTCAATATACTCAAAATGTGTGTCTAACCCGCCCGGTTTACGCTGTTTGAGGCCTAGGGCCTAGGTCTGCTTCGTCCTCAGGCAGAGGAAAACGGCAACAACTACAGACTTTCAATCGAATTCTCAAAGGAAGTAAAGTACTCTATGCCAAAAGAGGAAACCAGCCCCAAGCCCAATTAAAGCACACAAAAAAAGCCTAAAAAAGAACAAAATCGGGTGCGGCGAGAAAGCACGCCGATTTTTTTTTTTTCCGCGGATGTATGGCAAAAAGCCTGCTGTGCGGCGAAAAAGGACACACACGCACGCCCAACTTTTCCCGCCGCACGGCGAAAAAATGTGTGGTATACCTGGTACAGTCAGCATAATACAGGAAAAGCGTGGTGGAAATAACGGTCGATTTACGACAAAAAGGTGCTGCAAACAAGCAGGCAAAAGTGCAACGTTTCACCACCTATTTTACGCCCTTCTGTGCATGTGCTCGTGCTTGTTTTCTGGCCCACTCTGTTTTGTGTTTTGTGCACGTATAATACGACGAGTGAGTACGAGAGATTTGATTTTTCTTCAGCGAGCCGCCGCGGCGTGCGACGGACATTCTTCGCACATTATTTTGGTACAACAAGCCGGTATACCCGAGTACGGTGTACGGTGTACGGTACAACGCAACAGGCAGCAATAACACCTGGTATCTGGTATACGTACCGTACAGAAAAGAGAAGACAGATAAATACAGATAGATACGGACACGAAGAAGCTACGTACGAAACCTTTGCTATACGACAGCAAGCAGCAAGCAGCAGCAGCAGCTCACACACACAGCAGCAGCAGCAGCAGAGTCGCGCATCGCACACCAGCTCAAAATAATTAATCGCACAGGTATGCCTTGGGTATGCGGATGTTGGAATCGCCAAAGAATACCAACAGAAAATATGGAATCTTTAGAATCATCATGACATGAATTACATCACTTCTCAGCTTTCCAGCACAATTTCCGCACAATTTAAAAATAGCAAAGATCCCAGGAGACCGCGGTTTGACTCCTTGACTGACCGTTAATCTTCTTTAAAAATAGTATATTAAATAAAAATGTCTCCTTGACGCGTCACCGAAGATCCGTCTATGACAGATTTGACGTCCGGAAGATATATGGGTCAAAATAAGCGACGCTGATTGGCCAATTGGTCAAGATTTTCATAGAACATAAAAACATAAACATTTCAAATGTTTGGTCGTTATTTAGTTCGGAGATTCTCGTCGTGTACATACGAGCTTTGTCCCGGCGCAATCGCAAGCAAAAAGTCGCAAAACCCTGCTCTCATCATCATCTCTCCTCCTCTCTCTCTCCCCGTGGTTTCTCGAGCACACGCAAAGCGATCGGAGGTCCAAGAAGAGCGCAGCCACGGAGGGTCAGCCAAGGGGTGAGAGCGTGCGTTGCCTGCCCGCTTGCTGTGCTGTGCGCCGGCACCGTTGCTCGTAGCTGCTGTCTCGTTGGAGACCGCCGAGAGAAAAGCAACTCTCTCTCGTTCATGTTTTGTTTTCACTCGGGGGTATAGTGTGGAAAAATAACTCGTAATTTCAGCAACAACAACAACAACATACACTACTCAAAAAGGTGACTTTTGTTTTTTTCATCCACTGCTGCTGCTGCTGCTGGTACAACTTTGCACTTCGTTTCAACTCTCTCGGACATATGAACGAACTGTGAGTTGGTTGCCGTGTGGTTGATTTGGTGGTGGTGGTGGTGCTGCTGGTGCTGGTGCCTGTTGCTGCTGCTGCTGCTGCTGCTGCTTGCTGTAGCGAGTGGCACCACAGCACAGAGAGCGGAGGCGCCTCACTGGTGGTGAGCAAAAGGACATACCAGGCACATATATAGCATCATCATCATCATCATGACGATGGCGACGAGTTTTAATTTTCTTGCTGTGTAAAAATAAAGTGCAGTGACATCGCTTGCTTCGCGTCTCTTGGTTTGTAGTTTTGCCAGAAATAGGACACACACAGCGAACGCACACGTATGTACGCGCAACACAACGCGCGATCCGCCGAGACGAGAAACGATGCCACACCCGCGCTCCCCGCTGTGCCCTCTGCCCTGTGCTATACGAATCTAACCGCTCTGGCCGAGTGGGGGCGGACGGATCTGCCGTGTGTGGCCCATTGCACCGCTCGGTCGCGGATTGCCGCTGCGTCCCTCGCCCCAGCTTATTATTTTGCCTCTTTTCCTTTTTCAATCAAACAAACGAAGCCTATACGCACGAGTACGACGTACTGCAGCAGCAAGCAGTATTGATCGTAGTAGTACGAGTGCAGCACAACAAGCACCTCTATATCCCAGGTGCAAGGTGCAGCCTTTACTCCGCCACCCCCCCCCTTCATCGCCATCATCTAGTGGGAGAGTTCAGAAGCACACGCGTATGTATGCATACATACGAGACACGCCGCAGCAGT
This sequence comes from Saccharina japonica, assembly GCA_008828725.1. Taxonomy (NCBI): domain Eukaryota; class Phaeophyceae; order Laminariales; family Laminariaceae; genus Saccharina; species Saccharina japonica. The sequence goes on along the minus strand of MEHQ01004222.1, from coordinate 35,241 downwards.
ATGCCTTCATCAGCACACACCCCGTGGACTGCTTTTTGTTTTTTGTGTGACGGATGTCATGTGTGCATGCATGCACGTATTATATACCGGCATAAAATAAGAATTGTCACCATCACTGCTTTTTTTCGACGCTTTTTAGTTGGTGCTGTTTCTTGGAAGTCCGGGCCGTCGCGTGCATGCACCGATGGCACCGTCATCAATCAGCAGTCTGCTGCAAGCAGCAGTAGCAGCAGCAGCAGCTGCAGCAGCAACGTTCAGCGTTGTGGTGTGAGCTGAAATGCCACGACTTACGCCGATTTTTTCACATGCACAGCAGTCCCCGCTCATTACGTACCGCATCACTACGAGTATACGCAAAGGTATACCATGTACCAGGTATATGTATACCTGGTACACCGCAGTATACGTACGAGATACCTCGGGCCTCGGGGTATACTCGTATCATACGTATACGTATACGCAACACCGCATACTAAAAAAATGGTGTCTCATCTCATCATCATATCTTGTGCGTATATCGCTGCCTTTTTTTTGTGCTATGGGTGCTGTGCCTGTCTTCTCTGTGTCGTGTGTCATCACCCACCATCATCACCATCATCATCATCATCAGTGTCGCCAGCGAGAGGCAAGGCAAGCAGTTGACAACAACAACGATGGCCATGGCCAACAATAACAACAGCAACAACAGCAACAGCAACAACAGCAACCACAGCAACAACAACAGCAGCAATCACAACAACAACAACAATAAGCGCGGGGGGGGCGACAATACTAACAATGTGAGCAACGGGAGGGGTCGATCGGGCGGACAAGAGAGCGAGGCCCTCATGGGCTACTTGGCAAGAGTCAAAGACGAGTGCAAGCCTGCGATCTACAGCGCCTTCATCTGCCTCATGAACGCCTATCACGGGAACATGTGAGTCTGTGGGATGGTGGCGCGGTGGGGAGAGAGAGGGGGGGGGGGGGGCTTACTTAATAATGGCGTACGAGTACGAAGCTTTTTTTTCAAGCCCGGCGGGACTAAAAACACTCTACAATAATAGTATTGGACGCGAGAACTTGATGGCCCCTTGATCCGTCCGCCCTGTGTTTCGCTTACGAGGTGCTTATTCTTGTACTACTCTGACCCGAATTATAAGAACCATTTCAATTACATGTTGATATACAAAAGGTCCTTATATTTCGGTTCGAAGTGGTGTTGTTGCGCCCCCCCCCTCTTTTAGTTTTTTATGGTTCACGGTGAAGCAGCTCGTATTATTAATAAAAAGGCAAGAGGTTTTATTTATTTCACCATGTATTATATGTGACGTGATACTTAGTTGATATCTGGTGCACAGGCATGCTGACACGAACTGCAAGACAGAAGACGGCAATGTCAGTTTTTCACTACTGCCTGGGTGCAGCCTGCATCTAGCCGTTGATCGTGCACACGCGACGGTGTTAAGAAATACCAGGTAGGCAACAGCAGCCTATTGTCGTGATCAATGTTCACTAGCAGCTACAGTTGTACAGCAGTCTGCGACTTCATGTTCAGTGGAGACTGCAGTATAACTTCATAGTGTACCAGGGAGTCTGGACACTACCAGCGCAAGCCTGTGCTACCACCTGCCAAGGGTATACCAACCAGATACCCGAACAAATGGTCATTTTCAATTTTCGTTCGTAAATAAATGTTGTAATTAAATATTCGCATCATATATATTTTTTCGTTTTCGACCGGACGAGTTGAAGACGTTCCGAAACACAAACAAACAAACAAACAAACGCAACCTTGCATCACCCGAGGTAACATACTGATCATCATACTGCTGTACCGCTTGTACCCCATGTTCGAGTATCTGGTTGGTATACCCTTGGCAGGTGCCCCACCCAAACTTGGAACTTTACTTTTCAATTTCACTTTTTCTCATGAGTTTGATATTATAGCGGACGATACTCTTAACATTATAACATTAACGATAAAACTGCCCTTCGGCCTTCTTCGGGCGGTTGCCCTTTTTTTATTCTTGTGGGCGATGCGCCTACGAACGCGCTGACGCGCTGCGCTGACGCGCTGCGCTGACTACCAGGTATCTATCGCATAAAACTCACAGAAACGGCGCCGCGTTCTTTGTATGTCCTCAGCCCCCTCCCTGCCCCCGCAGTGCCCTATCAATAAACATGCGTGCTGCTTGTATGGTATGATATCATGCCCCTACAAAAAGAGTATGTACGAGCAAAAAAAGACATGATAACTGAACTGGCTGTACGTAGTAGTGTCCGCGTTTTCCGGTCTTCTATTTTTTTTTTGGTGTTTCCACGTGTCTTGCTCAATGTGTCCTCAGTTCTCCATCACAGCAAGGTCGAGCAGGGGTCAGGTCAGGTCAGGTCAGTTCAGTCTCCTCGTGTCTTGTGGTGTCGTATATACGATACTCGTACGAGCTAGTATTCTTGTGTCTGGTGCTCTGGTGCACCGCAGCGGCTGGCGACCATATATCGACCACCGACCACACCGACATGTTCTTTCTTCTTTTTTCTTCGAACAAAAAAAAACTTTTTCGAATTGACCACACCGACACTCGACCGACATGTTATTTTTTCTTCGAAAACAAAAAACTTTTTCGAAATTGCACGCGCGCGCGACCGCGCGACCGCGCGATGCCTTTTTTTCGTCGTCGTCCTGTTGAGCCTACTAAAAACAAATTATTTGCAATGTATGGAGAAAACGTACATACAGCGTAATGAGCGCCCAACTGCTGCTGTTGTTGGAGGTGTCTATTGTAGGAGTAGGAACGGTGCTCCGTCTCGAAAGGGATGCGTGGTCAATGGTCAACTTACTACATACAGTAAGGCAATCAACAAATTATTACGCCCCCCCCCCTCCGTCCCGGCATTGTAGAAATGCGAGAGTCTATGGTCATACGACTACGGCCATGCATGACTATCGAGTTCGCCCCCCCCCCCCCCCCGCCTCGGTCTATCCGCACACTACGTAGTCCTGTCCCAGACTTATGGTGGGGGGGGGTGAGCCTATAAAAATAGGCGTTTTCATCTTTCTTAAGGTAATCCCCCATTAGTCTATTAATAGTCCCCGGACATCGTTTCACCGACATGTTATTTCTGTTTTGTTTTTTTTTGCGTGTTTTGGTTGTCGCGTTGTTTTGTCATGTATGGCTCAATAATTCTGGATGGAAAGCCGATCAATTGTAAATGGGCACGCCTTCGTCCCCTGTGCTATTACGAGGTCTCGCCGGTGCACTGAGCGTAGTATCTCTGTGTCGTAGTTTTGTGACCACAGAAGAACTGGTACCTTTTTAGGATGAAGAATCGGCACGGACACTGGGTGTGCTGGATGTCGACGGGTATAAGGGAAGGTTTGATGTGAAGAACACACACGCACACACACAACGGCCGGTCTATGACCAGGCAGCAGGTCTCATGGCTCGGCGCTCTGACCATCTGTCTGCTGTCCTCTCCTAAGGGGATGACCCTCCAAAAAAATATTCTTTTTTCTGGAGAGTCATCCCCCATATGTCCTCTCTTCTATTCCACATCCTCCCAGTTTTTTTCCGAATTCAAAAATGCCTCGACAAACCCCACACACGTTCCTTCCTTCCTGTTGCGGAAAGTTACACATATAATATGTCTGTCATCATCATCATCATCATCATCATCATCATCATCATCATCATCATCATCATCATCATCATCATCATCACAATAAGCCGGCACCGCCAGACATTTTATTTGTTGATTTGTTTCCAACATTTGATTTGCACATAGATCTTTGCTCGTAGATATATATATATTAATAGATGCAATGCATGCATGTAACCCTTGTTGTTGTCGTTGTTGTGCTCTCGCGCTTCGTCGCACGTACGTGATGCGACCTATGTATACCTATCTGTTACTCTGCTACTTACTGTATAACCTGTGCCCGGCAGTGGAGATCGAAACAAAGCACTTTGGAAATGTCAAATATCTATCGCGAGGGTCCCCTCTTCTCCCACATCTATCTATATCTACGCTACGTAATGCATTTTTGTTTTTGTTTTTATTTTCATTTTGTCCATCCCATTTATTATCTCCGCCCTTCTTTTTCTCTCTCCCTCTTTACTCTCTCCCTCTTTTTTAGTCGTAGCTCAGATAGATCCGGGGTCACTAAGTAGGCTCTCCTCCCCCCTCCCCACTACGGTGCGTGCCTTGCATTTTTATCGCGACAATATTTCAGCGCTTTCTTGCTTCCCTCGTCGACCTGCGTCGGGTTCCGCCTACCCATGCCACGAACGAGCTCTCAGCAATAATAATTGGTTCCTTTTTATTTTTTCAAATAAAGTCAAAATCTCGCCACGGTGGGATTTGAACCCGGGTACCAACGCTAAATATTATTATATTAATAGTAGCCTTTGAAGCTGACCACTAGCCTACCGGGGCGACCGTGGTGATTATCTACTACTACTACTACTACATAGAGCAGTCGATGCGAGCCGACGAGGGAAAGGAAGGAAGGAAGGCCTGAAGTCTCGTCGCGATAAAATCCAACGCACAAACCGTATACATACGTAGTGGGGAGGAGAGGGAGAAGCGCTTACCTCGTGTGACCCCGGATTTATCTGAGTTACGAGTATTAATAAATACCTGGTATTAATAGGAAGGAGAGAGATAAAAGGTAGGGCGAAGATAAAATAAATGGGATGGGATGGGGGGAAAAAAAGTTAAAAAAAAAAAAAAGTAAAAAGGAAGTATTAAATTTTAAATCTCCTTTTCCCCTGCCCGAATGTTCTTTAAAAAGTCACTTTTTTTTTTTTAAATAGCAGTATAATAAAATAATAAAACTGTACCCAAAGGGCGCCGTGAAAGTCACGATGGTTGCGCTTTCGCCAAGAAGCTCTCACCTGATGGATGGCTGACATTTTTTTTTTTTTTTTTTTTTTTTTCCATCCCATTTATTATCTTCGCACTTCCGTCTTTCTCCCTCCCTAGTCGTAACTCAGATCAGATCCGGGGTCACAAAGTAGGCTCCTCTCCCTCCTCCCCCACTACGGTTCTTGCCTTGATTTTTTATCGCGCAGAGGGTTCAGCCTTCCCAACGCTCGTCGATTTTCATCGAATTTTGCTAACTCACGCTCTCGCGCTTTCTGCTATTAATAGTCAAGATATTTTTGGCGAGAAAAAGTGCCCAAGAGCATGCATGCACTCGGCGGGGCTCGAACTCGCTTTCTTGACGCTTACAGGCTTCGTGGTTACCTGCTAGCCCACCGGGGCGACCGGAATTTATGATATTATAGTCGTAATATTTAGATCAATATAAAATACCTGGGGCCTCTTGATACTTGGTAATTGAAAAAAATAAATAAATAAATAAATAGATACGTATATAGAAGGACGCAAAATACGAGGTATATATAATATATATATATATGTTCATATATGCATCGTATCACATAATATAATGTTTTTTTTTAATTTTTAAAAAGATATGTACGATATGTACATGTACATATATGTTACCAGGTACCGAAGTCTACGCCGACGTGCCTCGACTGCTGTCTGCTGTACACATGGCGTGCCGATCTCCGAACCCAAGTGAGGTGTGGGGGCTATATGACCTATGACCCTAAAAAACTGACATTGATTGATTGAGACGGGCAAAATCGACCAACGAAGAAAAGTGACTCGCTTACAGCCACGGCCACTCACTGCTTGCTGCAGCTGCGTGATTCATGGCGGATGCTATCATATTATATTATCATCAAACGATATTATCAGACGATATTATCAGACGATATCATCAGACGATATCATCATACAATATCACCATACGATATCACCATACGATATCATCAGACGATATCATCAGACGATATCATCAGACGATATCATCAGACGATATCATCATACATGTTGTCCGCGGCATGATTGAGGATGTAAAACCCCTTCTTCGCAAGTAACCGCGATCGAAGTATCCCACTCAGCTTGCAAAAAGATGATGAGTTTCGACGAAATCCACGATCTCTCACGGCTACTCCTACATAGTACATAGCTGTTGTTCTTGTTGTTGTTTTTTTTTTTTTAATTTTAGTAAAACGTATGGTGTCCGAGTGACGATCCAAGGAGTCAGTGAGTCAGTCGTACCTCTTTTTTTCTCTTGCATGCACCTGGATTGCTAGCAGGGTAGGTCTTGCCTGTCGTATATGGCGTTGCATTGTCTGCTCTGCTTACTGCACTGAGTGTAGTATCTCTGTGTCGTAGTTTTGTGACCACAGAACTGGTACCTTTTTAGGATGAAGAATCGGCACGGACACTGGGTGTGCTGGATGTCGACGGGTAGAAAGGAAGGTTTAATGTGAAGAACACACACACACACACACACGGCACGCGGGCATACAACACGACCCTGCCCGCCTGTGTATGATACGTCATATTAATAATATAGGCTCAAGGAAGGCCGGTAATTACCTCAACATACGAGGTAAATTCGTATTGGTCCGTTCTTTCTAGGCCCCGACGCTGCTCGTATCGTATATGACATGATATATAGACGGTTGATAACGATAACTGATGCATACCAGTTACAGCAACAACAAAGAAAGGTATATATGATACATATAATTCGTTCTTTTGGTCGCTACGTACGTTATATATGCTTTTTTTTTGTGTCCATCCCATTTATTATCTTCGCCCTTCCTTTCTCTCTCCTTCCTATTAATAGTCGTAACTCAGATCCGGGGGCACAATGATGTATTATGTATCGAAGGAGTCCCAAAAGAGTCAACATGTATGTATCATACCATCATACCAGGTATGTCAACATGTATGTCAACATGGATGGGGCGTGGTCGGTCAGTGTTCAGCAGTCACTGCGTACGTAGTGGTGAGCTCTTTTCCCGTCGGCGTTGGTTGTTTTGCTGCTCCCGTTTTCCTTTTTCTTCCACCCCCCCCCTTCTGCTATAAATATATGATATATTTATAGGTTGGGTTGGCGTCGGTTGGCAACGACGCTGTAAAACACGCCACTCGCTACGTGAGCTAGACAACCAGGGTGCCGTTTTTTTTTGTTATTGTTTTTTGGCGGTCACCAAAGCTGGCGGTCGAGTAGATCATTTGTGCGGGGTGGAGAACCTTTTTTCCGCACAAGGGGAATGGTCGTATCACGTAGTGTTAATATGGTAAGGCGTCCGCGAGGCAGTTACATAGTAAAACCCATTGCTGTCTCCGGAAGTGGCCACACCAGAAATTAAATTAACTCATTGAAGCTGTCGTCCATATGCAAGTCCGCCTCACAGGCGGCTCTTAGCAGGATGCAGCCCACCCTCCATGCGACTCGCCGCCCAATGCCTCACGGCGCTTCGCGCTTGGTGCTACTAGCAATGTCTGCCTGGTTGGTGAAAACCCAACGTGCTCCGTCCCGGCATTGTAAGGATGCGAGGGTCTATGGTCATACGACTACGGCCGTGCACGACATGACATGAGTACACCCCCCCCTATATATGGGCTATGGCCCTTATTCTGTCGGAAACACCCTATTAATACAGGGCATAGGACAAGATATATCGTAGATGGCGATTCAATTTCATACATTTGTATGTTCGCAAGCCATATTTACACATATTATGATACGACGAATAATCTATAACCAGGAGGGGACATTTTGTGTGCCCGACGTTTTTTGTGATCGGTCGATTGGAAAACTGCGGGCACGAAATGTCTTTCTCTCTTTCTTTCATTAATGATCCCTCTATATAGTGCCGGTATACATGTGCGCCAGTCAGCATTACCGGCACTATTTGTAGCGGCAACCGGCACTATATACTCCGCACACTTCCACACTGCTTAGTACCATATGTGCCAAGCGAGCTCACCGGCACTATAGCGGGCAGCCGGCACTATAGAGGGACCACGGCACTATCGAGGGACCACGCTCCAAAGTCTTGACCGCCATCGCCGCCGCGTGTGTCGCCGTAGTATAATAGTGACATCAAAATGCACGGCATGTTTTCATTCCTTTCTTCCTTCCCCCTCTTTGCAATTTCGGGGTGTTTGCGAAGAATTTTGGTTGGGTTGGGTTTCTCGTAGTCTGTTTTCATGGAAAATTAATTGCTGTGGGGAAATGTGAACAAAAGGACATTTTTTTTTAGCTAAAACGAAGTATTCTTGGGCTGGGTAACGCTGCCTGTGGGTTGGATAGGAAACGGAGCAACTTTTGATTGGCTACGACGAGTAGCACTTTCGGATTCACCTGTTTAACCAATCAGCTATGCACGTTTGTCGGGTTTCAAATAGTTTCTATAAACCCAACCAAATTGAGTTTAAGGTTGGGCTATATATACATATGATATACATAGCAAGCACCCTATTATACATTAAATGCGAGGACACGCCTAGCCACGCTGTGACGATTCCGCGCAACATTCGCGCGCTCACTCTCTCTCTCAGCCCTGTTTTCCTGTCTTTGCTGCGCGTTAACTTACCCCTCTGGCCTCTAAACAACAAACCACAAATCGATCACAAACCAACCAACCAAACCAACCACCTGATGACCTGACCAACCATCTGACGACTCAAACGAACCAACCGAGCAGGCTGGCGGCGGACGCATTTCTGGACGAGCTGTTCGTCCTCTTCTCCCCCCGAGCGTTCCTCCTCTCGGGCGTGAAGCCGCTCGTCGACAAGGCCTACCACCCAAGGATAGACGAGCTCTGCGACAAGGTCCGCACCGGCAACGGCAGCAGCAGCATTAGCGTTAGCAGCGGCAGCGGTGTTAGCAGTGTTAGCGGCGGCGGCGGCGGCGCTAACGGGAGCCTTGGAGGGGTAGGTGGAGTTGGCGGAGGCGGTGGTGTCGGCGGGGGCGGGGGCGTCGTCGGCGGAGGAAGAGAGGGGGGAGGAGGAGGGGGGCCAGGAGGAGGAAGGAGGAGGAGGAGGAGGAGGAGGAGGAGGAGGCGGTTTTGTCTCGTCGGCGTTGAACTCCGGTGCGTCCTTCCAAACCCAGGCGGCAACGGCGGCAACAACGACGACAACGATGGCGACGGCGGCGGCGGTGGCGGCAGCGGCGGCTTCAAGTGTCACAGGCGGTGGTAACGTCAGCCCCAGCGGCAGCAGCAGCGGCAGCAGCAACGGCAACAACGTCAACAGCAACGGCAACAGTAGCAGCATGCTGGGAGATTCGCGCCCAAACACTCCCCGCTGCAGCGTCAGCGGCAGCGAGGCGGGTAGCCCCGTGCCCGGCGGCGGCGGCGGCGGCGGAGGCATGCTTCGATCGACGCCGACGCCCCCGTCGGGGGCGGGCGGGAAAAGCATCGGGCTATCGCCAGCAGCGGCGGCAGCAGCAGCAGCAGCAGCAGCAGCGACGACGAGCGGGGCGTCGGGAGGGTCGCCGGCCGCCACCACGACGTCGACATCGCTCGCGTCGTCTCCGTGCTCGGCCCTGGAGAGCATCAGCATCAACGTTTCTTCTTCTTCGTGCTGTTCGGGAGGGAGCGGGCGGGGTAGAAGCGGAGATATCCCCGGGGGGCTGCTCCCACTAGGGTGAGCAACGCTTGTTCTGTTATACCTGTCACCTGAAACTTCGCATAAACTATGCGTTTGGATGCTACGGTGTATATTTTCAGGTTTATTTTTACTATTTTTGTTGTTATATTTAATCGCTCTTTTTGACCTCCTCGTGTTTTTTTTTTTTTACGAATTTCACATTTTTTTTCACTAAAAGTGTTCTCAACACAGCGTTTTTTGTTTTGTTTTTTGTTCTGTTTTGGCGTCCGGCGACCGGCGACTCGATCTCTCTGCGTATTAAGTGCGAGTATATACTCGTATTGTTGTACGTATCTCATTTTTTTTTTTTTAACTCCAACACTTGCTGCTTGCATGGCAGCCTTTTGGCCTGATGAAACTCTTAAATGTGTTTTGTGTTGGGTGAGCACATACCAGGTACGGGGTATGGCGGTCTGTAGTATTCAATATTGTCCTGGTCTCTTGCTCTCTTGCGCTGCGTCGATGTTTACGGGGGGGGGGGGGGGGAAGGGAAGGGGCGTACTCATTTGTTCCTTGCCTTAGTCATTTGACCTTTGACCACGCATCCCTTTCGAGACGGAGCAATGTGGGGCGGGCGGGGGGAGGTTAATATTAATACGCAGTATTAATATGAATAGTTGTTTTACCATGTTTTTAATTGCCTTCAATTCTATGCATTGTAAAAAACCAAGACATATATCACACAGAGTAGGTATGCGTTAGCTTCCGGGGACACGCTCTCTCGCTATATAAATAAAAAACACCGACATGCTAACTTGCACTTGCATGGCAATACGTAAGGTTTTTGGTCTGTCTGTCTGGTGAAACGCTCCACGTGGGTACATACATAAGTAGTCAGGTGGCGCTCGCCCGGGGGGGCTGTACTCCCCTTAGTAGCGAGTAACGATTGCCGTTTTATGTTATAAATAGTTATTGTTCTCTCTTCTGTTTCACTACGAACGCATGTACTTTTAACCCTTTTACTACTCCAAAAATGAGACCACACTAATTCCAAGTAGTTTTGTCCCAAAAAAGTGGTTGCAGTTCTGAAGGGGTTAATGTCTTCTAAAAAATAGTCTCCCTTTTTTTTCTTCTTCTATTTTGACGTCCGGCGACTCGCTCTCTCTCGAAAAAAAGGAAAAAAACGCCCCCTCCCCAACGTTGTAAGATTTTACTCCTTCCTGAACTTGTACATATACGAAACTCATATGTATATATGTTATAGAGGTGCAACATGTGTGTACATATTATACGTGCATGGCAGACTTTTGGTCTGATGAAAATGCTTTGCTGCGTATATTATGCGTACAGCAGTTAGTCGGCAGTCAGCACGTGGGTTTCGTTGCTCTTCTCCGCATTTGCTTCTTTTCTTGTGGTTCGCTCTTTAGGCGTGTGGGTCCGTTTTGACCATTGGCGGACCCAATGGATGTATCGGGTGTATCGGGGCCTCGCTCCGAAGACGGTACCGTACCGTGCTACAGAAGTTAACAGCTATCAAATAGTTACATAATCCGACGCAAGTCGACGAGGGAAGAAAGTGCTGAAATCTTCTCGCATAATAAAAATGCAAGGCAAGAACCGTAGTGGGGGAGGAGGGAGAAGAGCCCACTTTGTGACCCCGGATCTGAGTTACGACTAAGAAGGAGAGAGAAAGGAAGGGCGAAGATAATAAATGGGATGGAAAAAAAAAAAAACTGGTACCTGGTACCTACCGGTACTAAATAATAATATTAATAGTACAACAAAAGGTGCTCGTAACGGGTGCTGCTGCTTGCTGACACGGAATAGTATATATATATACATTTATTGTGTGGTGTCTGTGTGGCACGTGCTGGTGTGCTGGTATGTAATATGACAGGGAGTTTCCTTTCATCCAATGGCGTTTTTTTTTGTCGCCACTGCTTATCATTCTGTTTTTTTTTTTATCTTGGCCTTCGTTACCTTAGCCCCTTGAAAAAATATGCACCCACGCTTTTGGGAACATATTACACGATACATAATACTCGGAAATTGTGAGGGTTTTTTTCATGCACTACATACAGTAGTCGTAGTACGTACTTTTTTGTACGAGTAGCGTACCCTGGTAACAGCTTTATAAAAGAGCGGTCTCAGCGAAAACAACTATTAATATATATATATATATATATATTAATATTAATAAATAATTGCGTTTCGTTTGGCCCCTTGCCTCTTCCCCTCAAGCCCTCCAGACTACGAGCACCGCATTTCAGCAGCCCCCCAGGCTGCATTACAGCAAGCAGTATATAAATGTTTATATTTGCCGCCTTTCGATTCTTGTTTTATTTTGGGAAGATCGCTGAGTGATGAACACACACATACATACAACCTACATTTTCGTCTATCTGTCTGTCTGTCTGTCTCTATCTATCTATGTACATGCTTACGTTTACGTGCTGAGTGCTCTTCATCGTTCCCATTTTACTACTTTGTGTTTCACCACCACCACCACCTTCCACCCCGGTTCCTAATTCCTAATTTATTCGTAAGCCCGCACTAATAATGCATTAAACAATAAAAGCCGGGGGCAGCTGGTTTTCATGAACGAACATGTAAATACGCGTTTCTTCGCCCTCGCGCGCTGCCTCTACGGCCTCTGGAACGGTTGTATTTACCTGCTGCCAGGTATCATATAATTTAAGATCATGTTATATATATCCTACCTCGTACATATAATATGTTATATATATATGATTATATATGATACATATATATATGTGATACACATATATATGATACATGATTTTTTTGGTTTTTTGGTTCTGCTTATATCGCGTTGTGCTCTCACAATCTCAACATCCATTATACATAAACACACCGGTACCTGGTACATACCCCCCCCCCCGGTGCGTCATCCTCCCATCCGAAGCCATGACCCCCCCGTGCCCCGTGTCTCCCTCCCTCTATCCCCTCAGCTCGCCCAGCACGAAGGTGCTCGTCTCGGATGCGGGAGACATCGAGGACCTCCTCGCGGACATCGAGCCTACGGTAGACCCTGTAAGTCGGCGGGGCTCGGAACGGAGAGGCTGGGGGGAGGTGTGTTGGGTAGAGGGTCGAGTCGGGTCGCCTTGAGAGAGAGAGAGCGAGAGAGAGAGCGAGAGAGAGAGAGAGAGAGAGAGAGAGTAAGAGCTCACTCGGGGCATGGGACAGAGAGAGAGAGGGAGTTGGCACCCCCCAGTGTCTCGAGCGTGGTTTTTGTAGCTATTATTCTTTGTTTTGATGGCTGGCCTTGAGCGTGGAGCAAGCATGATGCCATACACAGGAGAACGCGCAGTTTTAACGTGTTTACCCTTGACTGCCCCCCCCCCCCTGCGCTACGAGTAAAACTAGGATGTTGAGGCCAAAAAAAAAGACCTGTTTTTTACGTTCTCTCAAAAAACGAACCTTCTCGTCCCATTGTACACCTGGTTATATATACGATACGATATTATACGTATGATAGATGTTCTGGTGTTCAGCATATAAACAGCATACGGCGTATGATATAATACGTGGTTGTTGTTTCGTTGTTGTTGCGTATATTTTTTCTTTCCAACCACGCACATATATATGTGTAATATGTATCGGGAAATAAGTACGAGTGTATTAACCAGTGGACACCACCAGGAAACTTCTGCCGCTTACCGGTAACTTTTTTTTTATCGTTCTGAGTTTTTTTTGGGTGACGTCGCCGTCCTTGCCTTTTACATCAGAGCAGTACGTACATGTACGATATCAAACGTAGTGGGACAAGATCACCGAGCTGTCAAATTGAGTCGGGGAGGGGGCATGCATGCATGCATGCATGCACATGCATGCATGCGTCTCAGGCGCCTGCATGCCTGCCTGCCCGCCTGCCCGCCTGCACCGTGGCGAAAACTACACGTACATTTACAGGGAAAACATCCCCCCAAAGAGTACGTCGTGTGGACGTTCGTTGTTGTTGTCTTTCCGACGGCGAGGTCCTGTGAGCTTGTGGTGGCTCTGCTGGGACTTTGAAAAAAAAAAAAAAAGTCGGTGTGCATGCGACGCTCGGTGGTAGGGGTGCTTGAAGCCTCGCTTCAAAGAGCTCACTGTCTCATACAAAAAACACTTGGGGGCGTTCATAAATAAAGGCTAAAGGCACACTTGACCGGCCCTCTTGGCGGGCTCAGAGGAATTTTGTTTTCTTTTGTTGTTGACGATCAAAAAGTGATGATCACGGCACCGGCCAACTATTTAATAACTGCTGCTGCGTGATTTTTGAGGGATGAAAACAAAACGTTGGTGTCCGAGAGGTACAGTTTCAAGGAGCCGTCGTAAGGGGTACGTGCCGCCTAACATGATCCTCTACCCCAGTGTGTGTTGCTTGGCGCTCCCGCTGTGATGGGTAGACGGCTGGCAACAACACCCCGCCAAGTTGTCGTCGTTGTTGTGATCGCTGTCTCGGGCGCTCCCAGAAGGGGGTGTTGTTAATTGCCCGACGAGCACTCGACCCATGGCCTGTACGGTATATATGTCTGTATCGAACAATGTCGCAAAAAAAAACGATGTGATGTTGGGGTAGTCTCTCAGCTGAGCACCCCCGCCCCCCCCCCCCCACACACACCAGTTGAAACGCATTCTGGACGGAAACGTGCTACTCGCACTTTTAACTCCTCTCGTAGACACACGTCACAAGTTTTTTTACATCTCGGCATTTAACTGAGCGCGTCCGCTTCCTCAGTCAAGTGTTTGTATTTTCGTCGGTGACACTCGCTTGCTATAGGTACGTACAGCTTCCCGAGTTTTTGGCAAGCTGCAAGCTGGCGCGGCTCGTTTGATCCCTTTCTCCCTGTGAAGCAGGCCTGCCCCCGCCCGCCCACGCGCGCGCCCGCCCGGCCAGCCTATATAACCCTTGCACATGTGCAAAAACGACCGAAAAATGATCTCACCCGAACCCTTCGCTCTATTATGCACCGGCAGTAAATTTAAGCGACGAACTTCTCACTGTTCAACCCGAACGAACCTTTCGGCATTTCTCTCTGTCTCTCCCTCCCTCCCTCCCTCCCTCTCTCTCTCCCCCCCCCCCCCCCCCCCTCCCCGTGCAGGCGCTTCTGGACTTCATGATGTGCGACAACTCCCCCACCATTAGCTCAGCCGTGCCCGAGTTCGACCCCCCACCTCTCCAACAAGTCCAACAACAACAACAGCAACACACTCGGCGTCAGCAACAACATCAACAGCAACAACAACAGCAGCAGCAGCAGCAGCAGCAGCAGCAGCAGCGCTGGTCACCCCTTGACCCGTCGAGTACAACGCCGGCCGACCGCGGCCACCCCTCCCTCAAGCTCGACGCAAGGGCTGACCAGGCGGCAGCAGCGGCGCCGCTACCGCTACCGCTTCCCAACCCCGTCAGCATGTCCCCTCCCAGAAAGAAGAGGGCCACCGGGGACTCCCCGACGTTCTCCTCCTCCTTCTCTTCCGTTGCTCCCGAGGCAGGACACCACCGCCGCACGTCATCGATGGGGCGGGCTAGCGCCGACTCAGTGCCGTGGCACCGCTCCGACTCAGCCCCGAGCCTGGAAAATTCTCAGTGCCGCATCCACGCCACCCCTAACGCCGGGTGCCGCGCCTGCTGCGGAGTAGGAGGAGGAGGAACACGTTCCGCTGCCGCTGCTGCTACTACCACTACCACAGCTAGCGCTGGCGCGCCCACCCCTGCGCCTGCCGCTCGCCGGCGTTGCAGCGTCGCTATCTCTGCGCCTGCGCCGCCGGCCTCGAGGCCACTCTCGGCCGGTACCCGCGGCCATCCTGGCGCCTCCGGCGGCGGCGGTGGCGGCGGCGGCGGTGGCACTACCGCCGCAGGAAAGGGCCCCTTCGGCGCGTATGGCGGGGGTAGTAGCGGCAGCGTCGGCGACAACAATTTGGGCCTCGACGACGGTGGGCACCTTGGGGCCGGGAAGAGGATCTGGGAGAAGCGCGGCGGCCCAGCAGGCAGCGGAGGTGTCGGCGGCGGCAACGGTGGGGGTGGGGGTGAGTTGTTGATGCATGCTTCGTCGCCCCCGTCGTCCTACTTCTTCCCGTCCGCTGCTGCTGCCGCCGCCGCGGCCGCCGCCACCGCCCCCGGTGCTTCTGGCGCGCCTCCCCCTCCGTGCCCGCCCGTGAAGCGGAGGATCTCGACGGAACCGGCTCCCGCGAGCATCAAGGATGAACGCGCCGGTAAGAGGAAAGGGAGCCCTACCTCTGCCTCCTCCTCCTCCTCTCCATCTGGGACAGGGGGTGGAGGTGGCGGGCGGTTCGCGAACGGTCCGAGCAGCAGCTCGTCGCACCAATCGGTCAGGTTAGACTCCGACGGTCGAGGGGGGGGCGATTTCGGCGGTGTAGGGCCGGTCGGCCGGTCCAACAGTATGCACATCGTGGACGAGCTCTTGTCTAATAACGGTGGGAGTGACGGCGGTGTTAGTGGTGGCGGTGGTGGCGGTGGTGGCGGTGGCGGCGTGGGTAGTGGTAGTGGAAGGGGTGGCGTGCCGAGGTCAAGCGACGATCTGGAGAAGCTGGTCCTCAACCTGGCCACGAGGGGGATGCAGCAGGCCCTTCAATACGGCCTTCGACACACCTTCTCCTTGGTGCTTCAAAAGAAGGTGCCTATATATGTAGAACTAAAAAATATAAAACATACGCTCGTTTTGGGCTGGTCGGTGTTAACATTGCCCGCCGGTGGCTTCGTACTTCTTTTGTTCTTTATCATTTCAAGATGTTTTTATTTTATTCTATTTTATTTTATTGTTTGCGTTTGTTCGTTCTTGTCCGGTGGCTACGTACGAGTAAAATCTGGTACATATATATATATATACACACAAGGAACGAATGCCTGCTGTGTTAGAACTCCCTTTTCAGCTTGCGACACCCGGCACGACCCCGCGGGATTTCGAGTCAAACATAATGCCGGAGGGGAACCTTGTACGTGGTATCTCTTCTATTTGTATGCACGATACATTCGGTCTCACAGCTTTGTTTGTTTTTTGTTTTGTTTTTCTTAATATATGTATATACGAGACATACTGTACATGTGTTTTTGTCCCAGGGGGGGGGGGAGGGGCGTCATTTGTTTTGTCTGTGATATATGGAAATAACGTAACGCCGAACATTGCTGGAGGTGTCTCTATTGGGAGTTGGAACGGTGCCTCTTCTCGAAAGGGATGCGTGGTCAATGGTCAAATGAGTATGTCACCCCCCACCGGCCGCCCATCCTTGGTCGCTCCCGTGTCGCCTTCAATGCCATTGTTTCCATCGTCGTCGTCACTGTCATCACCAGTGTCCTTATCGCTGTCATTATCGCTATCCTTATCGCTTCCTTATCGCTATTCCTATCGCTGCTCTTAACGCTGTCCTTATCAATATCCTTATCGATATCGTCAATATCCTTAAAAGCTCTATCCTCGTCGCTAACGTGCTCGCTATTATCCTTATTGCTGTCCTTAAATATCGTATCTTTATCGCTAACCTTTACCGCTATTATCCTTATCGATATCCTTGTCGATATCCTTATCGATGTCCTTATCGACATCGTCATCAATTTCCTCAAAGCTCTATCCTTATCGCTAACGTGTTCGCTGTTGTCCTTATTGCTGTCCTCAAAGCTCTATCCTTATCATAGATCGTTATCGCTATTATCGTTATTGCTGTCCTTAATGCTCTATCCTTACCATATATCCTTATCGCTATTATCCCTATTGCTATCCTTATCGATATCCTTATCGATATCCTTATCGATATCCTTATCGATATCCTTATCGATATCCTTATCGGTATCCTTCTCGATATCCTTCTCGATATCCTTATCGATATCCTTATCAATATCCTTATCGATACCCTTATCATACATCCTTATCGGCTACGTACCCATATCGGCTACCCTCATCGGCTACCCAGATCGATATCTTTATCGATATCCTTACGATCGCTACCAGTATACTTGTATCGCTATTCTCACCCCCAACATCGCCGTTATCGTCACCATACGTCCCTCGTTGTCGCTATCACCGTTATCGCTAACAACCCCTTAGGACGAGGAAATCGCCGAGCTGAAGGAAGAGGCGTTACGATGGTCTGCCAACGACACCCGCCTCCGACAGATCAACCGCCAGCTCCTCAACGACAACATGCAGCTCAGGGCTGGAAACGGCTGGGACTCGCGGAAGCCGCCCCGCTCTTCTTAAGACCCGCGTCTATCATAGCCCCAAGCCAAAACCCTCGCCTAGCCTCGCGTCTAGTCTCGCGTATAGCTATGCTTATAGATATGCGTACAGATATGCGTACAGCTATGCGTACAGCTTCGAGTATTCGTGTATAGATTCGCGCATGGCTTCGCTTGTAGCTTCTTCGCGTGTGTCGCGTAATGCTTCGCGTGTCGCTATGCGTATAGATTCGCGTATCTCTTGGCGTATAGCTTGTCGTATAGATTGGCATATAGCTTGGCGTATAGATTGGCGTATAGCTTGGCGTATAGATTGGCGTTTAGCTTCGGGTGAGGCTATGCGTATAGTTTCGCGTTTACCTTCGCGCATAGCTGCGCGTATTAGCTTCGCGTACTATCTTCGCGTATCGGCTTCGCGTATTAGCTTCGCGTATTAGCTTCGCGTATTAGCTTCGCGTACAGCAGAGCCTTGCATGCAACATCGAGGGTTATAGGGTCCTTCTCGCGTGTATGCAGCCTCTCGTGCTTTGCCTCGCCATTTTAGCTCTGGGTGGAGAGCCTCGCGTTTATCCCCGCGTCTAAACGCGTATAATATTATTAATACGTAGCGTTTTTGCGTGGAACTTCTAGCGTCCATAGTGTCTAGCCTGTTCCTCACTATGAATAGTATAATAGGGGGTTCGTTTCGTCCAGAGTCACCCACCCGACCCCTCCATGATGAGAGTTCCATCGGCCTGCGGAAGGGGGAGAGGAGGAGGGGGGGGGGGGGGTCAACGGTGCTTGACGTATGGAGGGCTCTCTTTAAGGCTTGCTTTCTCAGCCCATACCGCCGCCGGCGTCGTCGTCGTTGTAATAATGGGTAATCAGTGGAGTGTAGGAATTAGTGCAATTGTTTTGGTGTCCAGTTTTTTTTTTTTGTGTTTTGTGTGTTGGCAGTTCCGTGTACCTTTTCTGTGTGCGTTCATTGTGCGTGCGTGCGTGCGTGGCGGCTCGTGATTGGGCTTGCTGCTCTTCTGCTTATGCCACGGCTTCTGCTGCTTCTGCTGCTTCTGCTGCTGCTGTTCCTGCTGCTGCTGCTGTTCTGGCATGTGGTATATAGGGGCGAGTTGAGAACAAAGATCGCTACCCCTAAGAAAGCAAGAAAAGAACCAGCAAGTGTTTTTCCCCTGCGCAGCTAGCTAGCTAGCTCTTCCTGCCTCAGGGGGGAGTGCACCGGGCGGGGGTCGGGTGGCAGACAGAGAGAGAGAGAAAAGCATCCTTACACCTCTCTCGTCCGTCCGCCCACCCGTACCGACGTACGTATGAATGCATGCGTGGGGGGAAACTGCGGCGATTTATCGTGTCCTTTATCCTCCGTTACCTCTCTCCGTGTCTTTGTTCGTGGTGATTGTTTGCGTGTGTTGGCGTTGAGCTGACCGGCGGGTAGGTGGGTGGGTGGGGGGGTAGGTGGGGTACCTTTTTTGTTATTTCGTCCTTCCATTCTTGAGTCGAGGGCAGGTAGGTGCCAGCCCCGGTCTGTGTCTTTTTTGTCTCTTTCGTGTTGATTGATCATGGAGCGGGTCGGGGTCGGGTCGGGTCGGGTCGATTGGATTGTCGGTGTTGGTAAGGAAAGAAGGATGTACGGTGCGCGGGGGGGGGAGCGTCTTATTCGTTGTTATCTCGAGTTTTTATGCGGCCCATTGTACTACTATTGTAATGGTGCTGGCGCTATGTAGGCTTGTTGACAAGCCGAACCCCGACAAGATGCATGGGCTTGTAGTAGTGAATCCCTGCTGAGCAGAAGGAGCACAAAAAAAAAACTTATCGACCGTCCTTACTTACATCGGGGTATTTTCAAGGGGGATCTTCGTCGGGGTTTCTATATCTTGGGATGCGTGCTTGTGGTGGTGGGATGTACGAACGAGTGGGGACCTTTAGTTTTTTTCTCGGGAAAAGAGGAAGGGCAGTTCGTTTTCGCATGTTTTGTATACGATGTACCTGTGGTCTGTTATGGGACCGAAGCCTCGCGTCTGTTACAACGCACGGTAAGCCAGCCAGCCAGCCAGGAGGCCAAGCCAAGCCCAGCCAAGCCAGCCGCTTTTTGCCCGGGGGAGGGCTGCTTGTGCTTCTCTTTTTTTTTTCCTTCTTTTTTTTGTGTGCGTAATTGTTTTTTAGCATCTCCGGATATATGCCTGCTACGTACATCTAGGTACAAGCGTCTTCTTCAACTTCTTGCTTTTCTACACGGGAATTTTATATAGGAATGCCCGTGTTTGCATGCCAACATGTGACTGAGGTCGCTTTGATGGAAGGCGTGTTTGTCCAGTGTTAGTAGCTGTAGCTGCGTTGCAATCAATCAATTGCAGCCCCTCTCTCCCCCCCCCCCCCCCCCCCCCCCCCCCCCCCCCCCCCCCCCCCCCCCCCCTCCCCCATGCCGCCGATGGGGGTTTCCACCGTTCGCGATGGCGTTGACGAGAACACGAAGGCCTTTAAATCCGGTAGAACGGCAGGTGATGATGGTGTCGATGGCAGAGAACGAGGAGGAGGAGGTGTATGAGGTGTATCTGAAGCTTGGTAGTCACGATCGGGATTATTATTTTTTTTAAACAGACATCCCAAAGAAAAAAAATGGATTTACCTTCCCTCCACCTCTCTCGGCAGCGGGAAGAAGAGATTATTTTATTGATTTGATTAATTGATTGATTTTATTGATTTGATTGGTTGGTTCGTCGATTCTTTAGCTGCTTGTTTGATTGATTGTTGGTTCTTGGATTGATTGATTGATTGATCGATTGATTGGTTGGTTGGTTGGTCGGTCGATTCGTTAGTTACTTGGTTGGTTGGTTGGTTGGTTGGTTGTTTTTTTGGTTAATTGATTGTTGGTTCTTAGATTGGTTGGTCGATTCGTTACTTGGTTGATTGATTGGTTAGTTTTTCGGTTAATTCAGGTTGATTGGTTGATCGGTTGATTGATTGATTGATTGGTTGGTTGGTCGGTCGATTCGTTAGTTGGTTAATTGGTTGTTCGGTTGGTTGGTTGATTGATTGGTCGATTGGTGTGTTGGTCGATTCGTGAGTTGGTTGATTGATTGGTTAGTTTTTTGGTTAGTTGATTTATAGATCGGTTGATTGATTGATTGAGAGGTTGATTGATTGATTGATTGATTGATTGATTGGTTGGATGGTTGGTTTGTGTGGTGGGCGTCGGGCCAGCGCTTTGGCGTCTTCGAAGATAGACAGCGGATCGGCCATGTGTGCGGTCGTCGACGTTTCACGGTACATCGTCAGCTTCTCCTGATGATGTGTTGATAGGTGGACTGGTGGGTGGGTGGGTGGGTGGGTGGCGAGTGTTAGGGTTGATTGGACATGTCAAATGGAGTGATGGCTATAGGGGTAGGGGAGGAAGGCGGCCAAATAGTTCACACGTTGGACAGAATGATGGTTTGATCTGCCTCGCATAAATCATACCACAGATTTCATGATCTGATTTGACGGATCTAAATAGTGCAGATCATGATCTGATCTGTCTGGCCTACATCATACAGATCCATGATCGGATCTGCCTGGCCGAAATAGTATAGATCGGTGAGTTGGGAGATGTGTACACAGATCATAGATGTGCTTTCACTACAAATCAATCACCAACGTGGAAAAAAAATGTTGAGCAAGACAGATGATATCAGATCCATCCGCGAAAATGATCTGTGCGTGGTCTGTAAAGTGCAGAGGTCTGGTCCGGTCTGGTCTGATCTGGTCTGCTCCACAGTGCGGAAGGTGGAGGTTTAAGGGTGTCGAGTCAGGGGGGCCAGGCAAACAACCCCCCGGCAGAGTAACAGAAGCGAGCATCTCGCATCCCATGCACGAGTGATAAAAAGCTGTGTGCGCCGTAGTTCGTATCCCAGATGACCATTAGCACATACTGGTACCAAGTAGCAGGTACCAAAGGTACGAAGTAAGCGAGGGCAACACGACAGTCAGTTAGTAACTCGCTGCAGGAGATACCTAGCCCAAGATATCCAGCCCCTCAAGATATAGGCCGGGTAAAAAAAGCCCAGGACATAGCTCAGGGTATTAGCTCAGGATAGCCCGGGTTACTGCCCAGGTCGCCAACCCCCCCCCCCGCTATTATTTCGGCAGTAGTTTAGGAGCACACCCTCCAGCGTTTTGGGGGGGTGGGGGTGGGAGACGCGAATGAAAAAGGACCGAAATGCAAACATATGGACCTATCGATTATACGTAGGTCTCCCCCCCCCCCCCCCCAGAAACAAAAAACTGGCGCTTGGAGATTGATGTGAGTGTGTCTGTCGTGTGCGTGAAGGTCCCTCCTCCGGCGGGGGGTGTTTTCCTCACACCTTCTCGCCTCGAAAGACTTGATACGACAGTTTTTTTTTTCTTCTTTTTTTTTCTGTTTCCCTACGGCCAGGTTGGTTGGTGGTAGTGATGGTTGTTTAATGTTTTGATTTTGCAGGGAGGGGCGTGAGGGTCTTTTGGTGTGAGTAGTATCCGCTGCGCGTTGGGTGGATATAAAGTATTTTGCAAGAAGACCTTTCCTTCAAGAGGAAGAGAGAGCGAGAGAGAGGAGGGGGGGGGCGAGGGGGAGGCAGGTGATGATGCTATCAAACGCCTACAGTCCTTGTATTGGGGTTTTACTACTTACTCGAATATAGTCTTGTATTTGGGTTTTACTACGGTGATTATCTTACCCCCCCCCCCCCCCCCTCCTCCCGGTGTACGGAAGGCCAGCTGAATGAACAGTATTGTACGACGTAGGGTATAACACGTATTTGCTACAACAGGGTTTACTATGGTAATCATGGCGTTTTTTTGTCCTTCCCCCCCCCCTCCCAAGGCGATGTATTTCGGTATGTGTCCACGGTGGTTCATCTGGCTGGCTGACAGGCTGGCTGGCTGCAGAGAAAGCCATTCCAAAGAAGAAGAAGAAAATGGGGACGAGGCCGTGGTTGCACGGTACGTAACTTGTGCGCCCACAAATGCAGGGAATTATGTTTTTTTACGTCCAGTCTAGGACCCTTCCTTGTTGTGGTAGGCGTTAATGTCGCATACACCTCGTCCGGTTTGCAGTAGGACTCTTCCTTGTTGGCGTTGTGTTTTGGTATATATACAAATCCGTGGGGTGGGTTGGTGAGGCGCTCACCCCTTTCCACGAGAGAGGGAGAGGGAGAGAGAGAGAGGGAGAGGGAGAGGGAGAGAGGGAGGGAGAGGGAGAGAGAGGGAGAGAGAGAGATTGAGAGAGGGAGAGAGAGAGAGAGCAATAGGGAAAGAGGGAGGGAGAGAGAGAGGGGGAGAGAGTTCCCCAATGCACCAGTTAAACGTGAGGCAGCTAGTAATAGCTGCCGATAAAAAACCAACGCGTTTCGGTTTTCAACACAACTATCCTAGAAGAGAGAGAGAGAGAGAGAGAAAGAGACGGCATTGGCCAGCTGGTGGGACCGGACCGGCTGTGGCTGGTAGGTGTAGTAGTACGACATTACCTGGTAAAATTATCCTGGGTTGCACGAAGGGGCCGGTGGATGGATGGATGGGTGGGTGGGGAACTCTTGGCGTTGTGTTTTGGTATATATACAAATCCGTGGGGTGGGTTGGTGAGGCGCTCACCCCTTTCCACGAGAGAGGGAGAGGGAGAGAGAGAGAGGGAGAGGGAGAGGGAGAGAGGGAGGGAGAGGGAGAGAGAGGGAGAGAGAGAGATTGAGAGAGGGAGAGAGAGAGAGAGCAATAGGGAAAGAGGGAGGGAGAGAGAGAGGGGGAGAGAGTTCCCCAATGCACCAGTTAAACGTGAGGCAGCTAGTAATAGCTGCCGATAAAAAACCAACGCGTTTCGGTTTTCAACACAACTATCCTAGAAGAGAGAGAGAGAGAGAGAGAAAGAGACGGCATTGGCCAGCTGGTGGGACCGGACCGGCTGTGGCTGGTAGGTGTAGTAGTACGACATTACCTGGTAAAATTATCCTGGGTTGCACGAAGGGGCCGGTGGATGGATGGATGGGTGGGTGGGTGGGTGGGTGGGTGGGTGGGTGGGTTGGCGAACAGGGTGCATATAGAGTGTTCGTAACAAGAACATGAGAAAAACAAAAATGGCGGGTCGCCGTAAACACCTTGAGAGAGACACGTTGTACCTTGGAGAGGGGGGGTCGGGGTCGATGCCAGCTTGCTCGACGAGCGGCTTGCTGCATGGTACCTGGTAGGGCGCTAGGGAGGCCGACTGATCTTTGGTGGTAGATGGTGGTTGCTATAGAGGTCGGTAGGGCGGTAGATTAACCCACCGATGGGTCGTCGTGTGGTGGCGGCGATGGTGGGGGTATTAATAGTATGATAATGTGAGACTCGATCCGACCTTTTTTGTTTTGTTTCTATCTATACGTACATATTTTTATTTTTATTTCGGTTTAGAGCTCTAGAGCGACAGACGTTCGTTCTATTATTTTTCGCCAAGTCCGGGGTTTCCCACCCGACTTGCGTTTTTTTGCTATTTTGTGTGCACGTCGTTCGTACGAACCTATATACTGCTGTTGTAGTCGTACGTAACAGGCTCAGAAACTGGTTGCAAACACACGTTATTTTGTTGGTGTCGAATAGGTTGATTTTGTCTTACGGTGGGAGGGTGGGGAGGGGGGCTTGAAGCTCGCACGATGGTGGCCATATTTTGTTTTTGCTTTTTCACATATTTTTTTTCTTCACACAAAAAGTAAACTACTGCAAATAATACTACTTGTGTAAAGGGGATATATTTTTTTCCCTGCGAAAATACGCGGAATTGCCCTGGGCTCTTTCTCTCTCTGGAGGGAGTCGCTTGAGGCGAAATCAGTTGCCGTTTTCTCATCGTATATATATGTATTATTTTACTTTTTATTTTTGCAGTTTTGCGCTGTTCTCACGACTGAATCGACCGACCGTGGCTGCAGTGAACCGATTAGCTGTCGGGGTAAATCGGAGAGCTGCCACGGCCCCCTACTATAGTTTTGTCCGAACGAGCAGGATAACAGCAAAGGAGGGATGTTTTGGTACCGTTTATTTCATACCAGGTATGTATGTATATGGCAATAATGCCTAGTCCTTGTGTTGGTTGCAGCAGGGTGGCGCGAGGCCGCGCAGCTCAGCGCAGCGCAGTTTTATACACTTGTATATATAAAAACTTGATGACGAGCAATGCCTTTTAGGGGTGGTGGCTGATTATTTTCTGAGCTCCTCACAATATCTCACCCGAAACATGAAGACCACGAAGAGCTTTGCTACGATAGCGCAGCCCGACCAACAACAACAATTATACGCGCCACAGCAGCAAGTAGTAGTTACTGTGTGCAGCCCTGACACAAGTAAGCACAGCACTCGTACTATAGTTCAAAGTATCGCGCTAACCGGTCGGTATAGATGAGATGGTCACTAATCGCGCTTCAGGAGAGTCCAACGGGTCAAAAACTATTGAGCCCAAAAAAAGTACAAGCACCCCTACCTACCCCCTTACCGACCTATCGGTACCCATGGGGTGAGTCTAAAGCAACCAAGCCCGTGCCAGAGAGGGGTAGGCGAGGAGCCTGAACTATGAATACTTTACAAGTAAGGAGGGGTATTAACAAACTGCTTCCTTCCTTCCTTCCTTCCTTCCTTCCTTCCTTCCTTCCTTCCTTTTTGTTTTTAACCTTTCGACTTCTCTCACAAAATGAATGTTTCCGTCAGAGAGTATTATATACCAGGTAGTAATTACTTACATCTGTTCAAGATGATGAGTACGCGTGTGGCATTACAAGCGCATTTCTATGCCGCAAGCACGGGTGCCCCCCCCCCCCCCCCCCCGGGGAAAATATGGCATACGCTTGATGCGCATTGGGGAGGGGGGGCGCATTGAGGTGGGATCGCCCCGCTCGATCGAATTGGGCGACGAGCACTTGTGATTTATAATATACGAAGTAAATAAGTATATATATATATTTATCTGGGTGCATGCTGCGGTAGAGGTACACTATGTTTGTGCCTTCTAAGGGTGGCCACTTGAGGAGCTCTATACTATTAATAATACTATTAAATAAGCCAAAAAAATGTTTTAGGAGGAAAACAAAAAGTGCTATGCTACCCGATGAACAACCCCGCGGCCTTAAGTACAAAACGAAAAAAAGCGTTACACAATAGTGAAATTCCGACGGTTCTGAGTTAAGAAGCCTTTTACCTTTAATAGGTCATTCCGAAAATATTTCAGCCAAAAAAAGGTATACCGTCGTACACCTCTATCGTAGCTATTCTATTATACCAATACTTTAATACTTCGGCAGCACTTTTGTTTTTTCTTCTTTGATTTTTTTTGTTTGTTTGTGTTTTCCCCCATCTCGTCTATATGGTCTTCGCCCTTCTTTTCTCTGTCCCTCCTATTATGAATAGTCGTAACTCAAATGCCGGGGTCACAAACGGTAGCGCACAGACAGGCTCTTACTCTCCCCCCCCCTCCCCACTACGTACGGTTCGTGCGTTGCATTTTTTTTTATCGCGAGAAATACTTCACAGCTCCCTATTTTTGTTTCTTCCCTCATTTTTTTGTTATCGCGAGAAATACTTCACAGCCCTTTTGTTTCTTCCCTCATTTTTTTGTTACGTATATATCGCGAGAAATACTTCATAAGTCCTTTTGTTTCTTCCCTCGTCAACTAGCTTCGAATTGTGCACGAGTACACATATACTTCAAGTATGTATAAACCTGTTGAAGAATTCCACCTTGTCCATAAATACTAGCACCGTTTGTACATACATATTCAATAATAACGGTGCTTATATTTCTGTACAGAGTGGTATTTTTTTCCGGGACTTTAGAGAGGAAAACGTGTAAAAAAACAAGTGAAAAACAAGTGAAAAAAGAACTGAAAAAAGAGAAGAAAAAAAAAGAAGTGAAAAAGACGGTAAGCCATCAGCCGCAATAAGCAAGTGGCCTCTGGGCTAACGGGGGCGTGTGTCCAGATAGGAGGGCAATGGAAGGATATTTGCAGATAGATATACGGCACCCCGCCGCGCAGCATGATGTATGTGCATGTGCACGTCTTTTATTATTGTAAACTTTGCCCTCCAACAATGCCTCGTTACATTCCGGCGTGATATCTACTACAACAACAGATGTATGACACACCGCGCAGCATATATATGATGTGCACGCCCATTACTATTATTACGATTACTATTAATTCTGTCGCCCGACAATGCCCCGTACATGTTCCATTCCGACTTGAGACCTTACTACACAGACTGTACGACACCCCGTGCATCATGATGTGCACGCCTACATATTATTATGTATGTTGCCTTTTGACAGTGTCTCGTACGTGTTCGTACTATAACTGTATTCATGTTCCATTCCGACTTGAACCGAATACCTTATAATACCGCAGTAGTAGTAGTAGTAGTGGAATGCCGGGATTAGGTTCAGGCCTTGTTCAGGGAAAATACGGCGTGGTTCTCTGTTGTCGGTCGTGCGGGAGCTTGAAGAGTCAAGCTTTACTGACTGAGCAAGGTGGGGGGAGGCATGATGCATGCCATCTTGGCATGCCGGCTTCCAGATACTGGCAAGGTACACATAAGGCACTCGAAACGTCACGCGTATCTTTTTATTTTTTTTCGTTTCGAGTTAAGCCACGAAGCTACCCTACGAGCTCCGACATGTGCAGTACGTAACATCCTTAGTATGATGCGTTTTGAGTTTTACCTTCTTACATGCCGCGGGGCAACGTTCAGCTGCAAGCGATCGATTGTCGATGAGCCAACGGATATATAACGCTGGTACCATATACATAGCCGAACGGATTAACCACAGGTACATAGACTGATTTTCGGATCTCCTTCGGGTTTCGAATCTCGGCAGGCGTTACAGTCACCAGTTTTAGAAACGCACACGCCGTCACTACTTCTCCTTCTCTGCTCCTGTTCCTCGTGCTGTCCCCTCTTGGGCACGACCGATATAACCAACACAACAGGCCTGGATCGCCGTTCTTTTTTCATGTGCTCTTCTGAGAACTTGAGCTTACACACAACAACCAGCCGGTTGACACCAACCAGCTGAGATACGACGATAGTGCTTGCCTCTCCTGCGGGCTGCCTGACCTGAACCTCAGGAGCCGCCCCCGCACTACGACATACAAAAAATAAAATAAAAAAGTAAGAGAGACAGACAAAAAGAAAATAATGGCTGCTGCGGGCGATGTTCTACGGCAGCAAGTAACAACATCCGCTATACCCCAAGATCCATATCGCACTACGACCCACAAAAAATAAAATAAAAAAGTAAGAGAGACAGACAAAAAGAAAATAATGGCTGCTGCTGGCGATGTTCTACGGCAGCAAGTAACAACATCCGCTATACCCCAAGATCCATATCCACCTAAGAAACCCGGGGATGTAGCCCAGATGTCCCTGCACGACCACCGATCCCGCTAAGAACCGACGTTTTCCGTGACTGGCCAATTACTTGGAATTAGAGTAGGAATCCTTTTTTTTTGCGGTGGTTAAACGGTTGAGGTCACACGTTTTATTTGTTTCCCCCCGCTGCAAACCATATCGGCACGTCCTAGATATTATGTGCCTGTGTAGATGATACTGAGGCGGTGATCCGGGTACGGCAAAAAATAAAATATGTTGTACGACGTATGTAGCTATCTGTACTACTGTAGGTGTGCGGAGGGCCTATAGAGTATGAGTGGGGATCAAGCGGTTAGGCGCTCCCCGCTTCATCCATCCTAGCGGAAAGGGAAGGTTTCCAATACACGAGACCGTCTAAAGACGGGGGTCAATAATCTTGAGGGCTCGGTTGACACCCTCGTATCTGCTCGATACGGCCACGAAGATACAAAAAAACACGAATCAATGTCACGTATCGTGGATGGTGTGCATCATAAGCATATCGCATGCTATGTATGGTATGGTGCACGCTCTAATACATACTCTGGTGCTCGCCTTGTACCCGCGTGGATCTCGGAGTTCGCTATCCTTTGAGCGAAGTGGGCATTCGATCCTCTCAAGACACGAGAACAGAATACTGATAGCGAGGGTAGAAGGACCGAAGAAGGACCTGTGAATGTCAAACCGAACCTTCGAACGAACACAGACTGGATTGAAGGCGAGTGACGATGGATTTAGACCTTAGACCAGCCATAACATGGTGAACCCAGGGAGATAACCTGTGGGGAGAGGGGGGGGTGTACGTACTTCATTTTTATGCATGGCCGTAGTCGTATGACCATAGACCCTCGCATCCCTACAATACCGGGACGGAGCATGTCGGGTTTTCACCGACCAGGCAGACATTGCTAGCATCAAGCGCGAAGCGCCGTGAGGTGTTGGGCGAGTCGCATGGAGGGTGAGCTGCATCCTACTAAGAGCCGCCTGTGAGGCGGACTTGCATATGGATGACAGCTTCAACGAGTTAATTTAATGTCTGGTGTGGCCACTTCCTGAGACAGCATTGGGAGCACTAAGTAACTGCCTCGTTGGTGCCTTATCATATACCCACTACGTGATACGATCATTCCCCTTGTGTGGAGCAAAGGTTCTCCACCCCGCACAGATGATCTAACTCGACCGCCAGCTTTGGTGACCGCCAAAACAAAAATGATGGGGAGAGGCGGGGGGGGGATATGGCCACGAGACTTGCAACGTCCACCGTTTCCTGGGAGGGTTAACAAGGTTCAAGATCGCCCCAAAGGGAACCGTTCGCAGAAACGGTGGGTCTGTTGTGGGGGATAGCGGCAGCACAAGCTAAGCTCACCGCTGATTGGATACAATGGTTGACAGACACTGCTGTGTACGTACGAGGCAAAAGGGAAAAGGGGCTGACGCAAAGCATTGGTTGATCGGAATCTGATTGGCTCAGGGCTGGGGTTAAGAGTTAAGGTTGATTGATATTCGTCTCTTGCACGGGGTGTGTCAACAAGTTGGTGGATAACAAAAGGGGGGATGACTGGTTTTACAGTCCATCGTGGGCTCTTGATACTATTTTTACTACATTAGCCCACCCCGAAACAGTGGTTCCACGTAACGGTGGTAACCTACCCTCATATATAAAAGGGACGAAACCTGTGATCATGTAATCCTGGCTTTTTGTCTAGGAGACCGCTGAGGATGAAAAACAAAACTCCCAATGTGATGATTAAACTAATAATGAACCCGAAACTTGCGAACCTCCAGGAATGTTCCCGGAAAATTCCTCGGCCTGTAATCGTCCGGGGACATTCGAGCTACATTCCCGGGTGTATTATTACCCTGGAGAAAATAACACAGGCCGAAGAGAATGACCAAACTTTAAACATTTGCTGTACATACCCGTACTGGATTTTACGGTCAGTCTCAGACAACGAAAAATCGGCTTAGTTGCATGCCGCGAAACCTTGATCGACTAGTTAGTTGATTGCTCTCTTTTCTCCTCGCCCCAGTCGTACTACTGTAGTAGTAGTGTTCTGCTATACCATACCGTACTTCTATACTATAACACTGCTATTCATACTGTGACTGTGCGGTGCAACCAGTCACGAAACGGGACAGACTATAATCGCCCCAAGCCAAAGTGCTTACGGAACAACGCCTCCCCTATATGCTTCCCCCCCCCCCCCGATCCCTGCTTTCTCCTCTTTCCTCCTCCTCGCCCCTTGTCCCAGAAGTACCCCCCCCCCCCCCCCCCCCCCCCCCCCCCCCCCCCCCCCCCCCCCACCCCCCCCCCCCCCCCCCCCCCCCTCCCCCCCCCCCGCGCCGCATCATTCACACCCCTCCCCTACCTTCATATTTCCCTCTGCCCTGCCCCCTCACCCCCCCGGCCCACATCGTCAAGAACACCCCACCCTCCCCCTTTTTCCCCATCCCCTATCCCCTATCCCCCACCCCCCCCTACTCCTCCCTCTCCCCCTCCCCTCCTTCATTTCCCCCTCCTTCCCCCACCTTCTCCCTCTCTGCCTCCAGCAACTAGTTCACATAAATCAAGCAGAGCACTCGCAGGTCGTAATAGCACTACCACCACTTGCTCACACCATGGCAAGTCGCGCCCGCATCATACTAAACTACCAGTTCAAAGGTCTTCTACACAGAGTAGACGAACAGCCCTTAGATAGAGGTAACAAAACTGCGCTTCGTGATACCACAAATACCCTCTTGGGTTAGAAGTGCAAAACTTCTGCTCCTCCTCCTCCTCCTCTCCTACAGTACCTGTAACGTTCGGAACTCATCACAACACGGCACGTTTTCGTCACGGTAGAAAAGATATAGCTGGCAGTCATTCGCGGGACACCTCATCCATCGTCGTATATATATATAGCCAGCGGGTCCCAATTCTCAACCAATCATACACCATCAATCAATCAATCAACCAATCAATCAATCAATCAATCAATCAATCAATCAATCAATCAATCAATCAATCAATCAATCAATCAATCAATCAATCAATCAATCAATCAATCAATCAATCAATCAATCAATCAATCAATCAATCAATCAATCAATCAATCAATCAATCAATCAATCAATCAATCAATCAATCAATCAATCAATCAATCAATCAATCAATCAATCAATCAATCAATCAATCAATCAATCAACCAATCAATCAATCAATCACCCCCTCAATCAATCAATCCATCCATCAATCAATCCATCCAACCATTCAATCAAGCACTCAATCAATCCATCAAACAATCAATCAATCAATGCCCGCCCTGGCCAGCCATACCCTCTCCACCATACGTATCTATCTACGCACGTATGTATGCGCTACATCTATCCTCCTCGTATTCGACAGAAGACATCACCAATCATCCAATTAATCATTGTTTCCTGCTGGTCTATCATTATCTGTCTATCTGCAATCTGCAGAAGAAGAAAAACAAGGAAGATAAAAATAATAGAAAAACAGTGTAGATAAAAAGAAGAAGGAGCAGGAGAACAAGAACAAAAAGGCCTCCTTACAAAATCGGATCGGTTCCGTTCCAATCGACGGCCGCACCAGGCCATCTGGTGCGTATCACCAAGTCCAAGGGGGCAACGAGCGCACCGTTCGCTTCGTCCTCGGCGCTGGGCGGAGGGGCACCGTGCCCGTCCAGCCTCTGGTCGACACTCAGACAAATTACCTGCGCAACAGCAACGAACGGAGGAATGCATGAATGCATGCACAAGAATACACGAAGCACAACAATATAATAAGATTCAAACACTTTTGTTTTAGCTTTGTTTCAAATAAATGAATACAAGAGAGTTTCGAACAGAAAGGGCTTACTGTACATACTTTTTTTTTTTCGAACTGAACAACGAGCTTGGAACAGACTTTGTTGGTTTGAAGTAATACACAAATTATCGTACCTGGTAAGTAGTTTTGAACAATAAAGGGCTCCCAATAAACAAATACACACATAAACTACAGTACATCGTACCAGGTACCATTGGTATCACTTAACACCATGCCTGCTTGGAAGTACATCATAAGTAAGTATGCATGATAGCATTCGAGTGGCCGTTTCAAAGCAAAAAAAAGGAAACCCGAATAAAAAAGAATCTGCACAACAGGAAGAGAACAGTTTTGTTTCAAAAATAAAACAAAGAGTTTCGAAGGTTTCAAAAACAAAAAGGAGTTAAAAGAAAAAGAGAGTTTAAAAAAGAAAAACAACAGGTTTCGCTTGGTTTCGACTAAAAAATTAGTCTGCACAATAGAACCGTTTGGTTTCACATCAGATCTAGGAAACACAAAATATAGCAATATAGTAATGATACATACAGATATAAAAGCAAATAGTTTTGAAAAAAAAGAGGGTTTCAAATAAAATACCAAAGAGTTTTGAACAAGAAGTAGGGTCTCAAAAATAAGAAAGATTCGAACAAATCATGTTACGAATGGGTTCGAATAAAACTGGTTTCAAGCAAATAAATAAGCTACGAGTACACCTTCCTGGTACATATATACCTGATTCAGCGAATCAGAGCCAAGACCGTACGAATGGGCCTTATTATGCTTGTTATATATACTTCGTACTATAAAATATACAATTGTATGTGTTCCATTGTAAAATAAGTAGGCTGGAGCTACGTACAGGACCATAGTAAACAGGACCAAAGATTGTTGTTAATAGTAAAAATAGGTAAATATAGTTTTGTATTGTTGTCTGGACCGAAGGTCCCCTATTTATGATGGTCCCCGGGAATAGTTTCAAGTAAACAGTTTTAAGTACGGGGGAAAAAAAAGTCGCACCAAAATATACCAGGTACCAGTACAATACGAGTATCAAATACCGTGAAACGCTTAAGACAACACACCCCCTCTACTAAGACTACTACTCGTAACACTATTCATAGGACACATTTCCAAGCGGATTCTATCTCGACGACGGGGAGCAGTGCAGCTAATCATTATTGTGTATCATAGCTGCCGTCGATGCGTCTACGGAAAGATCTCTCGACGAACGAATTTTTTTCTTATCTTTCCAAAGCAACCGGTTTTCGTTTTTTGTGTGCCATCAATTCCTTTGCTTGTTTGGTTCGGGACGAATAAAATCGACTCGGAAATTTGTCCTATATACGGGATGTGTCGGCGTATTAGTATTATCACTTGGGTACAGTATGCGGTAAGTATTGGCTTTGCCCTCTAGCGTTGTTCAGGTCCAATACCGATCCCTCATATTGTTTATGTTTATTGTTATTATTATCTGTACCACCCGACAATGATGCTATTAATAGCATTAAAGAGCTCCAACGCTGATCACTCAGAAACACTCACTTCGAAACAAGAAAACCACGGAAACAGGAAAACAGTTATGTTTTTTCAAGTATAACTGGTACGCTACGTCGTACGTAATAATCACAAGAAAACTCCCCTAGAAAAAGATCGAACAAGGAAGTGTAATGGTATGGGCTTGGAAGGCCGGCAATTACCTCATTTATAGGTAATTGGTACGTTTTCGTAATACTTGGATGGCATTCGTATTCGGGGTATGCGTAAGTTCGGGAGGGCCGTACTTGAAGCCCACCGAGCCAGATGTCATCTGGCTCGGGGATGAAAAAAAGCTGTTTCTCTTGTACGCTTGATTCTACAAGAAAGTGAGTAACACCAAGGATGCTTAAGCGACTAACCTACAAGGGGATCTGTTTCTCACCCAGTCTTATAAGAGAAGTCGTGAACAATACCAGGTATTAATTAATCGAGCTGTTGGGAGGACGCTATCATTCATTCGCCCTTTTTCGTTTTTTTCTCTGCCATATCCAACAAGGCATGCTTCTTATCCAATAACGCATGCCTTGTCCAATAAGGCAATAACGCATGCCTTGCCCAATAGGGCATGCCTTATCCAATAAGGCATGCCTTTTTTTAGCTGAAGAAACTACCCAATAAGGCATGCGCCTTATCCAATAAGGTATGCCTTATCTATTAAGGTACGAGTATGCCTTATCAAATAAGGCATGCCTTTTTTCAGCCGAAGAACTACCCAATAAGGCATGCGCTTTATCCAATAAGGCATGCCTTACCTATTAACGTATGCCTTATCCAATAAGGCATGCCTTTTTTCAGCTGAATGATTACTCAATAAGGCATGCGCCTTATCCAATAAGGCATGCCTTTTTTCAGTTGAGGAACTGCCCAATAAGGCATGCGCCTTATCCAATACGGCATGCGTCTTATCCAAAAAGGCATGCCTGGTCGTTTTCGTTACAGACCTAGGCCATGAAATTTCCCACCAGGTTACTGTTGTAACATTGCGTCGTAGGTTAAATCGTATATAGTTTGGGATCAATGAGGCCTCCTGCTGCGATCAGCCGGAGACGCTCACCCAGGGTTACTACTCCCGCGTTGGTTGCCTAGCAATCAACGCGGCACCTCGTCGCAGAGAGTAGGTACCCCGGTAAAATAAACACTAACAAAACTGATGTCGTTGTCGACGGTACAACCTCGCTACCAACGATGGGCGGGCGGGATGGTCTGTTTTTTCTCCTAGCCTCTTTCTACTTTGTCGTGCTGTTGTAGAGCTGCGATATCGCTCACGGAGTGATACTCAATCACTGCCTCCCAGTACAACAAAGAGGCTTTTCTGAAAAGGGGTTCTGCCCTGCGGGCTTCGCCTCTTTTCTGTGTCAGATTACTGTTGTAACATTGCGTCGTAGGTTAAATCGTATATAGTTTGGGATCAATGAGGCCTCTCTGCTGCGGCATGAGATCACACCCATACTTGTTGACCTTTCTCTTATCTCAGTGACGTCGCTCGTTTGACTCTTATCCTTTCTGCGGGTTCTTTCTCTTCCTTATTGTCCCCAAACTTCTAGCCTAGCTGCATATGGGTTCTGCTACCGTTGGTTGTCCCGTGGGAAAGTCGTGTACGAGTTTTCGAGCCCCTCCGACAGTGATATGGCGCTTAGGTAAGCCATTGCCCCCGGGAACGCGTCTAGTCGGTGTGGAGCCTTTCGGGGCGTGTCTTCGTGCGGTTCTTCCTGAACTAGCATACGCTCCCTTCGTCCTTTCTCCTAGCCTCTTTCTACTTTGTCGTGCTGTTGTAGAGCTGCGATATTGCTCACGGAGTGATACTCAATCACTGCCTCCCAGTACAACAAAGAGGCTTTTCTGAAAAGGGGTTCTGCCCTGCGGGCTTCGCCTCTTTTCTGTGTCAGATTAC
>MEHQ01001790.1:34788-66154 GCA_008828725.1 Saccharina japonica | reverse complement strand
TTTAGCCTGCGGCGAAAATGTTGCGCGCCCAAAAACGCGTGTTGCGCTGCGCGCAACTAGCCTCGCGGCGACTGTTGCGCAAAACCGTTATTTTGGCCAAATGTTGCGCCAGCGCAACAGCGCAACACCTAATTAATGCCCTGGTACATACTGGTTTTCGTTCACAGCGTCTAAAGTCACCAAGTTGTCCACATCTCCGCTAACGTCCTTGCGTTCCTCGCCACGTGTGATATGTACCGCCCTGTTCCATGATATAAGGGCCGATTGGATTGAATCTTGAAATAAAAGCGATTATTATATTATGGGACATAGTGGTATTCGTTTTCTGTGTGCTACATACAGGGCCTACCACTGCTGATGTGCCATACCCCTGATATACCATGCCACGGCAGTGCCCACGCATTCCCAACAATAGGCGCGCATGATAGATGGTGTAAACGTATTGAGCTCGACACACGGCACACGGCACGTGGCACACCGCAAACCGCACCCGGCACACGGGACGAATGTTGCGGGCGATCGGCTGAAAAGCCTACTATTTATTGCGGCGACACATGAACTTCCACGTTCCATTTGCTCTCAGCTCTCAGCTCTCACCGTATGCTTCAGTTCGAAAGAACGCGTCGAAGCGAAGAAGCGTTCGCTCAGAACGGCCATGGGCGTGGCTGGCATGGCGAGGAGTTGTGCTGAAGTGCTGTGGGATACGACTGAAACACACACCCTTTTGTTGCCTGCTGTGCTTTTGTTTTGTTTTAGTCGTTCGATGTTGGTTTAAAATGGAGTTTAACAGCTATGGAAGGCTTGCTCAAACGGGAACTCATGTTTGAACTTTCCGCACAAAAGCCGCGCGCAGCACAGAGCAGGAGTCAGCAGTGCCAGTAGCTGCAGCCAGCGTGAAAGCCATAGGTCCAGTGCTACTATGCGCTTCATCTGTCTTGCAGTCATTACTGTTGGCGTGGTGACCGCCTTTATACCGAGTGTGATCCCTCGCAGCAGCGTGCGAGTATCATCGTCCAGTCAGCAAGAATACCCAGTGCGATATCGCCGGCTCGGCTCCACCGACCCGGCTGCTGTTGACGGCGGGACCAGGGTAGCAGCAGCAGCACCAACGGCAGGAGGTGGTTCGCAAGATGGAATTGACACCGTGGGTGTAATTGTGTGCGACCACGGTTCCCGCCGTGAGAACGCGAACACGATGCTGTTTGAGGTGGCGGAGCGATACCGTTCCTTTTCTGGATTCGACATCGTCGAGGTATGTTCAACATGACGCGCACCATGTCAACTCAGGCATTGCTCAGAGACGACGATGCTCAGTGCCAGCTCCTCACCTCAGTTCTCGGTGGTTCTGCGAGAGAAAGTGAAATCTCTGATCCAACGTGAAGCCAACGTATTGGAGTTAAATGTGGCCTGTTTTGACGGGAGTTATTACCCCATCAGCAAGCCGCTGGGCCTGTCTGTTTCGCATACGGCAGTTCCAAACACGGTCTACGTACGTACCTCATTTGTGCAAACACTCTTACCTTTTGGTACATCTTACTCCTTGTCCACTGCATGTACGACGCTGCCACACACTGATCGTATGATACGAGTATGCACGAGGTACGGTGTACGTTCCCTGTAATCGCGCAGCAGGCTCAGCGAGCATGTGGCAACGTCAGCCCTCGAATTAGTCCTACTACTACTGTAGTACAGCTTTAATACGGCGTTCATCAGCAATGGTATGTACAGTAGTAGTAGCGGTTTCCTTACAAAAGTCCGAGTGTTTCCACGCCGTAACTCTGAAACTGCTGCTATGTGCACCACTTTTTGTTGTGACACAAAGTTGACATATATCTACACAATCCAGGACGCTGGTCTAACTTGCCGGTAGTCTAGTAGGCCGAGCAACGCGCTGCAAAACGAAGCCGACTTCTCGGCAAACCGCGGCTACGTACGTAAGCACTCTGAGATACGCGCCCACATATGCACAAAGAAGGGGAGATAAGCAGAGGCTGGATCTATTGTTTCCCAAGTGTCACACGTTTTCAACGACGGCAATCACCGCCCCGTATACCTGGCACCACAATCACCACGCGGCCACTGCTGTTGGGCTGGTAATTCGAAGTCATCGCACTCTTTTTTTTCTTCTTCTTTTCTTTTTCTTTCCATCCCATGTATTATCTTCACCCTTCCTTTATTTCTCGTTCCTAGTTGTATCTCAGATCGGGGGTCACAAAGTGGGCTCTTCTCCCTCCCCCCCCACTACGGTTCTTGCCTTGCATTTTTATCTCGAGAATATCTCAGCACTTTCTTCCCTCGACAACTCTCGTCGAATTGTGCTTACCCACGCTGTAATATGCGCTCTCGACTGTTAGTTGGTGTCATTTGAGAATAAAAATCTCCACACGGAGACTCGAACCCACAACCTCCAACCTAACAGGCTTCGTGGTTACCTGTTAGACCACCGGGGCGACCCCTATATCACCCTGTGTTGAAACCATATGATATCTCCTTTCCCGTAGGATGACACTCACTCTCTCCCACCTTGCCCCACCCGCCTCTCGTCAAAAACTACAACAACGACGGCATCATCATCATCAACAACAACAACGACGCCAACGACTGCAACACCACCACCACCACCACCACCACCAACGGTAACAACGCAAGGCGGCCCACATGGAGATTGCCGAGCCGAGCATCGACCAGGCGTTCGACCGCTGCGTGGCTGCGGGCGCGCAAAAGGTGGTGCTGCACCCGTTCTTCTTGAGCCCTGGGAGGCACGTCACCGCCGACATCCCCAAGCTCATGAACGCTGCCGCGAAGCGACATCCGGAGGTCGCCTGGGTGGTGTCGCAGCCGTTAGGGCTGCAGGAACTCATGCCTCGCGTGATGCACGCGTCGGTTTCCGAGTCTGTTGCTGAGGACGCGTGGTCATACGGCGGTGGCGATGTTGGCGCGGGGGACGGCCAGGCGGCATAGTAGGGGAGCAGTACTCGTTCTGCGTCGTTGGTGGCCACGTTTTTGTTGGTGTAAGAAATAGGCGACGAAGATGTTACGCACGAAACCGGTGTTTTTTGGAGCGTCAAGGGCTCTTTGTTGGTTAGCCTTAATATACTATTTTCTATTTTCAGTGTCGGCCTTGATATACTACTTTTAGTGTATGGGCGACAGTCAGTCAGGGGGTCTACCCGCGGTCTCCTATTAATAGTTCCTTTCGATGGGCAAAGCAAACGTAGTGTAGTAGCCGGTCGCCCCGGTGGGCTATTATAGCAGTTAACCACGAAGCTTGTTAGCATCAAGGTCGTGAGTACAAGCCCCCCTGAGTGCTGCATGCTCGTAGGGACTTTTTCTCGCAAAGAATATCTTGACTAGCTGAAAGCGCGAGTTAGCAAAATTCGATGAGGATCGACGAGCGTTGGGAAGGCTGAACCCTCTGCGCGATAAAAATCAAGACAAGAACCGTAGTGAGGGATGAGGGAGAGGAACCTACTTTGTGACCCCGGATCTGAGTTACGACTATGGAGGGAGAAAGACAGAAGTGCGACACTAATAAATGGGATGGAAACACACTCCTCCTGTGGGCGGAAAAAGCTGAAAAAGTGTTGTGTCTCGGCCGAGATTTCAGTGTCTCGGTTTTGCTTGATTGTGTAAAGGAGTGAGCGTCATGGTGCGATACCTTATACGGGTACAGTCAGTTTATATGGGTATTACAGTCGTTTCTCGTAATATTTGACGCGTACGGCAGCGTGTAGTTCGACGGGTGGTGGTTGGTGGGTCATCGTTATGAAAGGGCGGCTTGATGAGAGACTTGCAGACAGAAAAAGGTGCCCTCTTTTTTGTCCAATCGATTAAAAATGTATTGATACTCGAACTGAAATTTCTTAACTTCTTCACATGTAAAATCCCTGTGTGGCTGGCGTGAAGGAATATGCCGCCACACTTCGCCATTCATTCAGAGGGGCTGAGGCCTGAGGCAGCCCCAATTTCGTTCATGGGTTAGAAACCACGGTCAGGAATCGCTACTCATGGTATACACAAAACAAATATTGCTATTGGTCGAGGTATCAAAGTGAAAAAATACGAATGGCTGTCGATCTGTGTACGACGTATTGTTGTTGAGACACATCAGCGTGCCCCGACGATGGATCGACCAACAAAATTAACTTGCATTTTTCGGCGTTCAATGTTTCCCAACCGTACTCATAAGTGTGCATAAACCGTAAAATCGCGAGTAAACGCCCCCCCCCCCCCCCCCCCCGGACAACGTAATGAGCGCCCAAGTGTTGGAGGTGTCTCTATTAGGAGTAGGAACGGTGCTCCGTCTCGAAAGGGATGCGTGGTCAATGGTCAAATGACTAAGACAAGCAACAAAGGTGCCAATACCAAACGAGACCTTTTCGAACAGCCCCCGACGAGATCTGCCCAACGGCCCCCTTTTTGGCGCTGATATTCTTCTTGCTGTCTGGGGAGATATCGAGCTCGATTAGTCGGCCCGGGAAGGGAGGGGGGGGGGCGAGGAGGGCTTTTACTCCCATTTTTACGGTATATCCGACTAAAATAACCGCCCGTAGGCGTTTTTTTTTGCATTGTTTTGTATCGGGAACGAAGATGTATCATCTTAAGTACAGTGCAGGACACCTAACAAGAAACAGGCTATTAATAGTAAGTCAAGCCAGGCTGAGATTTTTAGGGTAAAATAAGAAATTCGAGAGTCGTTATCTTGAACTTAGTGTAGAAAGCGCCCTCTCTCAAATAAGAAACCCAGCCTGGACCATATTTCCTGTTTCTTATTAGGTGTCGTACTGTATGTAGTGTTATAGAACCTCTTTTGGAAAAACGAAGATTGTGGCGACTCAGATACAAATAATATTTCAAGGGCGTGACCAGCAAGCTCTGTTGTTGTCGATGTATCGTAAGAGTCTACTGAAGGTACTATCGCTGTGCCGAGGCACTCCGAAGCAAAACCAAGCTAATTATGCGGTATTAAACGCTTTCGAAAAGTAAAAGTACTTCCAGGATGACACGACCCCGCAG
This sequence comes from Saccharina japonica, assembly GCA_008828725.1. NCBI lineage: Eukaryota > Phaeophyceae > Laminariales > Laminariaceae > Saccharina > Saccharina japonica. The sequence goes on along the minus strand of MEHQ01001790.1, from coordinate 61,138 downwards.
TGCCACGGTCTGGGACACAACAGCTGTACCAGGTGTAGTACTCAAAAGCGTTCAAAATAAAGGGCAAAACGAGGACACGTTCAAGCGGTGGTGGGAGGAGACTTTGACAAAGTCTAGCTAGAGCGAGCGTGGCCGATCCCGGTCGATAATATTCGAGAGCATCAGATACACAGAAGGTCTTCTCACTGTGCCGAGGCACTCCGAAAATGTCTTTGAAGTTTTTTGTAAAATCACCAACATTCATTCAGGAGCCACGGGGGCCCTGGCAACTTAAAATGCCCCGACTTGATTGACGATGCGATGCGATGAGACTGAAACTTCTGAATGTTCGAAAATAGTCAATGATTGAAAGCGTCAAATACAGAACGTCTTCTCATTGTGCCGAGGCACTCCGAAGGTGTCCTAAGTGTTCTATAACATAAATCGCCTTTTATAGTGGGGCAGGCTACCGAACGTAGGGGGAAACATCACGTTCGTCCAGAGCGCAGGCCAGACAGACGGGGCGGGACAAAAATTGGCAACAAAAAGTATAGCCCATGCGTGAAAAGCGTCAGATACAGAAGGTCTTCTCACTGTGCCGAGGCACTCCGAAGGTGTCCTAAGTGTTCTATAACATCACCCGCTTTCAACTTTAAACCGACAGAAAACAAAAAAAACGTGCATTGGTTTGGTATGGTGCTGTGGACTGTCTGGGGCACAAAATGTCAACAGACGGCTACTACTACAATGCCTATGCGTGAAAGCGTCAGATACAGAAGGTCTTCTCACTGTGCCGAGACACTCCGAAGGTGTCCTAAGTGTTCTATAACATCATCCGCTTTCAACGGGGGAGACGTACCCATGAGACAGGGCGAAAACTTGCGTTGGATATAATGGTGCCGTGAGATGGGCTGGGGATACAAACTGGGAACAATGCCTATGCGTGAAAAACGTCAGATACAGAAGGTCTTCTCACTGTGCCGAGGCACTCCGAAGGTGTCCTAAGTGTTCTATAACTTCATGCGCTTTCAACGAGGAGACATAGCCAACAAACAGGGCGAAAACTTGCGTTGTATACAATGGTGCTGTGAGATGGGCTGGGACACAAACTGGGAGCAGTGCCTATGCGTGAAAGCTTCAGATACAGAAGGTCTTCTCACAGTGCCGAGGCACTCCGAAGGTGTCCTAAGTGTTCTATAACATCATGCGCTTTCAACGAGGAGACAGAGCCAACAGACAGGGCGAAAACTTGCGTTGGATATAATGGTGCCGTGAGATGGGCTGGGGACACAAACTGGGAACAATGCCTATGCGTGAAAAGCGTCAGATACAGAAGGTCTTCTCACTGTGCCGAGGCACTCCGAAGGTGTCCTAAGTGTTCTATAACATCATCCGCTTTCAACGAGGAGGCAGCCACAATACAGAGGGCGACTATTACTATCGTTGGTCGAAAACACAATGTAAGCCGTCAGGTCTTTAACGCAGCAACATATGACGCTCTTGAAAGCCAGTTTCACGGTGGACCTCCTCGTCACAGCAAAAAACGCATCCTGCTGCTTCAGACACAGCCGACGTTGTAAAACCAAGCTACGACCACATCAGAAAAGTGGGAGCTGAAATTCGGGGACCGTGGCTGTTGTGCTCGAAAGCACAAACATTTTGATGCCCACGGAAAACAATCATCCATAACGGAGACACGATTATGCCTTCCCCACCCAGAGAGCAATAACGCCATCTCAAGTCGGCAAAAAAACACCCCGGCGTCCTCCACACTCGGGATAGAAGTCGAGCAAAAAACAGCTCTAGCATCAGGCTTCGACACCTCCGGCCAGCCGAAAAAAGGCGCACGAGGCAGCCTCAAGATGGAGAGAATAAGATTGGTTCACTTCGGCATTAATCAAAGGCCCAGGGATGCGCCTCCTGTCGACAGACCCCCCCCGCCCCTCCTAATTCAACGGCATCAAGACTACTTTCCGGTCTCCGTCTGGCCCTTGCGCAGGCGCGCAATGGTGGACCGGACGGTCACCGCGGCGGGGGTGCTGTAAGAAAAAGACAGTCGAATAACAAAAACGAGGTAGGAGGGGGAAGGACGAGGGCGGGGGAGGGGGGGGCGATGGGGGTCAGACTACAAGCAAATATGTATATACCACCAATCACTTTCGCAAACGGTGGATGGTATACTCGTGAAAAAAAACACAATCTCTGCACTCCTATTGAGGGGACAAAACACTTGAAATTAGAGTCAGATTTAGGTTTACCTCGGAATTAGATTAGATTAAATAGAATGCGGTACCTAAAAGGGTTGAAGGAATGCTCATGTATGAGACAAATAAACGTGTGTGACGCCTTCACATCATCCCGTTCTTTCTGTAACACCATGATTCTTATAAGCAGAGGTGTGTCATGTCTTCACAATATACCGTTCTTTCTACCCAACATCGGTACCACCTATTAATAGTGTCCATCCTGATCTCTTTTCTATCCCAGATATATACGCGTGTAGATAAACTACATTATGTAGTTATGGGACTACTGTGAGACAAAAATGACCAAAAAAAATCGCAAATTCATCCAAGTAAGCAAAACATGAAATGTCAATGTACCGGGGTGCTAAAACACATGCTGCGAACCTGGCCTTGCGTAATACGTATGCAACGGGGTTACTGACTACAGCGAGAAAACGCATCGCGATTGACTGACAACTGAATTCACACCTCGGATAGGTCACGATCTACAAGCAGTACACCATCCAGATCCTAACTTACCCTTACGGAATGTTACAGATCCTACCCCAAAAGCATGTCCCCAATACGAGATTATGTAGATTATACGGTTCCCACTCGAAAAACATGAGCTACCGTGGATAATATACAGCGAATACACCTACCCTGAAATATTTAGATCATGGGAGTATCAATCGATCATCTGCGCGAGGTGTGCAGACATTTTCTTTCTTATCCGGACGTCCCATCAAATAACAAAAACTCACTTGAGGGTGTAAGCACCGCCCGCGGAGATCTTCTTGCAGGCGCTGCACTTCCAGATGCCAGTCACCTGGCGCTTGGTGGTGTCCTTGCCGCAGAAGGTGCACGTGTACTTGGCGTGCTGGGTGATCTGTGGGTCGGCAAAAAACAAAAAACACGAGAAATCCGAGACGGAGAGAGGGGCAACCGAGGAAGGAAGGCAGAATTAAGCCCCATGTTCGTGGCATACAAGGAACAGCTTGCGACAAAAAGACAAGAAAATAGCAGTGCCATGGAAGAGGGGCAGAGGAGGAGTTCATAATCAATCCAAGGCATGCATGCTCGTACGGCACGAAAACACAATCAACTATGCATACTCAATTACTGCAAGTACCGTACACAAGCCAAAAACGTTAAAAAAAAAAACGTTTTGAAACGATAATAAAATGCGAGGGGAATGCTACAGGCGAATTATAATTGTTGGCGCGCCGTTCGGCTGATTATCGCTGAATTTTCCCTTTCCGACAAAAAAAAATGGAAAGCTGTGGTCGCCCATCAACAAAGCAACGCGAGCGCGTCCACGACCAAGAAAGGTGCCGATGGGCAATCGTGCGCCGGAACCGCCTTTTAAACGCACCCCTTAACCTGTACATTTTTCCTTGGGGGACAAGCGGCTTGGAATAAGACTTACTACTCGTAGTTGCCAGGTACTGGTATATTTTGGTGCAGTAGTAAAAGGGCTAAATAAGACGATGACAGCCAAGACTTCGGGGTCGGAGGATTTGAACACGTCCGTAGCGAAGTTGCTGAACCTTCCCCTCCAAGCGTCCACTCAAGGAAGGGGTGTTAGGGCAATTCGAATTTCCGCACAAATTATTGGACGTTTCAAGAGGGCAAAACCTGACGTGCTCAGAAACTGTTTTTCAATGGTCAACGACGCGGAGCCTCGTAGAAAGTTTGCAAAGCCACACTGCTTCGAAAAGCAGTTACTGCTGCTGTATTATATACCTGGTACACGGGTATGCACCTTGTATTAATACCTGGTATGTTTGTAGGTAGTTCTGAAGGCCTTCCTCAACGCTTCATATGCCATCAACACCAGACAGAATCGAAGATTGCCGTCTACGTACCGGCGCATCAGCGAGGGTCATATCCGATACCAGGCACCGAGTACGTGGTATCACTATATAGAGCATCACCCGTTAGGTCGGTTCGAAGGAGGTACGTACGAGACGCTGAACAAAACTCGCCAATTGATAGACATGTAGGCAGCTCTACGTATACATTTTGTAACTTGCTTCCAAAAAAACACTGCGTACAAGTACCTGGTATTATTTTTCAAGTGTCGGGACGAGTGGCTCCAATCTCCTTTTCCACATAATTTCACAAAATAGTAATACTCGTAGACTACTCATGGATACGAAACAAGAAACAAAAATGTTGACAGCAGCAGCACCCCAGTCCGGCACGATATCGTTACAGTTGGCGCAGACCTCGGTACGGTGTTAACCCTTTTAGAACTGCAGTCCCGTTTTGGGGACAAACCACTCTAATTCTAAGTGATGTGTCCCCAAAACGGGACTCCAGTCCTATAAGGGTTAAGCTGTACCAACAACACCAAGTGACAGCTACTGCTGTAGTCATCTATTAGTCTCGAATAGCCACACGTGTAGTCTGGCATGCTGGATGGATGGATATCCGCTATAAAAGCGGTTCCGTTTACTGAATGAATGGAATATCTTGTCTCACCTCAATCTTCTTGATGACCTTACGGAGGGACGAACCGTACCGTACACCGTACTTGCCGGTGATCCCCACCTTCTTCGTGCGCCTACCCTGCGGTCACCAGCGCCGGCCAATCCAAGGGGGCGAAAGAAAGCGGCGGCCAATCGAATTCGATGCGGGTTTTGCAGGTGTACTACTTTGTAACAGCAGAGTCACCGTACATATACACGAGCAGCAGAAAGTTGGGTTGTGCGAAGTCATGCTACCTGGTGTATCAGTCTGTTAATAGTGGATCAGCGCTCCATGTGCGCACGATACCTTTGGCCCTCGAAGATACTCGTAAAGCCACTACACGCGTGCCCCTTGTGCTCGTTCGTATAGCCGCTATATACGCGTGTGGTAGATTTCTACGCCGCCTGTGGACAAAAACGCATCGCACTGCTTGTTGTACTCGTAGAGCCAAGTTCCAACCCCAAAAAAGGTGTTACGCCCTGCAAACCTCTTTATGCTACCGGTACGTACTAATAGTTTAGTTGCTGACGACTTCCGCCGTCGCTGTTGGGTTCATGGTCTGGGTGTTTACCAGAGTGCTTCCGGCACAGCAGTTGACGCAACCAACTGGACGAGTGTAAATACCAGTTTTCAGTTTTCAGATTCCACCGGTCCCCGCAGCGATTACCTCCAAGACTTGATGCGAAAAGCACATCAATTTGCAGATACTGCTGTTGCACTTGTACTATACTGCACTGCTGTAGTACAACAAGACCCGTGGAAGACCGTTTTCGAAGCAACGCGGTTTCGCATTCCTCGTGTACAGTTTTTTTCATGCTGGCTGCTCTTGTGCGAGATGGCGTACGATAGCCCTCGATTCGCTGCCACCCTCAACAAGTCGCCAAGTACTTGCTGCACAAACTACTTACGAATACAGTGCGATTCGAGATTCGGTAATAAAGCGGACCCAAAGTGTGGACGTCGAGAACCACCGCATTGCTAAGCGACAGGAAACGATTAAAGCATCGACTGGAGTTGCTCAGACTGATGTGCACCTTCACGACACTTCTTTCACCGCCATCTGTCTTGTCTCTGCGGTCCAAGAAGCTCTCGGCGACGTGTCTGGACGACAACGACACCCCCAAGGACTGCTAAAACTACCACACACACTCACAGACGTGATTTTTTGGTGAGAAAGGTGAAAAAAACAGCAGACTTATCTCCTCCATTGTTTGCTTTCCAAATTCCAAGCAAACCCGAGCGCAGCAGTAAGACCTGAGTCTCTCGCATCGCAAATACTTTGAATACCCTCTGGCCGTCGCTCAGGGGAAGCCGGCGCCTGCAAGCGGCCATCAACACCGTGCGTTCTCGTCCGCTCACCCTCCAACTCTCAAAATAAGGTCGCATTTGCGGTGCACCATGCTCGACTCAAACTACGGAATACACACCAAAGAGATACTTTGCAACGGGATCAGCGGTAATCCCGCCTGCTTCGCACCATGCACGTCTCGAATGCATCGCTCTAGATCATGCTTCCACTCACCATGGTGTTGCTGGGGTGCCTTGGCCGTCAGGATGCCGTGAACTGGGTCTACCTCCTATAGACCACGAACACCACAAAACGCCTTCGAAGGTGAAGATATTATAAATAGCAACAAAAATCACGATTTTCGTCCTTTTCTGCGCAAAAGTATGCAAAAAATCACAAAATTGTTCATTTTCGTCAAAAGTATGGAAATCTCAGATTTCGAATCGAAAATGCCTTGAAGGCCCTGCCTCCAACGAAATCATCCTGTCTCCAGTCTCTATAGGCGTAGTCCTGTGTTGGGCTGTCCCCGCCCACGACGCTCGCAGGCCTTCGCGGGTGCAAGAAAAAGTAGAGGGTTCGTCGACTACCGAGGGGTGAGACTGACAGAGGAGAGTGCGGTTCATTTGTTCTCAGCCCTACGTCGAAGCAAGAAGGTGCGGGCGAAAATAGCGAAAGGAAAAGGAGCATCAAGTATCGAGCCAACTGCGCGACGCGAGGCGTGGCAGCAGCAGCAGCACCCAGGCGCTTGAGAAGACAATCTAGAACTTGCTTGCTACCACGCAGGCAGATCATTTTTTTTTTCGTGCCGCCTCTACTCGTGCAGACCTGACGAGAAGCCCCGCTCGGAAACAAGTGTCGGGCACACACACGGGCGTATGGATCGCGCACAACAGAGCGTAACTCGACACGCCGCGGCGTCTCGGGCAGCGTACGAAACGCTCTACGTTGCGTTTGCTTCCCAGCCGGCTGGCATCAAGGACTCCCACCGTGGAGTGTTAGATTCGCTGAGAGCTGAGCTCAGACTAGACCAGAGCTTCGCGGACGAGGTGGCTGCAAGACACGGAAAGAAGCGCTGCCTAAGGGGGGGGCAATCAGGGTCGGGAGGGCTTGGCGAGGAGAAGTTCGGAGTAGGAGACGCCGGCGAGGGCCCCGCAATCCAGATTGCCTGGAAAGAGGTCAGACTCTTTTTTTCACCCGCGCGCAGTGTTCACGTGTAAACCGGTACATACAACAAGCCCCAGGGGTACCTCAAGTTTTGCACGTAGGGAGACAGACACTACGTAGAGCAGCTTTCATCGCCAGTTTAGTGTTTGGTGAGGGTTGTCAGCACGAGTATCTCTTCTGTGGGTGTTCATCCTTCGAAGCAGCAGCTGTGCTGACTCGTACTTATGTACCGGTAGTACTCAAATGTAGATCGTAGTACCTGGTATGATACAAGTACCCATGAGCCTTTGGTACTCCTGCTTGATGCTGTGCTGAGTTTTGGAGTTTTGTGTCGGAATTAAAATATCATCCCGGTCAGTCCCGGTACAAAAGCGAGATGTTCTCCACATGACTGCATCGTTCTTTCTGCCCATCGACATCCAGCACACCCAGCGCTGTCCCCAGTGTCCGTGCTGATTCTGCATGCTGTTTTCCCCAAGAGAGATACAAGCTCTGTGGTCACAAAGTACGAGACAGAGAGGGTATCATACAGCGCAAATCACGAGCCAAGTAAAACGTACTGGATACGAAATCCAGAACACACAACAGACAACCTTATGTACGAGTACGTATGGCTTGTTTCTTGTTTCCCCCCTACGTTTGAAGAGAGGGGAGGTGTTGATCGTGGTCAGACGTAGCGTTGATGTGGTAAACCAAGCGGCACAGGCAGCAGTAGCAGCAGTACGCGTAGCCTACATTGGAAGTACCGGGTATCATATCAGATTTGAGACGGTGGAAGATGGAAGCAAAGGTGGCGGTGTTTTGAGTGTTGAGCGATGCCTTCCGCGCCTCTCTCTCGCAGGCCGACGCCATTGTTTTTTATTGTGCAGCAGTGTTCAATAACTAACTCTTAGTGTGCCACTCAGGCTTGGTTGTCCCTCGCCCGATAAGCAAGCTGGGGGAGATCGGAGCCTGGGTGTCACACGTGAGAGATGCCATTATGACCCGGAATATAAGGACCGTTTGCATACTAACAGTTAATATAAATGGTTGTTATATTTCGGGTCAGAGTGTGTATTCCATTTACATTTACAGTACCGGTACTCTTTTCGACCCCTATCATAACCGCTACGTAACGCTTACGTACCCTTCACCTATGATACATCTTCAATATTTCTACACTACGAGTCAGAGTGTATATTACACCTGGTTACATGAATACACGACTGGTTTTATAATACCAGGTACCATGTACGTACTACTTCTCATAACAGACTGGGCGCAACCAATTGTGGACACGAACGAGCCTGTAGGCGAAAACCGCAGGCAAGACAACGATACACCAAATGTACTTTTTTTGTGTTGACGTTGTTGCCGTAGCCGTGCTGGTGGAAACCCCGATTTTGGTGATGCGCCCTATGTGCAGCAGCAACCTGCAAAACGTTTTGTGCAAGATGCCGGTTTTAATGGGTCAGGCTGGGTTTTTGGGCTGCATGTTTTTTTTTTTATAACGCCATCAAAACACGCGGCGGAGCCGCGTGGCTGCCCCTGCCGACCTCGTGCCCCCCAAAGGGTTGGGGTTAGGGTTAGGTCTGGGGTTGGCTTGGTCTGGGTCGACGGGAAAGGTAGAAATTTACCACACACAGCCTGCACAGTTTTTTTTGCAGGTTGCTCCTGCACATAGGGCGTGCCGATTTTGGTGAGTAGAGGTATTAATAGTGTAGAATCAGGGTGTTTGGTGGACCTCCATGGCGGCGGCTAATTATTTACCCAGGGACAGTTTGGAGGGGCCGGGTACGATGAGGTCCGGGTGGGACCAGGGTCGGTAAAAGCATCGACCTGTGAAATTCTCTGACTTGGTCGTGTCTGCAAATGGAGCCCGTCTATTAATAGTAGACTCACCGACAACCGGCAACGGTAACCACCACCCCACCCCAACCTTGGGTTAACCATCTTGCCTTCTCAGGGCTATAATACTCTGGCATGTTTACGTTTGATAGCCGGAGCGTTCACGGTGGGGTTACCTGTATACTGGTACACTCGTACGTACGTACGAGTGCATGTGTGTTTCACGCTCGCCCAATCACTTGATCTGATGCTCTGCTCTGAGACATCAACCATACCAGGCAACGATCATATCTGTGATGAGAAGGTACACCTTCCTCGGGGTAAAACGTAAAACGTGACGAGACGACAGCACTGATGAACGATGACCGAAGCATATCTGCATACTGGTACATTGTACAGCGCAAGTACTACAGTAGTAGTTCGTAGGATATGTATGATTCCACGGGTATGTTCGGTAGGGTATGTACCATAGTGTACCGGGAGTATTTGCTCGGTAAATACCCTACCGAACCTTGCCGGAGTGTTCGGTACGGCCGCAAATACCCTATGCCGAACACTCCGGTTATGTTCGGTACGAACTCGATACCGATACCCGACACTTCGGTATATTTCGGTACGACCTCAATACCGGTACCCGACACTTCGGTAAGTTCGGTACGACCTCAATACCGGCACCCGACACTGCGGTAGGGAAGTTGTACCGTCTGCGGGGGGTATTCACCCTGCCGAATTGGTTCGGTACGGCCTCAATACCCTACCGTATACTCCGGTATGGTTCGGGGCGAGCTCGATACCGGTACTCAACACTTGGGTAAGTTCAGTACGACTTCAAAACCGGTACCCGACACTTCGGTCAGATCGGTGCGACCCCAATACCTGTACCCAACACTTGGGTAAGTTCGATACCCCCACCAAAAAAAACTTGGCACCGGTATACCCTACGCACCTAATCATTACTATGCTCCCCCTTGATATTTAGTTTCTGCGAGAGGGTGACGCCCTCGTCTAATGGTTGACCACCTTCCTGTACCTAGACGAAGCCGCACCGAACCAACTCCGCCGGCTCTGTCCGCAATCCACGCTGGCCTCGCGACGTTTTCGCTACCGTCATCGCCACCACGCAGGATCACAACGACCTCTGCGAGGTTTGCTCTCACGGCGGCGACCTGCTGTGCTGCGACACTTGCTCCTTGGTTTTCCACACCAAGTGCCTGCGTCCGGAGCTGAAGGAGGTGCCGAAGGGTGACTGGAGCTGCCAGTTTTGTCTGGCGGACAACCCCAACAGGTCTAACGGTGAGTTGCTGCTGTTCGTGCTTAGAGACCCAACGACTATGTATTGCTCTTCGTACAGGAGAGACCCAACGACTATTATTGATATAACCCCTGAGGACCATGAGCGGGAATCAGTGATGAAAAAAGTGACCATTACAGCATCAGGCCTAGGAAAAAGCAAGAGCCCGGGCTGCTAGAGTAGAGCACGTGTCCGAGGCGCAACGGAAGGAGATGTATGACACGCGCAACAAGATGTTACTTATGCTTTCGGTTTCACGTTCTTCCTATTAATTTGTAGAAGGTTGGGAAGACCTCAATTGTCACTGGGGAGGAGGGGCTTTGTTCTGTTCCTGCGATTAGTCGGGGCACCTTTTTTCGGGGTGACGCCTATTTACAAACCCGCGATGCAAACAGAATTCTGCACACACCACTTTGCCTCCCAAGGTGGGCCTAGAGGGGAGAGGGGACGACGTTGTGGTGCGGTATCATATGACAACGTGTACTGCACACGAGGAGCGTTCCTACCCGTGTATTATTAATACCAGCGTCGAGGATGATGCGCTCGTGTGTCTCGCCGACTTGTTCCCCCTGGTGACGCGTTGCTGCTTTGCTTTGGGCTGATTTTGTTTTTGTTTTGCTTCGGGATGATTTTATTACTTTTTTCGACGGGCCTGCTTGTTCCCTCTCTCTCTCTCTCTATCTCTCTCTCTCTCTCCCTCCCCCTCTCTCTCTCTCGCTCTCTCGCTCTCTCGCTATTTTCTATCTGTCCAGAGGAGAGGGAGGAGGCGCAGCGAAACGTGGTGGCGATGCGAAGGGTACAGAGCATGTACATGCCGGAGCCGAGGGCGGACGCGCTCATCGACGAGAAGCAGAAGGTGCGGTGCGGTGTGGTGCGGCGCGATGCGATGCGAGAGGGCTGTATGAACCTTGGCCCAGCTTCGACAAAACGGTTAAACTATGCTCGAGTCGTAAATGCTAACCCTAACGCTAACCCCGACCGCCGGGGACATTCTCTCAGCTGTTCGCGGGTCGGGTCAAACCTCGCGGTTCAGGTCGGACCGGGTCGAGTCGGGTCGGGTAACGGGTAACGGGTGACCGAACCCGATCCGTGAGAATCTGAAAACCTCCTGACCCGGCCCGACCCGACCCTTGAGATTCCGAAAATCCTGATCCTGACCCCAACCCGCGGGTTGGGGTCATGACCCGTGAAGAGCCCTGGGAATTTCTGCGCTGTGTTAACCCATTCAGAACTGAAAAAAAATCCTACACTAATTCCAAGTAGTTTGTCCCCAAATTCGTGGGACCAGTTCTTAAGGGGTTAACCCATTCAGAACTGCTTTTTTATCCCACACTATTTCCAAGTAGTTTGTCCCCAAAAACAGGGGACCGGTTCTTGAGGGGTTAATAGTCCTGTCCTTGCAGTCCCTGAGGCGCCCGCACCCATCGTCTTTTGTCATCCGCCAGCACTCGCTCCCCTCCGGTGATAACTCAATTGTCATCCGGTCCACCAACCTATGATGATTTCTCCGACGTGTGACGTATATACCTGCAGGCGTTACGTTACAGGGGCGTGCACTGGGCGAACAACATGTTCGTGGTAACCCACTTCGATAAGCACGGGACGAAGGAGTGGCTGACGCTCGGGAAGTTTGCGTCGGCGGACGAGGCGGCGAGATGCTACGACCGCCACGTGAAGGCGACCGACGGCACGAGGGCTAAGCTTAACTTTCCGGAGTTCGCGCCGACCCCGTCCAGGGCAGGTGGGGTGGCAGCAGGGGCGGCAGTAGGAGTAGGAATTGCAACAGTATCGGCAGTACTAGCAGCAGTAGTCGTAGCGGTAGCAGTAGCAGTAGCAGTGATAGTAGTTGAAGTACCAGCGGTAAAGTAAGTATCAATAGCAGTAGTAGGAGCCGCGGAAACATAGGTAGCAATAGTAGCAGTAGCAGCGGCAAAATTGTGTAGCAGCAGCAGCAGCAGCAGCAGCAGTAGCAGCGGCGAAGTCATAACAGTAGGTAGAGTTTCAGATGCAGTTTGCAAATACAGCAGTACGTAGTACATGCCAGTTATCGAACACAACATATATACTGGTACCGGGTGTACCTGTTGTAGGGAAAGACGCCAAAGGGGGTATTGGACTCCTACGTGCAGTGGGAGAGTCTTCGATCGGGCGTGTGAAGTTCGTTGCCCCATGTAGCGAGGAAAATGGTAACACTCATACGTTGTTTTTTTTTCGTGTTCCGACACATCTCTTCGGCGTCTGCCGAAAGGGCGGGTGCTTCCCAGCACGGGGCGTGTGTGGCGAGGTTTTCCGCGGGCGAGGAAGGCGTGTGTTTTCACGGAGTATTGCCGGACTGGACGGGCGGCCGTTCTCTCCGCACCTGTTGTATCTGTGCTGTGCATCCCTTTTTTTTGTAAGAATTCGCCGCTAAGCTTTTTACTAGAGGGAGGGTTTTGCGAGAGCTTCCTTTCCCTTTTGATTCTAAGGTTTCCCCACTATGGTTTTCCCATCTTCTTTTTCTTTTTTTTTCACGAGAGAGCTTCCTTTTTCTCCTCCTCCTCCGTGTATCTTGTGATTCCCGCGCACCCGCTTTTTTTCTACAGCAGCGGCCGAGGCACGGACGCCCGGCGTACAGTCTGCGGCTGGGTCCGAGCACGGGACCTCGGAAAGCGGTAGCGGCCGAGAACCTGCAGGGAGAGGGCCTGGGTCCGGCGCCGGCGGGGTGGGCGGTGCCGGTGCCGGAGGCGGGGGAGTTGGTAGCGTGTGCGCCTTTTGCCAGGACGACGACGAAGTGATGATGTGCCCGCTCTGCTCGTGCCGACAGTGCTACGGGAAGCAAGACCCGTCGCTGGCGCTTCTTTGCGAGGTGAGGGCGGTGTTTTGGGTTGTGGGGAACCATGTGCAGAATATTAATAGTTTTTTTTTTTGTCAAGAATTGTCCGGGAGGTTGCCAGAGTGAGTGTTGTTCAGTACGTATTACGGGGTGGGCTAATGTAGTAAATACTAGTAAATACGACCTACGGTACACACAAAAAACTATATATTTACAGTACGAAGTGGGGCCTTTATAAGGCGACATGAATAAGGCGACCACTCGAGATAAGGCGGTCAAAATCGGCTGGCACGGCTGCAACTTTGAATACAACCTGACTATACGAATAAGGCGGACCACTCCAGATAAGGCGGTCAAAATGTCTTGGCACGGGGTCGCCTTTTATAGGCCCCATTACTGTTGCACCTGCTGTTTCTAACAAGATTTGATCCTATTTACTATGATCGCCCGTAGTAGTGGTTTACGCGTGGCGTACCGCTGTAGAAAGTACTGCTGTGGTTTTACCAGATTTTGTACTTTGGGGCAGAAAATACGCTTGAGGTACCCTAACCCGTTTAGGACCACCCTTCCGTTTTTGGGGAGAAATTGCTTGGAATTAGAGTAAGGTATACCTTGGTATGTTTTATGTTCAGTGCAGTATCTACTAAAAGGGTTAGAAACACAAGGACCCGCTATATAATATCTGCAGGAGCCTCTCACCTTACCTTACGGCATGCGGGGTTTTTCCATCCCTGGTGTACTTATTTGGATACGGGTGTATTCAGTATTCAGTACCCTGAGCAAAACGTACTTACTCTGTGAGGCATTTGGGTGTACCTGGTACTGGCGAGGTACTGGGAGTACTGGCGATATGCTTGACACTACTCGAGGGACTGGGAGCACCGGCAGTATGCGTGATATTACTATTTTAACCACCTGCGTTCTTCTCATTGCCCGTGGTGCCTACTATACATTGTACATGCATATCTCAAGCGTTCCTATACCCCCCATGTGAGGTGTCTCTAGTGGGAGTAGGAACGGTGCACCGTCTCGAAAGGGATGCGTGGTCAATGGTAAAATGACTTAACCCCTTAACCCTTCTAGGACTGGAGTCCCGTTTTGGGGCCAAATTACTCAGAATTAGAGTGGGTTGTCCCCAAAACGGGACTGCAGTCCTAAAGGGGCTAAGAACTGGTCCCACGTATTTGGGGACAAACCACTTGGAATTAGTGTGGGATAATGTTTTCAGTTCTGAATGGGTCAAGGCAAGCAACAAATGAGTCCCCCCCCTCCCCCTTGCGCACCCTGTACGTTAAACCAACCTCGCCAGCACTGCGACGACGAGTACCACACCTACTGCCTCACGCCGCCGCTGAGCGAAGTGCCAAAGGGGAAGTGGTTTTGCGACAAGTGCAAGGCCAAAGGTTTTGACGTCTCTGACGGGAAGGGGCGCGGCGGCAACGCCGGCGGGGGGGTGAAAGGCAGGGGAGGCCAGGATGGGGTTGGGGGGAGGACGGCTAAGCCGGCTACCCCGAAGGCCGTCGTGACCCCATTGATGACCGCGACCCGGGCGTCTCCTCGTGGCGTCGCCGCCGCTGCCGCTGCCGCTGCCGCTGCCGCTGCCGCTGCCGCCGCCGCCGCAGGGGGTGGAGGGTCGTCGACAAGCAAGGACGGCTCACCACCGCCGGTAAAGGGCTTGGCGCAGGTACCCGGGAAGGCTGGTTCCCTTGCGGGTGTCGCAAAGCCGGAGGGGGCGTGCGCGGGGGGAGAAGAAAGGGCGTCGGGCGGTGAGGGTGGTGTGGAAGCTAACGGAGTTGCGGTGGGGGGTGCGCCACTGCCGCCCCCGCCGCGGCCACGGCCACTGGATGAGGGTCGGAGTAAGCAGGCAGATGTTAATTGCGCCGGCGGTGTGTCTCCGCAAAGACCAACCCGGCCGGGCAGAGGGCCGGCGGAGGCGGCGCAAGCGGCGGCGGCGGTGGTAGCACAGGTAGCGGTAGCGCAGGAGGCGGTAGCGCAGGCGGCGTTAGCACAAGCTAACGGCACCGCCACGTGGCTCGATGTCGGTGACCAGCCGACGAACGCGAAGACTGAAATCGGCCGCCCACCCCTGAGCGCGGGGCGGACTGGACGAGGGGGCGGCGGGGAGACACCTCCGCGTGCGCGCGTTAGCAGCGGAGCTTGTGGCACCTCGTCGAGTCCTCCGCCCAAGGACCGATTGGCTCGCCCGCCAAACTCTCCGGGAGGGCGATGCCGGTCGGGAGGGCGCGGAGGGGGGGAAAGCCAAAGCGCGACGGACAGCCCTGCAGCGAAAACTGCTAACGGCATGGTGTGTCGAAGTAGAAGCGGCGAAGCAACGCAAGCGGTGGCCGCGGCGGCGGCGCCGCCGCCGCCGTCGCCACTGGACCGGACGCAGTCGGAGGAGGGCAGGAGAAAGAAGAAGAGGATGGAAGAGTCTACGGTAGCGGATTCGGGGGACGCGGCGGGTGCCGCGTCTGTGGCGGGGGGTTCGCCGCTCGCGGACGCGGCGGCAGCGGGGGTGGCGGCGGAGGCGGAGGCGGCAGCAAGAGACTTGCCTGCCACTAGCTCGTTGCCGTCGTTGCCCCGGTCCTCCTGCTTATCGTCGTCTTCTTTCCCTTCCTCCCGCTCTTATGAACCCACTTCGACGGCGGCGGCGGCCCCGGTGTCCACCCCCGCGGACCTCGCTCCGTCGCGTGCGGTGATTGGCGGCCCTGCCGTGATTGGCGCGGCTCCGTCCACGACGGAGAAGCTGAGGGCACGACCAAGGAAGCGACCCCACGAAGATGGGGCGGTGGCAGTGGCGGTGGTGGCGGGGGGCGGAGTTAGGGGGGGCGTAGAAGGCGCGCAGGCTAACTCGCCGCTGTCTTCCGCCGGCGGTGGTAGCGGTGGCAACGGTGGCGGCGGCGCTGACGTAGTTGCTGCTGGTGGTGCTCCTGCTTCTTCTTCTGCTGCTGCTGCTGCTGCTATCGCTGCGCCTGTTGCTGCTGCTGCCACTGCTCCTCCGGTTCCCGCCGCCGCTGCTGCTGCTGCTGTTGTTGTTGCGACTGCCGCACCGACCGTCGATACCGCCCCGAAAGAGCCCGAAACCAGGACGAAGAAGCCTAGCCTGAAGAAGAAGGCCCAGGAGGAGGACGTCCTCGACGGGCGCAAGTACAAGCGACGACGGGACAGCGCCCCGGCGGCGATGATGCCTTCCGAAGGACAAGCAGGCGACGGAAACGGTACCGGCGATGGCGGTGACGAAGGCGGTAATGGTAGCGGTAGCGGTAGCGGTAGCGGCGGCGGTGGTGGTGGTGGCGGCAGGGCAGGCGCAGGAGGCGCCGCCGCCACGCGAGGCCGGTCGACAGCCGGAAGGGAGGCCTGGTACGGCCGGGGTCGGGGTGGCGCCGGTAGGGGCAGGGGTAGGGGTGGCAAGGCAGGCCGACCCTCCTCCGCGTCTGGGCTCCCCAAGGCGACCGTCGAGAACGACTACAGCAGGCCTAGGCTGAACCACCGAGCGCCGCTGAGCGTTCCGACCGCGGCGAGCAGTCGAGGGGCTGGAGGGGATGTGCCGATCCTCACTCCCGTTCGGCGATCGAAGAGGAAGGTGAGGAAGTAAAAAACGCTTCCATATCTATCATTGACGATGATGATGTTCTCTCATTACTGTAGCTCATGCGCCTTGAATTCTATAGCCCGTGGTTGGTCACAAAGCAGGCTAAACCAAAAGGCGTCTCGACAGAAGAAAAAAACAGGAACACCCCGGTTTAATCCCTTTTGAGGGAACGCCCCCGTACACTGAAACCGGTTTAGTAAGGCGAATGGTGGTCTTCTCACATTAAGGTCGTTTTTGTTAAATCTGGCACTTGGTTTCAAAACTGGAGGCTTTTATTCCTCCCAAAAATGCAAGGAACGAAGAGGCTATATGTTTATCATAGGCGACCGCGGTTTGACCCATTGAGGGAATGCCTCCATACGCTAAAACCATTTTATTAAGGCCAAACGAGGATTTGACGCGCACCTAAAGACCTGTGTCCTACGTATGGAGTATTAGCATGTTTGGCGAGGAAGTAAGGCGAAATGGACAGAATGCGGGAAATGAGATAGGGGCGGGGGGAGGCGCGGACTGGCGTATGTATGTCAATGTTTCATGGAAAGTTTGGTAAGGTGTTATCCCACCATGATTGGCTCAACTGTTTCGCCCCCCCCCCCCCATTCTCTGGTTGGGTTGGCGTCGGTTGGCAACGACGCTGTAAAACACGCCACTCGCTGCGTGAGCTAGACAACCAGGGTGCCGTTTTTTTTTGTTATTTTTTTTTGGCGGTCACCAAAGCTGGCGGTCGAGTAGATCATTTGTGCGGGGTGGAGAACCTTTGTTCCGCACAAGGGGAATGGTCGTTTCACGTAGTGTTAATATGGTAAGGCGTCCGCGAGGCAGTTACATAGTAAAACCCATTGCTGTCTCCGGAAGTGGCCACACCAGAAATTAAATTAACTCATTGAAGCTGTCGTCCATATGCAAGTCCGCCTCAGAGGCGGTTCTTAGCAGGATGCAGCTCACCCTCCATGCGACTCGCCCAATACCTCACGGCGTTTCGCGCTTGGTGCAAGCAATGTCTGCCTGGTTGGTGAAAACCCAACGCGCTCCGTCCCGGCATTGTAGGGATGCGAGGGTCTATGGTCATATGACTACGGCCGTGCANGGGCACCGACGGCTCGACAGGTGGAGTCGACGCACGCCACCCCGCTCTCGGAGAGACCGGTTCCCGAGGAGGAGCAGCAGCAACAACAGCAGCGGCAGCAGCAACAGCAACAGCAGCGGCAGCAGCAGCAGCAGCAGCAGCAGCAGCAACAGCAGCAACAGCAGCGGCAGCAACAGCAGCAGCAGCGGCAGCAGCAACAACTGCAGCAGCAGCAGCAGCAACAGCAGCAACAACAACAGCAGCAACGGCAGCGGCAGCAGCAGCAACAGCAACAGCAACAACAACAACAGCAGCAAGCTATGGAGACCGTCGCTCTCAAAGACGAGACACCACCTCCCAATGCGCCCTCGAGCGGCGGCGGCGGCGGCGGCGGCGGCGGCGACGGGAGCGTGGCGGAGGGGGCGGGGGCAAGGGGGAGAGACAGCGGTGATCTGACGGTAGCCGCCGAGAAGCAGGTGAAGGTTAACGTAGAGGATGAAAAGAAAGCTTTGAAGTTGCCGGTCCGCCGGCGGAGGTCGACGGCAGCGGGACAGTACAGGGGGGCGAGAAACCCTATGGAGGCGGTTTCCGCTGTGCTGCGGCAGCTGCACGAACGCGTGCTCAGCGGGGAGGAGATGATGATGCTTGATCAGGTGAGCGGGCTTTTTTTTTTTGGGTGCCGTGGCGTGTGCTGCTGCAGCTGCATGAACGCGTGCTCAGCGGGGAGGAGATGATGATGCTTGATCAGGTGAGCGGGCTTTTTTTTTTTGGGTGCCGTGGCGTGTGCTGCTATATATGTTGTCGTGGTTTGGGGATGTGAGCCCCTTTACGCAAGGGTTGGCGGACAAACCAGTGGAGAAAATAGGGAGTGGCAGGTTCTTCGCAGTAGGAAACGGGTTCAGGGGGTTTTGTTTTTACGTGGCGGATTTTCGCGTCGCGCTTTTGTTTTCCCCCTTTCTCCGGACAATGCTTCCGTGGGGTATCGTGGAGGGAGGCAGTGTACCACAAAGGGAGGGAGGTTGCTGCTCTGCGTGTTGCTGTTGGTTGACGGGTGGTCCCGGGGCTCTTGGGTCGCGTGGTGAGGGAGAGTGGAGAGGCTGGGAGTCCTAACGCCCGAACGCTGTCCTGTCCGACATCTCTCGGCGTAGTCGGATTTCTGTTTCGGATCGGGTGGGTGTTCGTTGATACGGCGTGCTTCGTATTTGCAAGCGAGAGCTAACCTGTCTTCTTTGTGTCAATCGACCCTCTCGCTCACACATGGCCCCCCGTCCCTCCCCTCCCCTCACGTGCCGAACGTCAAAAATTTCTCCGCCCAATCAAAATCAGGTCACGGGAGAAGGGATTGCGGAGCACCTGATGGAGATGCGGAACATCTTGGAAGACCAGAAACGAAAACTGGAGATGAAGATCCGCAGCTTGCACCACGTTTCTCACGAGGCAGAAGAAAAAAACAGTCGGAAGAAGCTGCCGCCCTCAAACGGCGTCTCCGGCGTCTTGCACCCGCCCCCGCCCCCGCAAGGGGGCCCCGCTATCGTTGCGGGCGGGGAGGTTACTGACGTCACGGGGCAGGAGGGACCGGTGGTGGTGGCGGCGAGTGGCGGCTCGGCAGAGAAGTGGAGCGGGGTTACGCAGGAGGGCGTTGGGGTACACGCGAGGTCGCTGCGGGAAGGCGTCCACGTTTCTTCGGGGCAGGAGGCGGTAGCGGTAGCGGAAGCAGGGACAGTGGGAGTGGAGGCAGCGGCAGCGGCGGCAGCGGCAACGGAAGCAGCGCAAGCGGAAGCAGCGCAAGCGGAAGCAGCGCAAGCGGAAGCAGCGCAAGTGGAAGCAGCGCAAGCGGAAGCAGCGCAAGCGGAAGCAGCGCAAGCGGAAGCAGCGAAAGCAGCGCAAGCGGCGGCAGCGGAAGCAGCGCAAGCGGCGGAAGCGCAAGCGGCGGCAGTGGAAGCAACGCAAGCTGCGGCAGCGGAAGCAGCGCAAGCTGCGGCAGTGGGAGCAGCGCAAGCTGCGGCAGCGGAAGCGGCGGCAGCAGAAGCAGCGGTAGCGGCGGACAAGGAAGCGAGTGCGGCGGTGGTGACTCTCTCGGAGCGCGCGGGACACACTGAGCCTTTCGCTCAAGCCGTTCCTGCCGTTGCCCCTGTTGCTGCATCGCCTGCTGCTCCTGCTGCTACTACTGCTGTTGCTGGCGCTGCCTTCCTTCCCACCTCGACCGCGCTCTCGCCCCCGGTACCGCAGACCCCAGCGTATGGCGGCGGCGTCCTCGCGAACACGGGCGTAGGGGTGCCAGCCGAACCGCAGGCAGGCGCCTATTTGCAGCAGGTGGCAGGAGGGGCGGCAGTGGGCGTGCACCAACAGCAGTGTCCGCCCTCGAATGGAGCCTGGCCGGGCGAGAGGCCCTTTTTTTTGCCGGGAGTTCTCCCTCCGCCTGTCTGCGTGGACCGAAGGTTCTCGCCGTTAACAACGATTTCGTCGGCAGGTGTTGTTGCGCCACCGATTGCGATTGCGCCGCGGGCAGCGATTGCGCCGCCGGAAGCGATTGCGCAGCCGTCGCCACCGCTACCCCCGCCGTCGCAGGTTGTGGTGATGGCCCAGCCTGAGGCGGATGTAGAGATGGTGGCGGTCTCAAAAGCGGCGGATAACGGCGGCGGGCTGCTTGATGCCAGGGGCGTTTTCGGGCATGGTCCTGCGTCCGCGCCGCCGCCGCCGCCGAGCGTGACGGGTCTGGGTGGTGTGGGAATCGCTGCGAGTGTCGCCGACGGGTGGCAACACTCCCAGCCAACCGCTACGGCGAGAGAACTCCGACGAGAAACGGAGCACGGCCAAGAGTCGGTTCCGCCGCAGGTGTCTGTTGCGCCGCAGGTACCGTTTCCGCCGCAGGTATTGGTTCCGCCTCAGGGATGGGTTCAGCCGCAGGTATCGCTTCCGCCACAGGTACCGGTTCCGCCTCAGGGATGGGTCCAGCCGCAGGTACCGATTCCGCCGCAGATAACGGTTCCGCCCCGCGGATGGTTTCACCCGCAGATATCGATTCCGCCGCAGGGGCCGGTTCTGCCGCAGGTATCGCCCCCGCCGCAGGTATCGCTTCCGCCACGGGTATCGGTTCCGCAGGTATCTGTTCCGCCGCAGGTATCGGCTCTGCCACAGGAGGAATCAGCGGGAAGGACTGCGGGAGACGAGAGGCAAGAGGCGGAGAGCGCTGCTGCCGGGAGCGATCACCCCGACGCGTTAGAGCACCACCGCGACCCTCGAGAGCGCAGCAACGGCGTCAGCCAGGGTGCAGCGCCTTCTGCCGCCGAAGAGGAAAGCGACTTTGCGGATGAGGTGGTGGAAGTGGGGTACCCGGTAGAAGCGGCCCCCGCGCCGGCACCGACGCCATCGCCGGCGCCAATTGCAGGCGGGAAACCCTCGGGGGGACCTTCAGGGGAACTCTCGATGAGACCTTCGGGTGAACTATCGGTGGGACCTTCGAGGGAACTATCGATGGGACAATCGGGGGAAATTTCGGTGGGGACTTCGGGGGAACTCTCGGCGGGACGTTCGGGGGAACTCTCGGTGAGACCTTCGGGGGAACCCCGGAGGGAAGAGGCGGCCGTTTTGGGGAGGGCGGCTGCTGTTGCTGTTCCTGTTGCCGCGGACAAGGACGCCGTCGAGGCCAGTTCCGCGCAGGGAAGGCCTCGAAGAAACAAGCAGTGGAGCAATCCCGCAGTCGAACACGATCAGCCGCTGGCACCTGCGAGAGAAGGGGAAGAGAACAGCGTGGCGGCGGATGCGCGGGCGAGGGAAGCCCGACCGCTTGTTGACCAGCTCCGAAACGATCTCGATGGTGGTTCTATGCGGGGGGAGGGGCGGGCGGCTGTGGCAGCGGCGGCGGTAGCGGCGGCGGCGGCAGCGGGGGGTTTAGGAGTCGACGCGTCAGTTTCCGTGTTGGCGAACGCTAACGGTGGTGGCGCGCCGGCGGTAGTGGTAGGCGGTAGTAGTGGTACCAGTAGTAGTAGTGGTGGCGGTTGTGGGGAGTTTGTGGGCAGGGAGGCGGTGTCGAAGAGAGTGGGGGCGCAGGAGGAGGAGCACGCTCGACCGGTGCCGGTCGGGGACGACCAGCGGCGCAACATGGCGGCCCAAGCGATGCTTTCGTTCCGATGAGTTTAAAACGGGCGTCATTTGGGTGGGCTGTCCTTTGGCTTTTCCTGGTGGTGGTGGGTGTCCTTGTGCGTGTTGGGGGTCGGTGATAGCTGTCTGCTTCTGGTTCAGGCAAGGATGGATGCACAATAGATGCACATTGCGTGTGTGTCCGTGCGCGGGTTTTTTATTTTGCGAAACGCCCCCCTCCCCCCCCCCCCTCCCCGCCCCGTGGCTACTCCCTAGCTGTATTTGTTTCCGTTTCTCGTGGAGATCGACGTGTGTTCACATTGTTGTGCGAGACACTGTCACGTGGGTGGTTGAATGGTTGGTATATACGCACGGACGATACCGGAGATGTTGGAGAATACGAGGGCAAGGAAGAAGCAAGGACGCCTCCTCCTCCTCCTCCGGGAGGGGTGGATAAGAAACACCAACACTGCGCGGAAATACAAGGACCGTTTAGGTATTCATATTAATCATCCCAAGCGGTCCTTACATTTCCGTTCAGCGTGGCACGTGGTATTATTGCAAAGTGGCGCTGCCTGGGCCTGTGGACCTTGTGACGGGAAACAATAACCGTCAATATTAGCCCAAATTTTGGTCTAGGCAGGAAAAAAGCGATCGAAGGGGGGCTACTACTACTACTATGGGTGCTGTATGACGGTAAAAACTGGCCCATAGGGGAGCTATAAATATTTGGAGTTTATCGAAGGGTTTGTAGTTGCTTCGAAGGCTTGCGGCCGGGGGGAGGGGGGGAGGGAGCGGAGTTCCGCCCCCGCTTCATCGTTCTTCCTCTCACTGCGACTGTCCTTTTCCCGGATCTTGTTTTGGTCTCGGAAGATATCGTTGTTACAATGCGTTTTTTTTCCGCCTTGTTTTTTTATTTTATTGTTTCGCCTTTTCTGCTTTTTCTCCCCTCTTGGTAGACCCTTCCTTCCTTCCTTCCTTCCTTGTAGACGTTGTTACTGGAAGGAGAAGAGACGAAGGATGAAAAATAAGGGATTTGTCGATGATTGGTCCGCGCGAAGTGTCAGCAGTTTCAAAACAAAGGAGGGGCTACAGCGAGCAGGAGGATGATTGAGTAGTGTCTCGTGGGAGGGGACTTCTGGAGCTCGTTCGTACGCCAAACACGCGCTTTAGAGCCCAAAAATATGAATGTGATGATTCCAAGTTTTTTTATGTTCATCCAGCTTTTTGTTGTTTTTGGTGCTGTTTGTTGCCGTCGCGGCGGCTGGCAGCAATCGCGCGCGTCGGTGTGTGATGTCCTGTCTCTGGTCCTCCCTCCTCTCTCTTCTCCCTCTTTTTTCTCTTCTCTCGTTCGACGTTTTTTTTTCGGCAAGTGTTTTTTGTTGTTTTTATTGGGTTTCGTTTGGTTCGGTTTTTCGGGTTGTTGGTTCCGTTTCGTTTTTTGGGTTGTTTCGTTTCGTTTTTTTTGTTGTTTCGTTTTTGTTGACGATGAAAAGGCAGCAACATCGGGAACACGAGTTGAAACCTCGGAAAATAAGAAGTTCGAAGGTGGATATAGATATATTTGAACACTTTTAAATGCATGCTTCGTATACACGTCGTAAAACTCAGCTTGAGCTGTGATGATGAGATCTTTTTTTTTTCTCCAAACTTAATTCAACAAGCTGCGTGTTGTGATCCTTATTCTTCGATCGATATATAGTTATTTTTTATTTCCGAATACGTCAGCTAGCTGTGATTTCGACCGATCGAATGGTGGATGCTCAGCCTTGCAAGCTGTGCGTATTCTATATGCATTGTCCCTCGTTTAGCAAAACCTCCTTGCGTGCAGTATTGCTCTCTTCGCGACCATGACCACTTGTGCACAGTGTTTCTATTTTCACAACTATGGCTGTTACGGCGCCGGAGGTGGTCGGATACGGCTAATACGTGATGTGTCGCAACTCCAGTACCTGATACTAGCTAGCGTGGAGGGCCTAGAGTATGAGTGGTGGTCAAGCGGATAGGCACTCTGCATCCTGTCGTATTGTGTGGATCGAGCAC
Organism: Saccharina japonica; assembly: GCA_008828725.1. Classification (NCBI taxonomy): domain Eukaryota; class Phaeophyceae; order Laminariales; family Laminariaceae; genus Saccharina; species Saccharina japonica. Next base: position 37,296 of record MEHQ01001790.1, on the reverse strand, counting down.
TCGCTGTTGTGTACTCGCGTGGATCTCGGTATCGCCGTCTTCCGAGAGGAGGACGTTCAACCCTTCCGATACGCGAGAACACGAGAACAGGATACATACGGTAAAATACCAAGGAAGGCCAGCAAGGAACTTGTGAGTATAAAACGACAAAACACAACGAACTTCACAAGCTGGAGTGAAGGTGGGTGACAGGGATTTAGACCTTAGGCCAGCCAAAATATGGTGAACCCAGGGAGGTGCGTATAACCCCCTCTCTTCAGGACCGTACTGTTATTTTCGCGACAACAACCACTTGCTTGCATACAGCACTATTGCTATTTTGACGACCAAAACCACTTGTATTGTGTACAGTACTGCTTCGTACAGCAGTAGTACTGTTATTTGGACGACCAAAACCACTTGCGTACAGCAGTACGTATTGGTAAATTGGACAAAGCTGTATTTTCCGTCACAGAGAGCCTGAAGTAGGTTAACATTCAAGGAAACATGTGTGACGGCTCTGATCTCGGATAAGAACCATTGCTCGGTTAATTGGTCGGTCCCGACAACAAACCGGTCAGTTATACGCCTCTTCTGGAAACGGGGACACACGGGAACCATCCCCTCCCTAGGGCGGTATATGATGTGAGTTGGTCCGTTATGACGTTACGACAATCGGTCGGTTACAATATGCACGAGTATACCATGTATGTGCTTTCCCAGCACCAAAAAGAAGATCGCGGGGAGAAGAGCGACACCGCGCACGTCAGTTTATCGATCACTCGCCATTATAACTCTATTTTCTTAAGTATTGCTGTCCTCGCGTACTGTGTACAGCATCAATCAGCAGAATTAAATTGACACACAGTACGTTTTTTACACGTGGAACAGTTGTGGTGCGAGCGTAATCTTTATTTTTTAACCATCCGCCAGGCGATAAAAACAGATAAAACTAAAAATGTCTACCGCTCTCGGCGGAAATATAAGGACCGTTTAGACATTGACTTGAGTGTTAAATAATCCTTATATATGCGCCCAGAGTGGGATAGGGTAACTACCTGTCGTACCTGGTATTATTATTGCGTTTTCTATCCGACAATGTCGACGATTGACATGATAAGATTTACTTTTTCTTTTATGAATGCCTGCCAGTGGCCATCCCGTGGGCATGCCGTAGGGGAGTAAAATATGTCACCAACCATTGCGTTTAGGGTTGGGTGAGGGGTTAGGGATGAAAGGTCCCCTATAGGTGGTTATTGCCTTTGTTGAAAAGACAAGCGATGTTGGCCACCCGACAGTAGTGTGCAGCATGAGCTTCAAAACACCCCATCACGATTAGTAACAAGAAATAAATGGTTACACATACCTATATACGTATGATATATTATAACATGAGTGTATACTACAAACAGGGTGGTATACGGTACACACACAACACCCAGCTGAAGTGCCTCGCGCCCCATCAGCACTCCGGGAAAGGCCCATCTCCTTTCGAGGCGGCGAAACTTCGTTCCCCGCAAACAACCAGCCTCTACAGTACGACAATAAGGCAACACTTCGTAGACCATCATCGCACAATAAAATTGCCATGGAACAAAAGGCACACCCACCACCCACCCACCCACCCGCCCCCCGTTTACGCGTGCAGGGTTTCTTAGTGCCCGGCACGTGACGTCGTTCGCATCTACTCTATGCATACATGCATACGCGTGTATTGTGCCAAACAAAGCAAAGCGTTCCTTGTTCCTTCCTTCCTTCCTTCCTTCCTTCCTTCCTTCCTTCTTTCACTCCTTCCTTCCTTCCTCCCTCCCTTCCTCCCTTCCTTCACTCCTCTTCCTTCTTTCCTTCCTTCGTTTGTTGTTTCGCATTTGCCATCCGAGAATGTGCAGCATGATCTTCGACGTTGATCACTCATTTGAAAGCACCCCCCCCCCCCGAAAGAAGAAAACCAAGAGGAGCCAAACTCCTGAAGTATTAATTTCGTTCAAATTTCTCTAAACAAGGCAAAAAAACTTGTACCTCTTTTATTTCAACACCTCTAAAACCCCCCCAAAAAAAACAAAAAAACAAAAACAAAAACAAAAAAGCACTATTAATAACAAAGAGACAATAAATACTTAAAACCTCAAAAATCTCTTCGCACATCTTGCACATTCATTACTGTACATATAAATATAACATACATATACATACAATAAAATTGTTTTTGTACTTGGCTACACTGCGCGTCCTATCCGTTCAATCGGGGCGAAACGTTTCTGAAAATTTCCGCACCTACTTTTCAACACAGTCTTACACCCCCCCCCATTGATTGGTCAAGAGAGCGGGAATAAACCCCTATCGGACCCAATTTTAGCGACCAAAAAAACAAAACTGTGCCAGGTGTCGACTGGTGCCCCGATACGGGGGGGGGGGGTATTATGCCATCATTTTCGCTACCGCGTTTTTTAGGCCACTCTGGCGAATGCTTTCTTTTATGCCTCACTCAAAAATCGACCTTGAAAACAGTTTTGTTGGCATATGGGGGGG
>MEHQ01001790.1:5543-34069 GCA_008828725.1 Saccharina japonica | reverse complement strand
GCTCCTCCTCCTCCCCCCCCACCATCTCCTCCGGGCTGCCTTACAGAGAAAACAGCGGTAGCTGATCCATCAAAATCGGCTGCTAGCTGCTGCTGCTGCTGCTGCTGCTGCTGCTGCTGCCGCTGGCTACTCTGACTAGCTCCGCGGTGACCCCCAGTAGCAGGACGGACCAGTCTTTTCGAGGTTCCGCGCCAATTTTCACGTCCGAACCTGTTACCGCTGCCGCTGACACCACTACCACCACCGCCACCACCGATGCCGCCGCCGCCGCCACTCACACTACCACCACCACCGGCTACCCTCGATGCAAGTTTGTTCCACACCGAACGAGATGCATGCCCCCCCTCCCGTAGGGCGCTTCGGTGTGCCTGCCGCGCCGCAAAAAGAAAAAAACAAATCGCGGAAGAGCGTTGGTCGATAATCAATTCGCAGGAATTTTCCGCCACCCCTCCCGACCGAAAACACGCGACGGGCTCTTCTTAGCAATAGGAGCAAGAGCAAAAGCAAGAGAGAAACAAGGGCAAAACCAAAGTAAAAACCCCGTGATCGTTTTCGCAAGCAAAAGGGAAAACCGAGCGCCCCCCCCCCCCCCCCCCCCCCCCTATTTTTGTTTTTTTTTTGTTGAACCTTTTTTTGGTTTGCTTCATGCGGGCCCCCCCCCCCCCCCCCCGGAGTTCGACGAGACGAACGTGGAGTACGTAAGCATCCGACGGCGAGATTACGTATGAAATGGCGACGACAACGTGCCCTTAGAAAGAAAAAAAGGTGGGGTAGTTATCCCTGCGAGGAAATTTCGCGCTGGTACGCACGTAGGATGGTTGTATTTCTAATTCCCGCCAACTAACTGCTTGTGTGCGCTCGTGGAAGGCGTAGAAAACGAAACAAAAGCGGGATTTGTGTTTGTTTTGTTTTGGTTTTTGGTGGGACGCCGCAGATCTCCGACTTTATTTACCCCCCCCACGACACTTTGGGTCGGGAATATATTGCCCCGTTTACTTATTCTTATCAGAGCCCGAACGCGGGATATTATCAACACGGCCAGAATCGCAGCTGATGGACTCCAGAGGGGAAAAAACAAATAACGGTAAAAAGTGACGATGATATGATGACGGCGGTAATGGCCACTCTGTGTGATTGGGGGGTGATATGAAACAATGGTTGGTGTCCGAGCTACAACGGTTGCAACACAAGGAGGCGTTTATACGGCACGTGTGCAACATGGTCATACCCTACCCATCGTACTGCTGGGGCGCTCACGCTGCTGCTGCTCGTAGAAAGTTGACAGCACTAAAGTTGTCTTCGGTGTTTTGGTCGATATCCCGTATATCCCTTAACAGGGGTCCGTCCTTAGGGCCCATATTAACGAGTATAAAATAAATTCAATTTGGAAAAATAAAAATTCAAATTCGCTTTTCATTGGTCAACATTTTAAGACTGCAGATAAAGAGGTGTGGGGTACTAACTCGGCCGACTGTGGCTCTATATAAGAGTGGCTTGCAAAATAAATAGGGGGGGGAGGGGACCTATAAGTGACACCCCCTACCCCCTCCCCTTACCATGGTATCATTATGTATGTGCTCTTATCCGCCGTCTACTGGTAGTGGGAGCGCGCGGTTATCCGCGATCGGTGATCGAAGAAGAGTTAAAAACCCATCAGAATTAATATAATAATGCCATTTTGATAAGCATTGCCCCCTTTTTAGTACTGCACTGTACCGAAACATATGTACGACTCTAATTCCAAGTAATTTGTCCCCCAACACGAGAGTGAAATCCAACAAGTCGGGGAATGCCGGAAAATAATAATGCCATTGTGAGCCGATACAAACAAGCCATTCATTACTGGATCCTGGCTTATGGTTTTCCTTATATACTTCGTACGTACTTCTCAATTTTTGGCCATGAGTGAGTTTTGGCGCGCACCCCGCATATGCTCTATACGTAGAAATCGCCAGCAGAGTGCCACCAACCCCCACACCCCCACACCTCTGCCCTATAAACCTCGTTTTTTTTTTCACTGGGGGGGTCCAACCTAAACTCAATCCACCCAAGCTTTCACGCCGCCGACATGTAGCCCATCTACCCCAACCCCACCCCCACTCCACCCGTACATGAAAAAAAACGATCAAACATGTTTTACGTCGGATCCGTGCCAAATGAATCAATAAACACCAAACAAAGAGACACGCGCGAACTATCACGTCGTTACAGCCAGATAGGGAGGGGGGCGGGTGGGAGGTTTCTTCGTTAAAACGGGCCCTTAACCCATTCAGAACTGAAAAAAAATGCCCCACACTAATTCCAAGTAGTTTGTCCCCAAATTCGTCGGACCAGTTCTTGAGGGGGTTAACAGGGGTCCTTAACAGGGGTCCGCCCCAAAGGGGTTATAACCTTTTCTACTGCTGAAAAAACATCCAACATCCCATACGAAACCCAAGTCATTTGTCCCCCCCCCAAACAAAACGCGGTTGCAATACGTGCCGCTCTGGTCTGTAACGTAGTACTTGTTCGTACTCGTTTTATGTTATCATCAGAATCTTAAACGCAGTAGGCCAGCGTGGTATATATTGCGGGGGATAATAGTAAAAAGGACCGCATATTTTGAGTAAAAATAAGTAAATATGTATTTGTGTGTATCATAGGTCCTATTTACTATTATGGTCCCGCGTAACAGATAGCCTTCGCGTTGTTGATGAAAAGCGTATCGGTCGAAAGCGTTCTTTAGTCATTGATTGGGGGGCGGAGGGGGGGGGGGGCGGCTTACTCATTTGTTGCTTGGCCTAGTCATTTGACCATTGACACGCATTCCCTTTCGAGACGGGGCGTGATTTGGGGGGGGGTGTACTCATCTGTGCCGGCGTAAGTCATATGACCATAGACCTCGCATCCCTACAATTGCCGGGACGGAGCGCGTTGGGTTTTCACCAACCAGGCAGACATTGCTTGCACCAAGCGCGAAACGCCGTGAGGTATTGGGCGAGTCGCATGGAGGGTGAGTACATACCTGCTAAGAACGCCTCTGAGGCGGACTTGCATGATGGACGACAGCTTCAATGAGTTTAATTTTAATTTCTGGTGTGGCCACTCCGGAGACAGCAATGGGTTTTACTATGTAACCTGCCTTCGCGACGCCTTACCATATTAACACTACGTGATACGACCATTTCCCCTTGTGCGGAACAAAGGTTCTCCACCCGCGACAAAATGATCTACTCGACCGCCAGCTTTGTGACCGCCAAAAACAAATAACAAAAAAACGGCACCCTGGTGTCTAGCTCACGCAGCAGTAACGTCTGTTTTACAGGCGTCGTTTGCCACACCGACGCCAACCCAACCTGTAAATGTTTCATATATTTTATATGACAGAGGGGGGGGGGGCGTGATTGCGGGGGGGTGTTTGAGCTTAAGCCGCTTTTTCCAACTGCGCCCACATTTGAGGGACATAACCAACTACACCTGGAGTTACATAAGTGTTGTGGGCATTTTTGCTGGGGTGAGAAGGGTTGCATGGCTAGTTTCGTGCAAAAGGACGGGCTCTGCACAGGCGAGAAGAACGTGGTCGGCGAGAACAACAAAAAATCATGACCTATTTGTTTTAATTTGATCCTAGTTTGGGGGCCATAGACCTGATAAGTAGGGCTGGGCACTGGCTGACTCAGCCAGTAGCGATGCATACTTGTCGTCAAAATAAATCAGTACACTGGATTGCAACAGTGTAGTGTCTCTCCTTTCTCCTCTCTCCTTCCGAAACGCATTTGGTGGGTTTCCGTACTATAATATGGCGTGTTTCTTGGGCGTACGTAATAAAAAACCTACTGGCGAATATACTGGCCCGGTCAATCAGTAGATCACTACTGCCAGTACATACTGTGGCAGTGCCCAGCCCTACTGATAAGTCTATTAGCCCCTTTGGGACGGACCCCTTATAAGGGGTGCAAGGGACCCCTTTATAAGGGGTATAAGGGACAGCGACCGAATCAACAAATAATCTGGTGTTACCAATCGTCTGCAGCGTGAGCGCCCAGAATGTACAGGTAATGGCATATTTCGCCCGTGGCGTATATGCGACTCCTTGCATTGTTTCTAACTCGGACCAACACCCACTTTGTATCACCCCCCCCCCCCCCCCCCCCCCCCACCAAGCAAGGCAGTTACCGTTGCTGAAATCGTCGTTTTTGTGTCGTTCATTTTCAACCTCTCAAGAGTGGAAACCTATTTGTGTCACCCCCATATCACTGGAAGTGGCCACACCGGAAATTAAATTAACTCATTGAAGCTGCCTCCCATTTATGCAAGTCCGCCTCACAAGCTGTTCTTAGTAGGATGCAGCTCACCCTTCATGCGACTCGCCCAACAACTCACGTTTCGCTTGGCAAAGCTTGGTGCAAGCAATGTCTGCCTGGTATAAGGTGAAAAGGTGAAAACCCGACATGCTCCGTCGCGGCATTGTAGGGATGCGAGGGTCTGTGGTCATACGACAAACGGCCATGCATGAGCATGAAGTATCATACACCCCTAATCAAGCGGTTGCCCTTGCTGAAATCGTTTGCTTTTCATACATATCGTTATTTTTCAACCTTTTTTAAGCCCCTAGAGAGTCCATAGAGTGAATCTCGCAGTAGCACGTTCTGCCAAAGTATTACGGTACGGTGCGACGGTACCGTGAGAATATACCGTCACATCTTTGAGCCGAAACAGTTATCATCAGGGGTGCTCCTCCTCGGCCATTGCTAAATGAGGAGCCCGCCCCAAGGCCTTTTGCATCGGATGGTTGCTTCACAACAGTATTCCTTCCGCTGGATAACGTAGCCCATCGGTGGGGTTATGTATCGGGCGTAGCTCAAATCTTGGCGCATGCTGCGGTAGAGGTATTGGGCACCATGTTACAGAGTTTTCTGCCAGTGGTCCTCACTTGATAATCTCTGTACTAATAGTAAGTCAAAAAATGATTGATTTTGGAGGGAAATAAAGGTGCTTCGTATCATACGTACATATGAATATATGTACCCGACGAAAATGCCCATGGCCTATAAGGGCCCGTTTTAACGAAGAATAAAAAAAATCAATTTGGAAAAAAAAAAAAATCCGCTTTTCATTGGTCAACACGCGCACCAGCACCAAAGATTAGGATCTTGGGGGGGGGGGGGTGCTGGTGCGTGTGTTGACCAATGAAAAGCGAGTTTGAATTTTATTTTTCCCAAATTGAATTTATGTTATACTCGTTAATATGGGCCCTAAGAAGGGTGCAACGAAAAACAGCAGTGCGACACAATAATGCAAATCCCGACGACTTTGTGGGGGGTTCAAGGAACCCCTCTGTCCTTCAAAACATGTTTCAGTCTAAAAAAATGCTACAGCAGTACCTGTATATATCGTAGGCACGCGTCATTTTGACTTCTCAAAAGTCGTTTTTTTTTCCCCTGTTGGGTGAGGTATGCCAGTATGTAGTACAGTAGAGCCCCCTATACTATAGTCAAGTGAGGGGCCTCAGAAGAATTAGGCGCCACCCCTGTAAGGCAAAACCCTGCCGTAGCACGCGTCTAAACCATGTTGTGCGCGTGTCGCGCGACTTGTTGCTTGTAGTCCGGACACTATATTAATTGTAGTGGTTCACGTGGCCGATGCTTGGTCTCTGAGAACACCTACGAGTAACAGTGCTTGATTCAAACGCCCCACCAAGTATATAACGCAAATGCTAAACTCAAGACGCGTAAAGCACACGCGTTAACTCAAGGCGCTTCACGCAAACGTTTTACTCAAGACGATTAACGCAAACGACTATCTCGAGACGCTCAACGCGTTCTGCTTAACTCAAGACGCTTAATTGCAAACGCTTAATTCAAGACGTGTAAAGCACACGCTTAACTCAAGACGCTTAAATCGAGACAGCGCTTAACACAAACACTTACCTAAAGGTGCTTCACGCACAAGGATGAAACATGGCGTTCATCTTCAGACACTTAACTCAACCCGCTCAACTCAAAGCGCTTAACGCAAACGCTTAACTCAAGGCGACTAACACAAACCCCTAATGCAAGACGCTTAACGCAAACGCCTGGCGCTGACGCCTGTCGCAAACGCCTAGCTCGAGAGGCCCAATCAACGCAAACACGTAACTAGCCCAAAACGTTTATAACTCAAGCGATAAACTCAAGACTCTCAACTAAACAAAACTTGAACTACTAAAAACCCTCCTTCACGCAAAAGCGCTTATACTCAAGCGCTTAACGCATAATATATATCTCGCATCAGATTCGTAGCAAATTTTGTGTGCCGCACCTGTAACGATGCCAACGCTCCCGAAGAAGAGGACGGCCTAGCCCTACCGCCGCTGTTCCCACCCACACCAGCACCGTCCGGGGCGCCTCTTGAGCTCCCCGCGCCCGCGCCGCCGCCGCCGCCGCCGCCGCCCCCATCCCCACCCCCACCCCCATTGCCCCCGCCATGCGACGACGCTTTTGAAGAATGTGGCGACAAATCCCTATTTGGTGACTGTTTTGTGGGTCTTGGTTCAGTAGCGCTGCCGCTGCTGCGGCTGCCGCCGCCGCTGTATGCATCGACGCCAACGCCGGCTCGGTTCGACGACCCCCAGTGTGTTTCCTCTCCGGCGGTGCCTACCATTCTGCGAAGGTCGATGACTAGAGCGCTCGTGTTGTCGAGTGAGCCTTTCCGGACGGCCGTGGCGGTGAGGAGCTCGGAGCAACTCTGAGTTTTGTCAGAAAAGCAAACGAACAAACAAATAAACGAACGGAGAAACAAACAAAACAAACGAACAAATAAACAAAAAAAAAGAAACAAAAGAAAGAAACAAACAAACAAACAAACAAACAAACAAACGAACAAACAAGCAAATAAACAAACAAATAAACAAACAAATAAACAAACAAGCAAACAAAACTAAACTAAACAAACTAAACAAAACAAAACAAAACAAAACAAAACAAAACAAAACAAAACAAAACAAAACAAAACAAAACAAAACAAAACAAAAAAAAACGAAACAAAACAAAACAAAACAAAACGAAACGAAACAAAACAAAACAAAACGAAACGAAACGAAACAAAACAAAACAAAACAAACGATCAAAACGGTACATATTTGTGCATACGTAGGTTTCCTTTTGGTCTTGTTTCGGTTTGGTTTCCCATGATTTTCATATTCCAGGGAATGTTCGTGAGTCATCAATCGACGCGAAACTCATGCTGCTCTGTGTCGGATGTTAAGTGCTATTAGTCATTATAAAGTACGCGTGACGGACATATAAACGTTGCTGATCCAGGGTCTGTGTACATAGTTTTGTTTTTACATAACCAGCTGCGTCTTAGATGGTCGTACGCGCCCGCGGGTGCGCGGGGCACGAGGTAGGCAAGGCTTCCTGTATTTGTTTGTAGCTGCGTGTTTCCGTGGCCCCGGGGTTACCAATGAAAACCTACTATTAATACTGTAAGCTCAATCAAGCTCAATCTGCAAGATGCAACATTTTTGAGGCACTCACAGAGTACGTACAGCGTAGGAGAATCAACTTGCCAGTTACCATTATTTGATTGTACTGTAAACACCGGTCGCCCCGGTGGTCGCCCTGGTGGTCTAGCAGTTAACCACGGAGACTGCTAAGGTTCATGTCGGGGGTTCGAGTTTCCCTATGTCCGAAATGACACCAACTGTCGAGAGCGCGTAATATGGCGTGGGTAGGCACAATTCGGCCCGAGTGGACGAGCGGAAAAAGTGCTGAAATAATGAAATAATCTCGCGATTAAAATCAAGGCACGCACCGTAGTGGGGAGGGGGGAGAAGAGCCCATTATGTGACCTCAGACCTGAGTCTCGTACGACTCGTGGCAAGAGAGAGAGAGAAAAAAATAATAAATGAGATGGGGGGGGGGGACATTACCTGCCAGGTATTATTGTTGTTATTGTTGTGTTTTCCCTCCGACAATGTGCAAGCGTGAGCTTCAACTTTGATCGCTCATAAATATCCCCTAAAATAACAAGTTTTTTTTTTGGGGGGGGGGGCGGGGTTGCCATCTGAAGATGCATATAGCATGAGCTTCAGCGTTGGTCACTCATAAGCATTCCCCTAAAAGAAGGAAAAACAAGGGAAAACTCAGTCATGAAACCCATCTATTTTATATATTTTTGTCATTATTGTGATTATTGCGTTTGCCACCCGACAAAGTGCAGGCACAGGCAGCATGGGCTTCATTCAACGCTGACCACTCATAAAACATTGTCCGAAATTAGAAAACAACAGCAACAACAACAACAACAACAACAACAACAACAACAACAACAACAACAACAACAACAACAACAACAACAACAACAACAACAACAACAACAATGCGATTTTTCAACTTGCCTGGGGTCCCATTTCCGGAGCGCAGTGGTAAACAATGTCGCACGCCTCTTGGCTCGTCATCACGTCCCAGAGCCCGTCGGTCGCGAGAACGAGGTACTCGTCGTGGCGCTCCAGCTGGCGCTCGCGTATGTCCGGGTCGGCGGTGATGGAGCCCTTCATGTTTCGGTCTCCGAAGGCGCGCGACACCGCCAAGATGCCGTTCACTGTTTGTTTTGGTGTTTGGCATTGTATTGTATCATGGGCGGATTCGTTTTTTGTTTTTGTTTTTGTTTTAGTTTACGAAATTAATCGTTTTTTTTTTGTGTTTTTTTTTAATTAAGTATATGTGCGTGCGTAGTGCGTACCTGGTGGTAGCGTTTTTGATAGTTTTTGGTTTATCATTGACTGGTACTGCCTGTATGTAGTGTTTTCATGTTATTTTTTGTTTGTATACATATATACGAAGTATGTACAACGTTATTTTGTTTTCGTTCATATATTATTTAAACTAAACAAAACAAGTTCATGTTTTGATCTCCGAAGGCGCGCGACGCCGCCAAGATATATAGCACGCCCCCTCGGGGCGATTTTTCAAGCTGCTTTACTCGACAACGCAACGGAGAGAGGGTGCAAATATCGAGCGATATATATATACCAGGTATATAGATAGATAGAGCGATATATATATAGAGAGATATTTGCATTCATGTCTACGGAAAAATATCTTCACCAGATTATATCCCAACGCCGCCACTTTCGTTGTGTGTGCCCCCTACTTATCGAGAAACTCGTCTCGGAAATTCGCCGGTGGGGTAGTGTTATCTTGATCATAGTATAGTCCTATCACCCGTGTGATACGGTATGCACCTACTATCACCCGTGTGATAAGGTATGCAACGCCATCCTGTACCTCGTACTCCATCTGCTTCCCTTGGTCTACCCTTCCCTCGCGTTGCACTATCGTGTATACCTAGTCTGTACATAAATATAAGCAACTCGTGAAAGACACCCGCTGTTATGAGTTATGAGATGAAACAGGTGAGGTTACGAGTATCAAAATAGTGCAGGAAAGCATTTTTTTTTCAAGGGGGGGGGGGGGGGGGAAAGGGTGTGTCACAAAAACAAACCCCGGGGGTGGCCAGGGGGTAGGTATGCCAGGATATTCTTCGGTTATTAAATTTCCTTCGTAACGTTCTTCAAGACTTTACTCCGCGCTTTGCGTTTCTTATGTTATCTCCCTCTCTCTCTCTCTCTCTCACCCCTTGGGATCCCGAAGCTGTATATGACGCGCCCGCCCAACGCCTGTATCCGCCGTCGCTCTTCGGGCTTGTTCGGCTTGTGGTCGCTCGACATCGGAACCGCCCGACCGTCGCAGCACAGCACGGCGCGAGAGTCGCCCACGTTCCCCACCACCAAACGCCTGCCTCGTAGGAAGGCCCCAATGGCTGTCGATCCTGTTCGTGGTCGTACACAGCGGTTTTGCAGACACGGCAGGAGTCCGCAGCAGCAGCAGCAGCGTTACGGCTTGGCTCAGCTTCTGCACAATCTAATAGTTTTTCTCCCCCACGCTATTTATCATTTTCGCCCTTCTTTCTCCTGCTCCTTCTCTAGTCGTAACTCGGATCAGGGGCCACATAGTAGCCCCCCCCGCCCACCTCGCTAGCTATGGTCATACGGACTGGGCGGCCAATTTGAGAATTATTCGATTTTACACCCCCCCCCCCTCCACTTACGTGGGTAAGATATACGCATTGTATTTTTATCGCGAGAGGGGGGGTTAATTAGCAGTTTCTTCCTTCGTCGACTCGCGTCGAATAGTCCAGACTTAGACTCATACTCCTCGGTGCATCTGCTTTCCCAGAAAAAAAACTCAGGTGGTCGGAGTGAGGGTTGATGGTAAGGCTAGGGATACGGTTACCACACGGTGGTGGAAAACTGACGATAAGAAATGGCGATAAAAAATGGCGATTTCAGCAAACAGCCACTTGCGTGATCGGGGGATGGTTAAAAAACAATCGTGTCCGAGTTTTTTTTGTTTTTTAATGCAAGGATGTCGTACGCACGGCACACGGGGACGCAACAATTTTTTTCTATATACCGCGTACTGCTGAACGCCCACGCTGCTCGTATATACGGTGGAGAACAACCAAAAGGTTATAATGGTTGAAAAACACCAAAGAGAGGCACTATTGTTTTTGTTTTGGTCGGCATCTCACGCGAGGCTTAACGTCAAACCACCAGGTATATTTCAAACCAGTTTGTCGAATCCGGTCCAAGGTCTACAGCAGTGTACCACTCTGCATCGAAGTATAAAAGGACAGTTTTGATTGAATGTTAATGTAACAAACAGTCCTTATACTTGTATTTCGGGACAGAGTGCTATCACACGGGGTGATAAGAAAACACACCCCCCCTCCCCCGGACGAAGGCGGTATTTTCGAATTGTTTTCGTCGGCATCTTACTTGAGGCTTAACGTCAAGCCACCAGGTATATTTCAAACCAGTTTGTCGAATCCGGTCCAAGGTCTACATCAGTATGCCACTCTGCATCGAAATATAAAAGGACATTTTTGATTCAATAATAATCTAACAAACAGGTCTTATACTTGTATTTCGGGACAGAGTGCTATCACACGGGGTGATAAGAAAACACACCCCCCCTCCCTCGGACGGAGGCGGTATTTTCGAAGCTGTTTTTCTCGAGAACGGGGAAACTGCAAACGCCTCCTCCCACTTTCGTTTTGTGCCCCCCCCCCTCCGTCTCGAAAGGGATGCGTGGTCAATGGTCAAATGACTAAGGCAAGCAACAAATGAGTACCCCCCCCCCTATAAATATATTATATATTGATAGGTTGGGTTGGCGTCGGTTGGCAACGACACTGTAAAACACGCCACTCGCTGCGTGAGCTAGACAACCAGGGTGCCGTTTTTGTTTTTGGCGGTCACCAAAGCTGGCGGTCGAGTAGATCATTTGTGCGGGGTGGAGAACCTTTGCTCCGCACAAGGGGAATGGTCGTATCACGTAGTGTGCCCCCCCCCCCCAAATAATGTTTTGGAGAAGAAAATCGGCTGTGAAATTCGTCCCAGGGTAGGGTGTGTGCCATCTCGACTGTCTTGATTAAAGTATAGTCTTGCCACCCGTGTGATACGGCAAAAACGGACTTCAGAACGCGGGAAGGTAGCTGCGGAGGCGTCGGACAAACAGCAAAGGGTAGAGGGTAAGCAGGACGATCGAGCTTCGCTGGAAGGTAAGGGGCGAAGTTAACCCCTTGTGGGACCTCGCTGAAAGGTAAGGTGGGCGAAGTGGGACCCCATTTGTGGGATAGCGACCCAAACCATGCTTGTCGTAGTGTGTTGCCGGCCGCCTACGAGCAAGCGTGATGAGGCCCCAGAAGTACCGGGTAGGGTCAGCTTTTTTCCTGCGCCCGTGCTGTGCCGTGTATATGATACGACTCCTTGCATTGCAACTCGGAAAGCAATGCAATGTGTATATTGTCGTGTTGTCATCCCCCCAATCGCGCAGTGGCCGTCGCTGAAATTCCTTCACTTTTTATCGTCAATTTCCCCCCCTCTGAAGCCTCAAGTCCCCGTATAGGGTTAAGGGGTTCCCATATAGGGTTAAGGGGTCCCCATATAGGGCTAAGGGGTCCCCATATAGGGTTAAGGGGTCCCCATATAGGGTTAAGGGGTCCTCATATAGGGTAAAGAGGTCCCCACATACGATAAAGAGGTCCCCTCATAGAGTGAATAGGATCTTTTATAGGGTAAAGAAATCCCCATATACGGTAAAGAGGTCCCCATATAAGGTTAAGGGGTCCTCATATAGGGTTAATAGGTTCCCATATAGGGTTAAGGGTATATAGAGTTAAGGGGTCCCCATATAGGGTTAAGGGGTCCCCATATAGGGTTAAGAGGTCCCCATATAGGGTTAAGGGGTCCCCATATAGGGTTAATAGGCCCCCATATAGGGTTAAGGGGTCCCCATATAGGGTTAAGAGGTCCCCATATAGGGTTAAGGGGTCCCCATATAGGGTTAAGAGGTCCCCATATAGGGTTAAGGGGTCCCCATACAGGGTTAAGGGGTCCCCATATAGGGCTAAGGGGTCCCCATATAGGGTTAAGGGGTCCCCATATAGGGTTGAGGGGTCCCTATATAGGGTTAAGGGGTCCCCATATAAGGTTAAGGGTATATAGAGTTAAGAGGTCCCCATATAGGGTTAAGGGGTCCCTATATAGGGTTAATAGGTCCCCATATAGGGTTAATGAAGGGCGAAAGTGTTTGGTCGCCTCGAATTACATATAGTACAGCACACCTATTTAAATGTTAAAAAAAACGAGCATAATGAGAAATAAGGCAAGCTGAGAAATACAAGAACATAGTAAATTCGGGAGTCACATAGAACGCACCCCTTCTCAAAGTACGAAATCCAGTCTGGAGCCGCTTCTCTGTGTTTTGTTAGGTGTCCTTTGCTGCAATGCGTCAATCGATTTCGTAGGAGATAAAACGAAGCCTTCTATTAAATAGGTACTTTGTATATATATACCTGGTATAGTCTCCAAGAACAAAACAAAAAGCTTCGAAGTAAAGTAGTTGCTTTGTACTACGACAGTAGTTGTTTCACCCCCCCCCTCCACAAATTTGATTATTTCCCATAAATTTAATTATTTCGTTATTATTGTGTCACATTGCGCGCACCGTCGTTGGCGCTGAACCGTTCCGCCTTGCGCAGGAACTCAGCGTTCGCCCGAAGAAAGCCCTTGTGCACGGCCGACTGCAGGTCCAAGCTGAAGTCGGGCTCGCGGGAAACCGTTTGCGCCAGGAGCTTCGTCAGGGCCTTGCTGCACCTCCCGCCAGCATGCCTGCCCGTCGGGGCACAGAGGAACGTGGTAGAAGCGAAAAAGGAGCGGGGGGGGGGGGGGAGGGGGGGGGAAGGGTGCTCGTTTGTTTGCTCGCCATAGTCATTCTTTTTTTGGACCGCGCATTCCTTTCGAGACAGAGCATCGTTCCTACTCCTAATAGAGACACACACCTGCAACAGAGGAGCGGGGGAGGGGGGGGGGGTGTACTCATGTCATGCATGGTCGTAGTCGTATAACCATAGACTCTCGCGTCCCTACAACGCCGGGACGGAGCATGCTAGGTTTTCGTCGACCAGGCAGGCATGGGGGAGGACGGAGTACTCATTTCATGGGGAGGGGGGGGCGGGCTCATTTGTTGCTTGCCTCAGTCATTTGGCCATTGACCACGCATCCCCTTTCGAGACCGGGCACCGTTCCTACTCCTAGTAGAGGCACCTCCAACAGTTGGGGCGCTCATTACGTGTTTTCCATGAATCTCATGAACACTATTTTCTTATCTCATCCCTTTCCTGAGGCGCGCCGGGGGGGGGGGGGGGGGGGGGGGGGGGGGGGGGGGGGGGGGGTATGCTCATATCGTGCACGGCCGTAGTCATATGACCATAGACCCTCGCATCCCTACAATGCCGGGACGGAGCACGTTGGGTTTTCACCAACCAGGCAGACATTTTTTTCACCAACCAGGCAGACATTGCTTGCACCGAGCGCGAAGCGCCGTGAGGTATTGGGCGAGTCGCATGGAGGGTGAGCTGCATCCTGCTAAGAACCGCCTCTGAGGCGGACTTGCATACGGACGACAGCCTCCAATGAATTGACTTAATTTCTGGTGTGGCCACTCCCAGAGACAGCAATGGGTATTATTATGTATCTGCCTCATGGATGCCTTACCATACCACACTACGAGTACGTGATACAATCATTCCCCCTGTGCGGGGTTGAGCTTATCAACCACGCACAAATGATCTAACCAGACCGCCAGCTTGGGTGACCGCCGAAGAAAAAAACGGTACCCTGGTTGTCTAGCTCACGCAGTGAGAGGCATGTTTTACAGCGTCGTCGCCGAGCGACACCAAACCAACCTATAAATATATAGCAGGTAATATATGCGCGGGGGGGGGGGGGCGTACATGGAGTAGGCGCTTACGGTTTCATTTTCGTTGGGACACGGGGACAATTTACCCTTAAAGCATCTGTGGGTCTCTTACCAGCAAAACGCTCCCCAAAATTAAACCGAGGCTATCATTTTTGAGGGGAACGCTAAGACAATTGTGGTGAGAAGTCGTGCTCGTTGGCGGGGGCGGGGGGGGGGGGCACACTAAATCCTACCAGGTAATAATATGCTATTTAACAGCCTGCGCTCGAGGATGGTGTCCCACCAAGGTTCAACCTTGCTCAGAGTAGTACGTCGTACACGTTTCCCATCTCGGTTATATCATCAATTAAGTGCCCCTTCATGGTCTAGTAGGTATTTCAAGGCGAAAGTCTACTCCCGACCTTGTCGTCTGATTCAGCTCGTCATGCTACCGGGTGGGTTCGGAAGAATTCCGCAAGGATCTACTCGTAGCGTATGTTTCCTGAATTGGATCTTGTACGTATTTATTTAGATCCTGCAAAGCCTCTCACATTGGCAAGCGGGGAACTGCAGTAGATGGTCTAGAGCATGATCTATCTATCATGTTGGCGGACCTATTTCTGTAGCGACAATAGAAGGGTGCGGTCGTGTTATGCGTAAGAAGAATAAGCAGCAGCAACTTCTCCGTGTCATGGTGCACGGGTGTGGTCCTATTCCACTTGCGTTGTTGCATGGCACTTTAGAAGCGAACAACATATATCATCACCAGCAATGTCGTGGCCATGATCATGATCGTCTTTATCATCGGCATTGTCAACGACGTTATCATCACCACCACCATCATCATCATCATCATCATCGTCAAAATCGTCATTATCATCATCACCACCAACATCGTTATCGTCATCGTCATCATCACGTCAAAATCATCATCATCATCATCATCACCATCATCATCATCAACATCATCATCATCATCAACATCATCATCATCATTATCATCATCATCGCCATCATCATCATCATCATCATCATCATCATCATCATCGTCATCATCATCATCATCATCATCATCAATCATCCTCCTCCTCATGTATGCGAAGGCGGTTACTTCGTTTATTGCTTACCCATCAAACACCCCGAAGAAATGAGTTGGCGTGGTGGCATCTCGATCCTCTTCGCTCGCCGCTTCACCAGAGCCCGTCGCGCGCGCGAGGTTTGGGATAACCTGGACATAAAATGAAAACGTTTAGAAGGAAGAAAAACGTACCAGGTATCAAATAGCAGCAGCAGCAGTGCAGCAGCAGCAGCAGCAGCAGCCGCCGCCGCCGCCGCCGTCGCTGTCGACATCAAGGCAGATAGCTTCAAAGAAAGGCTTCCCTTTTTTATATTTTAATTTTGAAAGACACCTCAGAGCCGTGAGACTGAGCATTTTTGTCGAAACTCACAACTCTGCAAGGCTGTGCGCGTGGCACTGCTTGCTGCGATCGCGTGTGTTTGTGGTACGGGGTGATATACAATTTCATGCGCACGTCGCGTCGTGAGAACCACAACCCGAGGCCACCAGGAAAACAGGCGCGCCCACGTCTACAGACCAGACCATAGCACGGCGTACCCCGGCGGTGGCGTCTCAAAACCAATCATGGCGGTCGCAATTCCAACTTTTCAACCAGCTCGATGATCTAACCCGATCAAAAACCGAGTGATCGACCCAAAAACAGCAAGATTCGCTCAAGACTTCGATAGTACCATCGTCGTCGCTGTCTCGCCCGTGGTGTTTCAGGGATCCCTACGCCCACCCAAGATACCCTAAGAGCGATAGCTTCCTAGCCTGGGCCGCCAAAAACGAAAGTATGCTGGCGGCGGCGCGCACGTGCTGACTCATCCCTTCGCTCTCGTCTACTCTCGTTGGATGTTTTCACCTGGGGTTGTTGTGAGGCATGCTGCGTTATTTTTTCGATTTTAGAAATATTTGAACAACAAGCACCATTCCCCATATAGGGACCCAAACTGTTTATTTGTTTGCGAAATCACATCCAACTTAGATTTTATTTTCCAAATTGTTTTTTTTTGCTGTCTTCGTTAAAATTGCTGTGTACCAGTAGGTACATACGTACGAGTTATATATGGCACGGGAACAAAACATGATCGATCCTATAATTACTATTTTACTGATTGGCGGCACGCTGCTCGTACATAGACGGTTGGTGATATACCAAAGATATCAGTGTGTTTTTGTCGCTATCCTTTGTATCTTTTATATCCCTTAAAAGGTCCCTTAAAAGGGGTCCATCCCTTAAAATGGGTTAATTGCGGGCGCCTTCTGTATCGTATACCTGGCAGCAAGCACTATACCGCCGTATCATACGTACTGTATTTGTCCAACCATGTACCTGTGAACCTCTCCCCCCCTCCCTCTTATATAGGGGGGCCATACATACGTAGTAAATAGGACCTACGGTACAATAAAAAACCTACGAGTACATATTTTCCTATTTATACTACGAGTATCAGTATTATTTGGTCCTATTTACTATTATGGTCCTCCGTAAAATAGTACCAGATACGTACGTACTCGTAGCAGTTTTCATTCCAGCAATATCTACTGTACAGTACTGCACATAAGTCAAATTACCTTGTACTCGTCTTCCATGTAAGGCCGGCGGCCCTTCAGAGCGGACACGCCGAACGATATCCCGTGCTCCGAAAGTAGGGAAGCTTCGATGGAGTCGAGAACGTGGTGTTCCGGCCGCTGTTGCTGCTGCCGTTGCCGCTGTTGTTGCTGTTGCTGTTGCTGTTGGCGCTGGTAAAGCTGATTCTGCTGCTGCTGGCGCTGCTGGCGCTGGCGCTGCTGCTGCTGTTGCTGTTGCTGCTGTTGCTGCTGCTGGTGGTGGTGTTGGTGCTGCTGCTGCTCGAGCTCGCCGGTGTGTGACCCTTCCAATAGAGGCAGTCTCGACAAAAACCCGATCGGTCCGTCGGGACTGCTCGGCCTGCCGCCGCTGTCAATAGACTGCCGAGCCGCCGCGGCCCCCGCCCCCGTCAGCCGAGTCGTTCCCGCCGCTTGGCACCCTGGCTCAGCCCTCCTGGCTTCACTGCTAGCGGCACCTGTGACCCCGCCGCGCCCACCAACCCCACGTTGACCTCCAAACGCAGCCGAAGCAGGAGCAGAAGCG
The DNA here is from genome assembly GCA_008828725.1 of Saccharina japonica. Classification (NCBI taxonomy): domain Eukaryota; class Phaeophyceae; order Laminariales; family Laminariaceae; genus Saccharina; species Saccharina japonica. Next base: position 16,629 of record MEHQ01001790.1, on the reverse strand, counting down.
ATCCAACGAAGGTCGCCAAGGGTGAGGTTTCGAGTAAGACGCGGCTGCTGTTGGCTTCGAGCGGCGCCGCCTGCTGCTGCTACTGCTGCTACCGTGTGGGTGTTTTGCTGCAGCAGCATGGAGTGGATCGATCCCGTCGATTGTCGCCTGCCCCCGATGGCGAGTTGTCGAACCGATCCCGTGGTCCGGGGCCGCGCCGTGGCTGAGGATGCTGCTGCGGCGGTTGTTTCGGTGGAGAATTGGCGCATCGCCTGGAGGCTCGCCAAGCCCTGGCTGTTGTTCTGCTCCTGGTTCATGTTGTCGGTTCTTCGAAAAAGCGGAAGCCCTTCTCCTGCTCCTTCTCCTCCTCCTCCTCTTCCTCCGCCGCCTGCTGCGCCTCCGCCTCCTCCCCCCCCCCCTCCTCCTCCCCTCACCCCTCGTCCCTCGCTCGTCACGTCTGCCCCCCCTCCGCTGGACCGGGACGCCGCGAACGGTGAACGGGATTGGTTAAGATACATGATGATGCTGGTTCGCTCGCAGCTATTCCAAAGCTAGTCGTACCCACAACGTACGAGCACCACAGGTATGATCTTTGATGTGCCGGGGGAACCGTTGATGGCCCAAAAAATCCTACACTACTACTGCATGAGGCGCATGCCCCTCATACAGCAAAGCTCCGTGCCAAACGGAGCTCACACCACACAGGGACAGGTGAGAGGGGTTTGTCTGCGCTCATGGACGGCACAACGTCATCGCAGCACGAAGACTGCTCCGCAACCCTACGGGACTGCGAGCTCGGAAAGGTTTGTGTGGTCGCTGATGGCTGTGTCGCCGCGCACCGTGTTTGTCGATTTTTTCGATTTTTTTTCGTGTTTTTTTCGATTTTTTTCGGTTTCGAAACATATCTGTCCCCTGGTACATTCCCAACACGGCTTTCTTGGAAACCCCCTGTTTTCGTTGAGAGACTCGATCTGACCTCTCTCGGAGCAGATCTACTCGGACTACTGCTGGCCGTAAACTATGGCCAAGTACGGCTCTGTCGCTAAGTATTACCGCTGACAAGGCCGGAAATATGGTGAGTTCGTGGTCGTCGAATATGCCGGTGTACTTCTGCCCCGGTATGTGTTCCGAGCGGGTCATGTGACTGCTTTGGTTTACGAGATTTCAGTAAAATTTCAAATTTTGGGCAAAGGTTTGAACACATACATGGTAGACGAGAGGAAGGGTTCCGGTGTTCCGATTGGTATGGGTAAGCTTGCTCGGTGCGCAATGCAGCTCACCTGTTGTCCATACTGCACAGCTGGTGCACAGCTGGTATGGATCGAGGTGGACGCCTTGGCGCACACCCTCCGATTTCCTGTTTTTGTTCGAATATGTGCTCTTATTTATAATCGTACGTAAAAAAATAGCAGTCAGCATTACCGCCGTTGTGGCCCTTTCACAAGAAACCTGAAATCGAGCAGGCTGACTTTCTTATTCTGGGCGCGCGCGAAAGCACATTTTCTTACGTCGCCTTTTCCTATTATGTTCGTCCCCGAGAAGACGTTTTCCCTACGAGTACCGTAGGGTAGTACGCAGTGCATAATGAAGAGTGCCTCGGGGCCGGGCCAGCCACAGGAAGGCGCCAATTTTTTTCAAGCTTGGGCACTGACTAGGCTGGGAGCTTTCTTACTTTTTTCATTTTTTTCAGGCTGACTTTCTTGTACTCTCTTCGAGGAGGCCGGTATACAGTCTTGTATATACAAACAGCAGCAAATCAGTGGAATCCTTCCACAAAGCCTCAAAAGCGCTGAATTCGTTGGCCAGTACGTACGACTGATTCGAGGTTGGTCTCGTCGAGAGACTGCCTGCACCTGCCACCTCCCACCGCTGCAGGGTGGTGGAACTGAAAGTGTTACTTCGGCTTTTATTACATAGCGAGTAGTCTGGGCCTGGGCCCCTTGTTCCGTTCCGCGCTGCTAACTACAGTAGTGTGGGGCCGCGAGAAGAAACTATTACTCGTACGTACGTATTCTGAGCGAAGCTCTGAACCCTTCTTTTGACACCAACCTTGAGCAACCTCGAGATTATAGGCTATTTTCTATAGGATTTAATGTGGCGCTCGCCGCTGAGCTCGATTTCTTAGTCCAAATTTCGTGCCGTCCCCTCAAAAAGTGAGCCTTACGTTCTTATCATATGCATTTTGTGTCATACGTATCATACAAGTTGTTCATTATTCGCGAGCTTATACGTACTTCTGTATGCATACGTACATACCTCCTGTGACGGTAGCCCTCCCTTCCCCCCTTCCTGTCTCCCTCACCCCTTGGAGCAGAGCACGCAAGGGAGCCCCAAGTTCGGCCAGCGCGCGGCTCCAAACTCGCGGTGAGCCCAGAGTGAAGCCGACGACTCCCGCCCCCCGCCCGGCGCCGACCTCCCCGCTCCCGCGCGAAGCCTCAAACAGTACGGTGAGTGCCTAACAAACCGGAATGCCGAAGGCAGAAAGCTCAAGAAGCACAGCAGTCTATCTCTCCCTCTCTCTCGCAGACTCTCTCTCTCCCTCCCTCTCTCTTTCACCCTCTCCCTGCCTCTTTTCCTGTCTGTCTCTCCCTCCACGACGTAGCTGCTATACTTCGTATATGACTGCTGTACCGTACGAAATGTTTTTATTTTGTATTGTTTTGACATGGCTGCTCATCAGAAATGGCGCTACCTGTCGAGCTTGTAGTACTTAGTCAGCGCTAACGTTGTATCATAGCAGACTACCAGGTACCTGATTTGTATGTAGCTGGCTATGTACACGTAGCCACCGCTGGCTATCTACTCACAGACAGTCAGCGCCGATTTGATCCATAGCATACAGATGTAATAGCTTGCGAATTACCCCTGGCTGACTTCGCCCACAACAGCATCCTCATTTGTCGACTCGGGGTTAGTCAGCAGGGTAGTCAGTAAGTCAGCGCTGACTGCTGTGTACATGCTCGTTGTCAGCGTTAATCGTGTAACTCTAACTGGCTACGTAATTGTGTAATATTAATAGTCCCTTCTATTTAATAGCGCACGATTTTTTTTCGTGTACATGATACAGCACGTGTCTTGACTAGACGTGGGCACCTTTAAAAAAAAAACCCGGTTTAAAACGGTTTTTGGAAACCCAGCAGGCGTGCACGAGTAGACGGTTTTTGGGGGGGGGAACCGCGTTTTTTTTGGCCGGTTTAAACCGGTTAACCGAAAACCAGTTTAAACCGGAAAAAATCGCGGTTAACCGGTTAACTGGTTAAAACCGGCAGAATCGGACGGACTCTTGACTGATTACACTGCTACGTACAGCAGTCGTAATAGCACGGGTCGAAAATGAAACGGTTCTAGTGTCTGAATGACTTGGTAATTGCGTGTGGGCCGAGAACGATTCTTTTTTGTGCGGGGGAAATTAATTTGACTCGATTTCGGTGTAGGTATCCGATTTGACTTGGTTTTTGTGTGCGGGTCGAAAAAGACTTCGTTTTAGTATGGGTGGTTGAAAATGACTTGGTTTTTGTGTGGGGGCATCGAAATTGTCTTAGTTTTAGAATAGAGATCGAAATTGACTTGGTTTTTGTGTGGGGTTTAAATTTTAACTTGTTTTTTGTGTGGGGGATTGAAATATAATTGATTTTGTGCGGGGATAGTAATTAGCTTGAGTTTTGTGCGGGGGGTCGAAATTGATTTGGTTTTTAGTGTAAGGGCCGAAAATGACTTGGTTTTAGTCTCTGGATGGAAATTGACTGTTTTTTGTGTCAGGGCCGAAAAATACTTGGTTTGAGTGTCGGGGCATCGATTTTGTGTCAGGGCCGGGAAATTCTTGGTTTTAGTCTCGGGGCATCGATAGTTGCCTTGGGTTTTCAATTGGGATCGAAATTGACTTGATTTTAGTGTTGGGGTCAACACTAACTTGATTTTGTGTCGGGGATCAAAATTGACTTGGTTTTTGTTCGGGGGGTCCAACTTGTGACTTGGTTCTTGTGTGCGAGCCGAAAATGAAATGTTTTCAGTGGGGAGATCGCAGTTCACTTGCTCTTTGTGTGCGGGCCGAAACTAATTTGGTTTTGGTGCGCGGTATGTATATGCAGCGCCTTACCCGGTCGATCGTAGATCTGCTGCGCTCTCGACTGCCCACGAAAATCGCACTGCAGCAGCAGCAATCAGCAGTGTTGTTGTACCTGTGGCAGCAATGTCGTATACGTAATGACTTCTACCTGGAATTTGCGTCACCCCGTAAAATATGCTGTGCTGTTGTTGTACCATACCACCTCGTGTTCCATTAGTACGCTAACAGTGGCTCGGAATCCACATACACAGCATGTACTGGACGCATACATTCCGTTATGTTCAATGGTTTGGAAGCGTTTCATGTTCCCATCCGGTTTTAACCGGTTTTCGGTTAACCGGTTTAAACCGGCTGAAATAAACCGGTTTAAACCGGTTTTTGGTTTTGAGAATAACGCCTCCTTGGCCGGTTTTCGTTTTTTTTATTTTCCCTCTAGGTGCCCACCTCTAGTCTTGACCCGTTTAATACCGTACCGTACAGAAAATTACATCTATTACGGAGGGCCATGGTAATTAGGACCAAATATTGTTGGTAAAATTAGGTAAATGCGTAGTTTTTTGTGTGTAATGTATGTCCTATTTACTATGGTGAATGTAAATGTGTGGTCTCTCACGCGTGCCGAAGTCGAAGTAGAGAAGACGGTCTTGCTGATCAGGTACTCGTACGAAGCTGGTGCTGGAGCGGAGAAGGTGTCGCGGAGCTGAAGTTGTAGCGGAGAGGGCGTCGCGGTGCGTAGGTCCCTTGACGATCGTCTTCACATTGGACGCACACTGAGCCTTTGATCTTCCGTATTATGTAGCAAGGAGTGCTAAAGCTAGGTGGGTTCTGCACACGCTCAAAAACAACGTCGAGATTTTGCTGGGGCAACGGCACCGGTACTCTCACCTCTCCTATCTGTCTTGACGTAGAACCTCCCAGAGGTGCTCTGCTGGCCGGCAGCACGATCTCCATCACCCACGGCAGCGGCGTAGTTCCGTCAAGCATGCACTTCCGCAGGTATGCTGCGGTCTCGATCCTCACCGGATCGTTGGCGGGGAGGTGGCTCGGTGCTGCGAGGACTCCCAGAGGTGCTCTGCTGGCCGGCAGCACGATCTCCATCACCCACGGCAGCGGCGTAGTTCCGTCAAGCATGCACTTCCGCAGGTATGCTGCGGTCTCGATCCTCACCGGGTCGTTGGCGGGGAGGTGGCTCGGTGCTGCGAGGACTCCCAGAGGTGCTCTGCTGGCCGGCAGCACGATCTCCATCACCCACGGCAGCGGCGTAGTTCCGTCAAGCATGCACTTCCGCAGGTATGCTGCGGTCTCGATCCTCACCGGGTCGTTGGCGGGGAGGTGGCTCGGTGCTGCGAGGACTCCCAGAGGTGCTCTGCTGGCCGGCAGCACGATCTCCATCACCCACGGCAGCGGCGTAGTTCCGTCAAGCATGCACTTCCACAGGTATGCTGCGGTCTTGATCCTCACCGGGTCGTTGGCGGGGAGGTGGCTCGGTGCTGCGACCGAGCCACCTCCCCGCCAACGACCCGGTGAGGATCGAGACCGCAGCATACCTGCGGAAGTGCATGCTTGACGGAACCACGCCGCTGCTGTGAGTAACGAAGATCGTGCTTCCGGCCAGCAGGGCACCTCTGGGAGGTCCTACGTCGAGACAGATAGGAGAGGTGAGAGTACCGGTGCCGTTGCCCCGGCAAAATCTCGACGTTGTTTTTGAGCGTGTGCAGAACCCACCTAGCTTTAGCACTCCTTGCTACATAATACGGAAGATCAAAGGCTCAGTGTGCGTCCCCTGTGAAGACGATCGTCAAGGGACCTACGCACCGCGACGCCCGCCGAGGAGGCGCGCGTATGCTTGAGTTACGCGCAGTCCGTACGAGTCGACGGATTCACTGCTGCCTTGCTTTAAGGTAGACACGGTGCGAGCGAGGAGAACGATGTGGTTCACTGGGCTGAACAAGTTGGTAGAAGCATCTACCCACTCGCTCCAGTTTCGCGGCGCTCTGATTTCTACGTTCTCTGTGTCGAGTCGTGCAATCTGTTGGTCTGTGCGCCACTCTAACGTTCCGCACTGTACTTGGTGCATCATGCCAGCTGCTACGCCGGTTACCAGGTGCGCGAGGTTTCTCACAGCGTGGTGGTCGACAACTGAGTCAGGGGTGCCATCACGGGCGTGCAAGCGGACGTGCGAGTGGTAGAGCGCCATGGTTTCGGGCACATCTTCTGTTGGTAAACCGTGCAATCTAAGGGAGGGCGGGAGGTCCGATCTTTTCATCGAAAATTTTCCGTACTCCTCGTGTGAGTGGTGAGTGCTCGGGCTTGTTACAGCAGCGGTGGTACGTGCTGGGGGAAGTGCTGGTGCAGCAGAGGTTTTACGTGCTGTCTGGGGGTCTGGTTGAGATTGGGCAGGGGGGGGGGTACTGCTGCTGTCCGAGGTACTCGACTGCTGGATGGGCGTGGCTGGTGTAGGTGGGTTCTGCACACGCTCAAAAACAACGTCGAGGTTTTGCTGGGGCAACGGCACCGGTACTCTCACCTCTCCTATCTGTCTCGACGTAGAACCTCCCAGAGGTGCTCTGCTGGCCGGCAGCACGATCTCCATCACCCACGGCAGCGGCGTAGTTCCGTCAAGTATGCACTTCCGCAGGTATGCTGCGGTCTCGATCCTCACCGGGTCGTTGGCGGGGAGGTGGCTCGGTGCTGCGAGGACTCCCAGAGGTGCTCTGCTGGCCGGCAGCACGATCTCCATCACCCACGGCAGCGGCGTAGTTCCGTCAAGCATGCACTTCCGCAGGTATGCTGCGGTCTCGATCCTCACCGGGTCGTTGGCGGGGAGGTGGCTCGGTGCTGCGAGGACTCCCAGAGGTGCTCTGCTGGCCGGCAGCACGATCTCCATCACCCACGGCAGCGGCGTAGTTCCGTCAAGCATGCACTTCCGCAGGTATGCTGCGGTCTCGATCCTCACCGGGTCGTTGGCGGGGAGGTGGCTCGGTGCTGCGAGGACTCCCAGAGGTGCTCTGCTGGCCGGCAGCACGATCTCCATCACCCACGGCAGCGGCGTAGTTCCGTCAAGCATGCACTTCCGCAGGTATGCTGCGGTCTCGATCCTCACCGGGTCGTTGGCGGGGAGGTGGCTCGGTGCTGCGAGGACTCCCAGAGGTGCTCTGCTGGCCGGCAGCACGATCTCCATCACCCACGGCAGCGGCGTAGTTCCGTCAAGCATGCACTTCCGCAGGTATGCTGCGGTCTCGATCCTCACCGGGTCGTTGGCGGGGAGGTGGCTCGGTGCTGCGAGGACTCCCAGAGGTGCTCTGCTGGCCGGCAGCACGATCTCCATCACCCACGGCAGCGGCGTAGTTCCGTCAAGCATGCACTTCCGCAGGTATGCTGCGGTCTCGATCCTCACCGGGTCGTTGGCGGGGAGGTGGCTCGGTGCTGCGAGGACTCCCAGAGGTGCTCTGCTGGCCGGCAGCACGATCTCCATCACCCACGGCAGCGGCGTAGTTCCGTCAAGCATGCACTTCCGCAGGTATGCTGCGGTCTCGATCCTCACCGGGTCGTTGGCGGGGAGGTGGCTCGGTGCTGCGAGGACTCCCAGAGGTGCTCTGCTGGCCGGCAGCACGATCTCCATCACCCACGGCAGCGGCGTAGTTCCGTCAAGCATGCACTTCCGCAGGTATGCTGCGGTCTCGATCCTCACCGGGTCGTTGGCGGGGAGGTGGCTCGGTGCTGCGAGGACTCCCAGAGGTGCTCTGCTGGCCGGCAGCACGATCTCCATCACCCACGGCAGCGGCGTAGTTCCGTCAAGCATGCACTTCCGCAGGTATGCTGCGGTCTCGATCCTCACCGGGTCGTTGGCGGGGAGGTGGCTCGGTGCTGCGAGGACTCCCAGAGGTGCTCTGCTGGCCGGCAGCACGATCTCCATCACCCACGGCAGCGGCGTAGTTCCGTCAAGCATGCACTTCCGCAGGTATGCTGCGGTCTCGATCCTCACCGGGTCGTTGGCGGGGAGGTGGCTCGGTGCTGCGAGGACTCCCAGAGGTGCTCTGCTGGCCGGCAGCACGATCTCCATCACCCACGGCAGCGGCGTAGTTCCGTCAAGCATGCACTTCCGCAGGTATGCTGCGGTCTCGATCCTCACCGGGTCGTTGGCGGGGAGGTGGCTCGGTGCTGCGGGGGCGGGGGGGGGCAATGAGCGAGGGGTGAGGAGTGAGGTGGCGAGGGAGGGAGGGAGGGACAACGGGGCGGGGGGGGGCAATGAGCGAGGGGTGAGGAGTGAGGTGGCGAGGGAGGGAGGGAGGGACAACAGGACTCCCAGAGGTGCTCTGCTGGCCGGCAGCACGATCTCCATCACCCACGGCAGCGGCGTAGTTCCGTCAAGCATGCACTTCCACAGGTATGCTGCGGTCTTGATCCTCACCGGGTCGTTGGCGGGGAGGTGGCTCGGTGCTGCGACCGAGCCACCTCCCCGCCAACGACCCGGTGAGGATCGAGACCGCAGCATACCTGCGGAAGTGCATGCTTGACGGAACTACGCCGCTGCCGTGGGTGATGGAGATCGTGCTGCCGGCCAGCAGAGCGCCTCTGGGAGGTTCTACGTCGGGACAGATAGGAGAGGTGAGAGTACCGGTGCCGTTGCCCCAGCAAAATCCCGACGTTGTTTTTGAGCGTGTGCAGAACCCACCTAGCTTTAGCACTCCTTGCTACATAATACGGAAGATCAAAGGCTCAGTGTGCGTCCCCTGTGAAGACGATCGTCAAGGGACCTACGCACCGCGACGCCGAGGAGGCGCGCGTATGCTTGAGTTACGCGCAGTCCGTACGAGTCGACGGATTCACTGCTGCCTTGCTTTAAGGTAGACACGGTGCGAGCGAGGAGAACGATGTGGTTCACTGGGCTGAACAAGTTGGTAGAAGCATCTACCCACTCGCTCCAGTTTCGCGGCGCTCTGATTTCTACGTTCTCTGTGTCGAGTCGTGCAATCTGTTGGTCTGTGCGCCACTCTAACGTTCCGCACTGTACTTGGTGCATCATGCCAGCTGCTACGCCGGTTACCAGGTGCGCGAGGTTTCTCACAGCGTGGTGGTCGACAACTGAGTCAGGGGTGCCATCACGGGCGTGCAAGCGGACGTGCGAGTGGTAGAGCGCCATGGTTTCGGGCACATCTTCTGTTGGTAAACCGTGCAATCTAAGGGAGGGCGGGAGGTCCGATCTTTTCATCGAAAATTTTCCGTACTCCTCGTGTGAGTGGTGAGTGCTCGGGCTTGTTACAGCAGCGGTGGTACGTGCTGGGGGAAGTGCTGGTGCAGCAGAGGTTTTACGTGCTGTCTGGGGGTCTGGTTGAGATTGGGCAGGGGGGGGGGTACTGCTGCTGTCCGAGGTACTCGACTGCTGGATGGGCGTGGCTGGTGTAGGTGGGTTCTGCACACGCTCAAAAACAACGTCGAGGTTTTGCTGGGGCAACGGCACCGGTACTCTCACCTCTCCTATCTGTCTCGACGTAGGACCTCCCAGAGGTGCTCTGCTGGCCGGCAGCACGATCTCCATCACCCACGGCAGCGGCGTAGTTCCGTCAAGCATGCACTTCCGCAGGTATGCTGCGGTCTCGATCCTCACCGGATCGTTGGCGGGGAGGTGGCTCGGTGCTGCGAGGAGGTCCTCGGCCAGGCTTGAACCCTCACCGGCAGCTCCACCAAGAGTCGGGGAAGTTGTAGTCGCGGGGGTGTCCGCTGCTGCTGCTGCTGTAGGCTCAAGCGTGCCATCCGCAGCGCCTGCGGCTTCTTCCTCTTCTTCCTCTTCTTAATCTTCTTCCTCGTCGGCCTTCTCGCCGTCTCCCTCGGCAGTTCCCCCCTCGTCGGGCGGGGCCAGGGCGGCGAAAGAGTTGGCCGGCGCTGAAGGCGTCGGAGCGTTGGAGGTCGTCGCCGCCTGGCGAGCCTTTCCGCGGCTTTTGTTCGAGCGTGACCCTGAGCGAGGCATATTCTATCCGACGGCGGGTGTCACGATTTTCGAACCCACACAGTGGTCTCCAATGTAAATGTGTGGTCTCTCACGCGTGCCGAAGTCGAAGTAGAGAAGACGGTCTTGCTGATCAGGTACTCGTACGAAGCTGGTGCTGGAGCGGAGAAGGTGTCGCGAAGCTGAAGTCGTAGCGGAGAGGGCGTCGCGGTGCGTAGGCCCCTTGACGATCGTCTTCACAGGGGACGCACACTGAGACTTTGATCTTCCGTATTATGTAGCAAGGAGTGCTAAAGCTAGGTGTACGTGTGCGCGTAGCCTCACGCTTGATGCGGCGGAACTTAGACACTTTCTGGCAAGAGTGACTGGGGACGGGTCAACGCCGTCTATGACGGGTGACGCCGTTCTTGACCCAGGCTTGCCAGATTGGTGACGTGTCCCTTCGCGCATGCATGTACGGGATCTACGATGGTTATCTACGACCCTGTCTTCCACATCCCCCGTATTAAGTTTAAATCCAAGCATTCTGTGCCCTAGATGGCGGTGCCGTCCTTAACGGGGTTGTAAGACATTTGGGAATTTACTATAGAAATATTTGCTCGGCTTGTTGCGCGAAACATAAAAAGAAAAACTCGTTTATTACTGAAATGTATTGTGGGGCACACCCTCCCGTACTAATTCCAGTCTGGCCTGAAAACCTAAAATAAGCGTTTCGCGTACTGTTTGTACTTTGGGGAGGCTCTCAAGCACCAATCGTGTCACTAATCTCCGGGGGTCAGCCCCTTACCAAGTGCTTGCAGCTGGCCGACTGTGTGGCGCAACATGTACCGCTCTGTCCGTAAATGTAAGGAACGTTTGGGTGTTCATATGACTGCCCAACCGGTCCCTAAATTTACGTATATACTAGAAGTCTCTTACCACTCTGACCCGAAATATAAGCACCATTCATATTAAATGTTAATATTTAAACGTTCCTTATATTTATGGTCAGAGAGGTATTTTGTATCGAGCAACGGTTGCCTGCCACTTCGTTGTCCCTCCCTCCCTCCCTCGCCACCTCACTCCTCACCCCTCGCTCATTGCCCCCCCCCCCC